>VZRF01009248.1:208031-313983 GCA_013396875.1 Vireo altiloquus | reverse complement strand
CCTCGCCAGCCTCATGAATAATTAAAATCTTCAATCTGGACCCAATTACCCAACGACTTTCCCACTGTACAGAGGCGACAGGGGAGAGGGGACACTGCGGGCTGCGGAGGGGTGGGGTGGGCTGGGGTGTGTCTGGGAGGCACCGGGCGAGGAGAGGACCGGGCGGCTGGGGAGCCCC
Organism: Vireo altiloquus; assembly: GCA_013396875.1. NCBI lineage: Eukaryota > Metazoa > Chordata > Aves > Passeriformes > Vireonidae > Vireo > Vireo altiloquus. The sequence continues at coordinate 313,805 of VZRF01009248.1, read as the reverse complement.
CAGCCCTACTCCCACCGGAGCAGCCGAAGCCCCCGGCCACGGCCAGGAGTGGGATTTATGCGTGAAGAAAGCGAGGGGTGGGGTGGGCACGGAGGGGAGAAGAGGGAGTGGAGGTGCTGCCACGGCAGGCAGTACATGCCATGCACAGGTGATGTACTGTAGGTGGGAGCTGCAAGCTGAACGGGAACGGGTAAATATGTTAAAATGGCTGTTAAAAACCCCTCTCCCCAGCACACTCGCAAACATATATGCACGTGCTGCCTTCTCCATACGTGCGGGCATAAACCCTGAATAGTGATGTCCTGCAGCACTGAACAACTTTCTCCCTTGTTCCCTCACTCCATCCCACAGACCTTCCACAGGCACAGAAAATTATACTCCCGCAATACATTGGTTTTAGGTTATGGGTTGGGGTTTTTTTTAACAGAATAGCTTCCAAACCCACAGAAATCATCCCTTTCCCTTCCGTATAGATCTCAATTAATTTCTGTGTCGAAGTAATTCCTACACCTATTGATCTCTGCCTGGGAATTGCTGTACGGTATTGCGAGGCAGATGTGCCTGTTCACAGGCAGAGGCAGTCCCCGTGCACGTGTGGGAGCAGGAGTGCATGGGTCTGCATGCTCAGGAGATCATGGCGATGCAGGAGCCCCAGCCAGCATTAATGCGCACATGCACTCACTCCCCAGCACGCGTCTGGAAAGTTATAACACTCTGTTTTCTCAGAATATACATGAGCTGGATAGCTGTATCTGTCATTGGGAAAAAAATATCCCAGACAACAGTTAAACCAAAGTGTGACAATGTTGAGAGTGTTAAAAACTTTTTTTTTTTAATTGCTGGATTTTTAGGATTTCATCTACCAAAATTCAAATTTAGCTTATTTCACTTACTGAGTCTGGGAGGCACAGTCAGATGCTGTTCTCTATTTAGCGCTAATGTCACTACATCAGCTTCTCTGCCACACCATGGAGTTACTTCTAATTTATTTTTAATGTAAAACTGCCTGCAGAAGAGAAAAAAATTGTCTTAGGTTATTACTAAGGTCTTTGCTCTTTAATTACATCCAAATACATTATTAACACAAATATTCATGCATGCGTGCACGCTTATACAAATAAATGCATACGTATATAGATATAGTTTCTGGAATACCCCTCAGTACAGACTCCTACATAATCATATCCTGTTGCTATGAAATCATTGCAGTTCCCAGCACAACATTTATTTTAAGGAGAGCAAAAAGCATTTCAAAGAAAATCTAGCTAGCTATCTACATCTGTATGCAATTTAAGGGAAGTTCCTTTTGGGGTCAAGAAGGTATCAGTGTTAGTCCTGGGTTACAGACTAGAAAAGGAAAGTAATGATATGGTAATGACATTCAGAGAAGACACTAAACTGGGAAGAGTTGCAAGTACCAGCTGACACAGAAAGTAGACCAAAGGATTAAGTAATGAAAATCAGATTCAGCTTCAGAAAATGCATGCAGAGAAAAAGAAGGCAAACTGCAATCATAAAAGAAGAGAGGTAAGAAGTGGAGTAGTAGAAAGCAGTGGACATCACATTTGAGGAAGGGATCTCTGTGACATACGTCACTGCTGGCATCTGGGGTTCCTGAGGGTTCATCTCCATGACGAAGAGAGTGTGTCATGAGCTTGTGGGCACTTGCCAACCCACACGGATGTTCCCCATGCCCTTGGGAGATGGGGGTCCCCTGGTAAAACATGTCTGAGAGCCTCAACTGGGTCTCCCTTTGGTGACAATTAAGAGAAAGGGGAACTTTGAGGGTGTGACTCAGATCATCCTAAAGCAGGAGCCTAAACTAGGTCAGACAAATCACGCTTCAGAAGTGTTTTAGAAGCTTATTTTCTTCCCACTGACAAGGCCTTTTTAGGGAACCTCCCCATGCTAGGGAGTCCTGATGAGGAAAGCCTTCCCAGCCCCCATCTTTCTCAGACACCCACCTGGAGGAGTGGCAGCAGAACTGTGCTGGTGTAGTCAGAGAGGGTCAAGCCATTTTCTTGTGCTCACACAGGGCAGTTGCTCACCACCATCAGTCACAGCCAAAGGCAGAGCCAGCTCTCTTCACACCCAGCCCCATTAGCACTGTATGCTCCAGCTTATTGCAAAGAACTTTTGGCACATAGAAAAATCCTCCTTAATATGTTTCCCAAACATATAGACTTAGTAGTGAGTGGCCAGTCCACAGTAGACTCACATTCGTGTTTCCTCTGAATTAATTTTGTTACATAGAAGAGCCATAAATTAAAACCCAAATTTTCAGGGCACGTCAGTTCCTAACACTGCTGTCTTTCGAATCAGGACCCTTAAGTATATTTAAAAGTTAGACTTTAAATTCTCCAGCAAATTATATGGTTTTGAAAATCATATCCCAGCATCCCTTGCCCTGCCATTTTGGCTGTTTTCACTTCAAGATGTAAGGTAAATTATCTTGAAACACAGAAGGAAGAAAGGACAAGTCCACAGCAATGAAAAGGCCAAAAAGAATGAGAGGGAAATAAAGGCACAAACTTTAGCCAGGGAATCAATGAAAATCAGAAGCAAAAATTAAGGGAAGAAGAACAGGTGAATCTTCATCTCTTCAAGTGCCCAAGTCAAGATGGGATGCTTTCATCCAAATGACACCTTTGTCTCTCCAGGGCACTGCCAGCCCTGGCTCATTCAGCACTCCTTTGGAGTCACAGGATAACACTGCATCACGCAGTGTAGACATGCTCTGAAAGGCCCCTTTGACCTTGGCTTTTCAATCTACACAACTAAAAGGAAGGGCAGTTCCAAAGAATAATATGAATGGGGGACCAGGGAAGGGAGCTACAAGAAGCGGGTGAACAATGACCATAGATTTTAAAAGCTTCATCTGTGAGACTTGACTGAATGACAGCTAAGGAGGTGGAGAAATGTGACATTTTCAAAAGCTATAAGCCTCTAGAAGGGAGTGATATCATTTGGAGTGATATATAGTCCACTGTTTGGTACATGCTGCATGTCACTTCACTGCGAAGGAGGGTATGGTTCATATAAAGTAGTTATTAAGGTGACTTCTTTAATTCAAAGTCATGTCTTTAAATTAAAGCGTAAAGATAATTTCAAAGTAACGCAACATATTAGTGGTTATTACAAAACAAGGTGGGTGGAGTAAGAGACACAAAACCGTTCTTTTTAAACCTATTCAGTTCTGCTGCAAGGTTACCCCACCAGCTTGAGGTCCCTATGCTATGCTGGCCAGCCTTCGCGTACGAAGATCCGGGGAAGGTCTCTTTTTTCCTTTCAGACCTTCCAGCCTGCGCACTGGATTTTTTAGGTGAGACACAGGGCGCGCAGATCTGAGCCCACCCTTTAATCCCGAGGTTCAATCTGCCGGGCCAAAGCGATTCTGGACAGTGGCAGTGAGTTCCTCCTCAGGACGTAGGCAGATTGCCCCCTTGCAGGGCTAACGAGCACTGCCTGCCCGGGGAGCATCCGACCGGGATTCAAACCCGGGCCCCGGCAATTACTGTGCCGTGTGCTTAACCACTACACCACCGGGGGCTCCCTGAGGTCCCTATAGGTTGAAAGAAAAAGCATCTTCAGTCCAGCCGCTAATTTAGGTTCAATAACAAGAGATCAGATTCAGTTTCATTTTGAAGAAGCCCATAGTTCTGACCTGCTCCTGGGACTGCAATCAGGTTGATTTCCTGGCCAAACAAAACTAAACAAAACCAAGAAGAAAACAGTTGAGCTGTCCCAGCGGTAACCATACTAAACTGAAGAGGCGTCTCTTTTAGAGAAGTACTGTGAAAGTCCCGTTACTAGGGATATTTAAAGCTTCAGTAAAAACAGCTCCAAAGTGAGCGACTTGCTTTCATTGGGAGATAGACTGGGTTTTCTCTCTATTCATATGTTCCACATATAGTGGTAGCCTCGCCTTTTGTTAGCCAACTTTCATGCTAGAGGGAAAAAAGCCAATTTTATAAAGAGTTGTTGGTATCCTCATTTGAATAGGCATTCCTGAAAATCCCACTATGGGACCACTTGCATTTTTGGTCTCCTCAGTAGCTTTGCAGCTCTGGTCTCATTTGGCCTCACTTTCAGTCAGCTGTGTCTTAGTGACACAAAACAGTGCAGTGCAGCACTACAACCAACCTCCTTTTCTAAATGGTTTAGACAGACTCATGAATTTCCTTGGAGGAGTACCCATTTTTCAGTATAAAGATCACTTATGTCAATTTACCTTGGATTTCAGTTAATCCTGAATTATTAATATTAGAAAAGGAGAACCTAGTTTATTTTGACCTAAGACTGAAATAAGAGGCTTTAAAGCTGTGATTTTCAAAAGCCACAATACCACTTACTCTAGCAGAGAAGGCTCCAGAAAATGCCAGTCCAGGAATGCTCTAATTCATTCAGTGTCTTTAATGACTGCTAGGTTACTTATCCTGCACGATACTGAACTCACGTGACATTAGCACCTGTTGCCATCAAGCTAGTCACAGAGATGTGCACAGGTGCTCTGCATTTATTCCCTGTGATTTCCATTTTTCTTCCCATGCCTGCACAGCTGGGCTCACAGCACTGAAGACACCTGACTTTAAAATGTCACACATAATAAGAAATGGCCTCAATAATTTCCCCGTTTTCATAATTTTAGAAAAAAATGTGTTTTCTGTAAATTGTGTGGTGTATACAAAATGGAATACCTGGCTACGAGGAAAGGTAGAATAATTTTAACATGCAGAAAGAATGGTCTGTACAACCTCTGGGTCAATGTTAATTATTATTGAGCTTCAGAACCATCAAAAATGCAAATATAACAGGTAAATCCCAGCACATCTTAGTGCTGAAACTGTAACTCTTCAATAAAATGAAATCTCATCTGCTTGTCTGTCAAAAAGAAAAGTGTCATCACACAAAGCAGTCAACCTATCAGCTATTATTGTCGGTGTATTTCTAGTCTGCCATGAGGGAATGTGATACTTTACAAGCCAAACCAGATGTGAGACAGGATGACCCAGGAAGGCCCTTTCTTCTTCTCCAGGGACCCTTCGATATGTGCTGTTGTACACAGTCCCTCCTGCTGTAGCGGTGGCTCAGAAAAGCAAGCTTTGAACAAGAACCAGTGTCACCCAGGAGCTCAGCATGGGCCAATTTACTCTGCTTCTCAGGCTGGCTCCACCCTTTACTCTAAGTCCTGCAGTGCCATGAGGAGTTGCTGTGAGCATCCAGGCTCACCACCTCACAGTGCCACGTGGGGCTGTCTGTGCTGTTCATGCTGCGGGGTGGGATGGGGCTGAGATGGAGACAAAGGCTGAGGTGTGAGTCCTACACACTGACTGCACGCATGGTTGGAGAAGAAGAGTCCACCCTCAGTTCTGTTTTACTCCCCTCCTGGCTTCTTTTGGTGATATACTGCCCTTCCCCTGACACTGCAGGGCTGAGTATGGGAGCTGCCAGTGATACCAGTATGATGACATGACAGTATTATGGTGTGAGGCACAATTTCCTGAGCCTTCTTTGGACCACTCAGTCCTGCTCTGCATAATGCCCCTCATTGATGCCAGGGTGGGGACAATAACCTGGATGCATCAGCACTGGGAGGGAAGGTGGGCAGGGACAGGTTCATCCTCTTTCTGTGCTGTCCCCTCAGCTGACCAGACTCTTTCTTCTTTCCAGCAAAAGAGGTGACTTGAGCTGAAGCAGCGTGCATGAGGGAAAGTACACGGGGTACCTTGGACCCTGACAGGAAATGAATGAGAAGGAAAAACAGCTGAAGACCTTCCTATGACCTTAAGTGGCACTTCAGTGTCAGCTGTGAAGTTTCGAAAGATGAAGAACATCCAACAAGGCAAATCTGCCTTAGCCTTCAGCCTTTCAGGAAAGGGCATTACAAATTTCTAACCATGGTCATGCTTCACTCACTGGCACATGCTGACCAGGCCACAGATTGATCAGGATCACAGCAGCAAACTCCAAAACACAGACTGTTAAAAGACGTAGGAAGTACTCGGAGAAGTGGTGGAGTGAGCTGACAGGACCCTTTCACTTACTCACATCTGCACATGGGAGAGTTAGAACAACAAATATCTACCAAGAATAAAGTGAGCAGGAAAACTGTAAACATCCACTTGCCTTTAAGGCTCTAAAAAGACTCTAACTGTAAACATCCACTTGCCTTTAAGGCTCTAAAAAGACTCTTTCCTTGCCCTGACTTCATTTAGTTTAGCGACAAGATACCCACTGAGAGGAAAGTCCATATTTCTCAGTCTGCCAGGTAGACATGGTATCTGCAGAGGATTGCTCCCTTGCAGTAAGATCCTCAACAAAAAACTCACTGCATCTATTTAAAGTGGAAGAGCTCCCCAGTCCAAAATGCAGAGCACAGGGCTTGGACAGGGAATGGGTCATAGTTCAGTCTTGCCACAGCTAAAATTTTGTTACCGTTCCCTTTAATTAGAATGCTGTGACAAGTGGGAGATAGACCCATAGTGATTTTGATGCAATTCAGTATCAAACCTATATAAATTTTAGGTTGGGACTGAAACACTCTTACATGCTAAAAAGTGCTCCATTTCGTCCATAAAATCATTGATAGTGGAGAATGGAAATTCATAGCTAAAATTCCCATACATTATCATCCAGCAGCATCACAGGTGTGTTTTGTGTACATGCATTAAAAGAGTTCCACATTACAAGATCCACATCATACTCAACCTTCTTAAGAATCCCCTGGTACAGCAATTTTTATTTCTTTTCCAAGACCTCACCATTAGCCAAAGGAATTCACCCCAGAGGGCAGGAAACACAGATGGAATTTTATTAAGAGTCCAGGTCTGTGCAGGCGGGAATCCAAATCTGCTGCCCCACGCATGGAAACTGCATTACAGCAAAAGGTCCTATTTTAGCTCAGCACTACAGGATACAGAGCTATGTTTCTGGACTGTGACTTTCTGGAGGTTTAGGAGTTGCTCCAAGCATAACGGTGAATTTTCTGTGTAAATCTGAGGGATTAGGTCCTTCCCCAAGCAATTCTGGTGGCAAGGAGAAAGAGAAACTTTCTAGAGAGGGGCAGCCTAATTTCTCAGAGCAGTGCCACTCACTAGCTAACAGAACTGTTTTATACAACAAAGTGCCGTATCCCATGCACACCTGGCACTGTGACCTGCTAGAGAAGCCAGTCTTGTTTCCCACCTGCTGCACCCCTTCCTTTGCCCTGCCACCTGCATGCACAATTCACTCAGCTTGTCCCTGGTCTAGTTGCCACCCATAGCTGTCAGTCCCCTCTGTCCAGTAGCTGAGGCAAAATCTGACACAAGTAGAGGCCAGAGAGGGTTTCTTAGCCTTCAGAAGGCAGCAGGAAGCAGCAAGGGAGGTGATGAGGACCCACAGCCAAGCACGCAGAGACCTTTATGCCTGCTCTGGTAATGACACAGCAGATGCAGGGCACTGTGGAGGTGGAAAGGTCTCCTTCAGCTCGAGGGAGAAAGGAGGAAAAAAGGCATTCGTTTACAGCCTGCATCAGAGAAGACAAGCATGCTGACCCTGATGGTCTTCTCGTGTGTGTTCACCTCAGTGGGGTCAAGTTAAAATTTATTTTAATATCGTACGCTATAAAATTTGAAGAATAATACTTCCTTGTTGCCCTAATTTATTCAGCTAGAGAGGAGGAAAAAGAAGTTCATTCTCTGTTTGTTATGAAAGCTAAGCTCAAATATGAACAATGTTCCATAGTAAATGATGGAGAGTTTGACAATCTTATCTGTATCATATCATCATATATTGAAAGGTTCTATTGTTAAGAATACATACAAGAGAATACAATTTTATCTGCTTCAGGAAGTGTAATTCTGAGCTTTCTCATTTTAGAGTTCTTTTCAAGTCAGGGATCTGTGTTAGGTCTTTATAAAGTTAGAAAAGCAAATTATGTGTGTCCAGCTTTCTCAAAGTTAGTCACAGTTCAAAAATAACACTAGTGTTTGCTGGGCTGCATCCAAAGCAGCATGGCCAGCAGGGCAAGAGAGAAGGGATTCTGCCGCTTTACTCTGCTCTCATGAGACCCCTGGAGTTCTGTATCCAGCTGTGGGGTCCTCAGCACAGGAGGGACATTGACCTGTTGGAACACATCCAGAGAGGGTCACCAACATTGCCGGAGGGATGGAACACCTCTCCTTCAAGGCAAGATGAGAGAGTTGGGATTGTTCAGCCTGGAGAAGAGAAAGTGTGAGGGTGACCTAATTGTAGCTTTCCAGTGCCTGAAGGGAGCCTGGAAGAAAGATGGGGAGGGACTTTTAACAAGGGCATGTAGTGACAGGACAAGGGGGAGTGACTTCAGACTGAGTAGGTTTGTGTTGGATACTAGGAAAAAATTCTTTACTGTGTGGGTGGTGAGACACTGGAAGGCATTGGCCAAAGAACTGGTGGATGCCCCATCCCTGGAAGTGTTCAAGGCCAGGCTGGATGGGGCTTGTGGCAACTGGGTAGATGTCTCTGTCCATGTCAGGAATTTGAAGCTAGATGATCTTTAAGATCCCTTCCAATCCAAACCATTCTATGATTCTGTTCAAGAACAGTATTGAGCTCTGTCTAAAACTTTATATGACATTAATTTCCTTCTTAAGGCTAAAAGCTTGAAAGAAAAATAAAACAGGGAAAACAAAACACTGAGTCTTTAGGCAACACGAAACACAAAAATATAACAACCCGACAGTGTCAGATAATCTCCATGTTGCACATGACACAGGCCAGGCCCTTCCCTGCTTAGCTGTTAGCCATTAACAAGGAATGTTAAAATGTTAAGTGCTAAAATGGCATCATGGCCATTTTCATTCTTGCATTAAGCTCAGTAGTTACCAAGCCATGGCTTGAGGCACAGTGATGCCCTCAAGGTCCTCCAGCATTCCCTGAAACCCCTGGGAACTAACAGGCTAAAACTGAGCTCAACAGGGAGAGGAAAGCTGCTGAAACACAGAGCTCATTTAGTATTGTTGCTTGGAAGCCAGTGAAGATTATTAATTCTTCGATCTTTGGCAAAAGCTGCCTCCTTTGTATGTTTAGTCATCCAAAAAGTCAAAATGGTCTCCCAAAGGATGCTGAGATACTCTGTCTGACTTAATTTTGATCATACTGTGCCCACTGAAAATGGGACTTTGCTGGATCTCCCTTTTTACCATCTTGTCAAACTCCTGCAGGCTCCTATTAGATCTTCTTCACACACAGTCTAATCTCACTGACCCAAAATTTATCTTGTTATTTCCCAGGGCATCAACAGGTCCTTTCTGTGTAAGCACACAGGTGTCACATCCCAGGAAAATTAAAGGATGGTTTTGTACTTCGAAAAATTATGTTATGCTCACATTAAAGCCCTATTCCTCTACACACAACAAATTTAGGACACATTTATTTTATCTTCATTGAATTAAAACTGATCTTAAATCCTATTTTACTGTCATTCCTCCAACATTCTATTGTACAATACTTTCTTTCTTGTGGCAGTGAGGTAATCTACATATCAAAGTTTTTTGTGCTGGACATGTCATTTCACCTAACAGTGAGAATCTCACCACAGTTTCTACAAAGATGTTATTAAAAGGCATAAGAGATGGTAACTCTTTCTACCCTCTCCTGAAATGCTATTAAGTGGATGGAAATTCTACTTGGTAGTCACACTCTGTTTTTCAACCCCCAAAAGCAAAATTCAGTAACGTTACTGTAGATCTAAAATTCTTTCATTATGTCCAATGCAATTGTGCATTTCTGTAAAGTCTATCCAAGCATTCCAATCATAAACCCATGGGGGTTTTGTTTGCTTTGTTTTGTTGTGGGTTATTTTGCTTGCTTTGCTTTGGGTTTTTTTGTTTGTTTGTTTTGATTCACTGGAAATGTTTGGATCTGCTGTGGATCCTGTCTTTCTAAGATACTTCTTCCTTCTTCCTAGGAGGTAAATCCACAGAAGGATCAAAGTTAGAATTCCTCAGACTGTCCAAAAGATGTCTTGATAAATGTTAGTTTACAAGTGTATTTCAAATTTGGATGCAGAACCACTCGCTTTCAGTTTCTCGAATTTCTTTACAACATCCTAATGAATCCAATCCACTTACACTATCGTTGACTTAAAGCACACTTTGTTCTCTCCTCAGTCATCACAGTCAAGGACCTAATAGACTCTGCTGCTTTCTTCTGGTCTTGGTGTTCAATTGCTCTTAAGCAAAGCTTAAAATCAATCAACATTATCTCCTGAAACAAATGGACATTTTCATAGACTTCGAGCAACAGTTCTTTACAGGAACATGTATAAAGCTGAGCAACAGCAACCTTTTTTCAATGTATGCACACTTATGCCCTGGCAACGGCCCTATCTATTTTTCTAAGGCTTAGCCCAGAATTCATATTATTTTAAATCTATATACATCACTGCAGTGTTTAGAAAGAACTCAGTCCTTTCTTTTACAATTTCAAATAGTTCCATACTTGTTTTTCAAAGCAGCGATACATTTACTGCTCCTAACATGCTCAGGGACCTTGATCAATTTACTTCAGTTTCTCAATTACCACATTTCTGAAGGAGAAAACAAAATCCTTACTGATCTTTATTCAAGTCCCTTTGAAATACATCATAGTTCATCTTTGTTATTAGTCACTGCCAAACATATCCATGGTTAAGGTAATTAACATTACTGCATCTGATGAAGACACTTTTTGAAATGTCTCAAATCTGATTCTTTTGAAGTCATATGAGTAAAAACTCTTCTTCTGTGACCCTGTGGTACACAGTCTCCCCGTATCTACCCCATGTTCTTAAAATTTCGCCTCTGCTGTACTTTTCATAAACTCTCCCTGACACAGCCACCTCCTTGAACCTACATGGGTCCCTCATTTGACTCCTACAACCCTGAATAATTTCTTTTGACCTATCCATAAGAGAAGAAACAGAAATTGCCATGGCTCTTTCAGAATTGTCTGCTGATTAATCAGACATTCTCTACCTCAGAAAGTATCATAGCTGAAAACTCCTAGAGGCAGGAAGAGTTTCTGAGAGAAGCATCTTTGCTGTTTCTTTATTGCTTCTCTCTGTCCCTAGTTTTGACTCCAGAATAAAGAGAGTGAACCAGATGGATGTTTGTTCTGCCCAAAGATGGTCATTCTCAAGCTGTTAAAGAGACTGAGTAGTACTTGAGTTTCCCTGTCTCTCCTTCACTAATTTGAATCATTCTCTGCCATCTATCCAGAGACGATATTTATGAAACTCTTGGAGGGTGAGCTATCTTTGTGACTGCTGCCTCGCTGTCAGACATGGGTGGGATGAGATAGTGAGTTGAAGTTTCCTCATGACAGGGACAGACTGACATTCTGAGTCAGCAGAATCACCAGCATGTTGGGTAGCTTTCTTTGCTAATGTAGTTCACTTTTCATATAAGTTGCTCCACGGATGAGTTTCCAAATCAATGAATAGCATTTCAGACCCATCAGAAGCTACTCCCACAGCAGCTGTCTGCAAATATATTACTCCTGCAATTTCTGGACTTCTCAGCTGTTACTGGCCAGCACTATTTTACTGAATGCTGTGGTGTAGGGCTCATTCAATGATGTGTGTGATGCCTGTGGTAGCAAAGAACTGCTCTGAGCTGCAGCACTGTTAGGGCTAAAAACACCCTTCTAGGCTTTCCTACTCAGCAGGAAGCAGTCTCACAGCCATGCAAATAAATTACAGGCTTATCATTCCTCATTCAAGCATCAGCACAGTCATTCAGCAGAATCCCCAGGTCCCTACAGCAAGACCAAAGAAATACAGTGGTTTGAAATGTACTATGTATTTGTGCTTCACCTTTTTTATTGCCCCTGCTCTGTAACTTTGCTTCATGGTTATTCAACAGGTGCCCTTTGAATAAGGAGCATGTGGCACAGAGATGACTGGCAGACAAGGCAGTAGAAAAGAGCAGCCTAGGAAGCAGTTGTGCTTATTATAAAGGGCAGCGAACTGATTCATCAGTGCCCTCCCGAGCAAACCAAGCTATATAAATTTATTTTGAAATTAGCCTTGTGGAATAAGGAGGATTAGTTGGCATGCTTGAAATGTGAATACCTAACATCCTCTCCCTAAAGGAAGATAGGTTAGTTGTTCTGGTTTATTTTTTTTCCCCTCCAGCTTCATGGTGCATGGCTTCAACTCAATTTAGGACATGTGCCCCAAGGCCATTTTTTCAGTCAATTCTAGTTTAAAATAATTAGCAGGATTTTCATTCTCCAGCATTGGACTGGTAATCTGACTCTGAATCTGACTCTCACCCAATGCTGGAGGAAGAGGGTAAAAAAACTGGGTTGCAATCCAGCATAATAAGATACTGAAATAGGAGGAGATAGGAACCAGGGTTGCCTCCTTTTGTACGTCTTGCAAGGAAAAACAGCAAATCTGCCAGGCTACAGATTGCTGTGTTAGCATGCAGTGAGGTTGGAAGAGCATATGGCAGGAGTGGCTGCCTGGCTGAAGTGCACCTATTGCCAGCCCTGTCATTCAGGGCTGTGGAGACAAGATAAAGCTTTATTTTAGTGCCCTGACAGCTGGCAGGAACTTGTATTGCAGAAGCTGCTGAATCTCAGGCAGGGGAGGAAGGGGAAGAGAAGACAAATCAAAAGCAATTCCATACTTGGTGCATACTTGTCTGATCTCTGGGGGACAAGAGATAGGGCGAGGTTTCTCATGTATTCCATGCGCTCAGTGCCTAGCACTAAGGGAAGCTAACAAGTGCAAGAAGCACAAAAAGGTGCCAGAAGAATCTGGACTGAACTTTATTTCATCTTATACCTTCTTTTCAAAAGACATGGGGAATCTATTGCTGTTTGGTATGGGCAAAACTGCTCTGACATTTCCCTGTAACTACTCAAAATGGAGAAGAATCTGAGCTGGCAGGATCTTTGCAGTGTTCCTGGTAAGTGAAGAGTTCATTCCCACAGCTCCAGAGATGGGAGATGGGGAGGAAGAAGAAGGTTTTTCCTTTGGGAAAAAACTTGATTCTTCCTGCAAAATCAGTAACAGTTATTGGGCTGGAAACATAAACACTGCAGTGTTTTAATTAAAATTTTCTGCAGACTTCAGATACTTTCCGCTAGTGCATTTAGAGAAAAAAAAGAGACTAAAGAAAAAAGAAAGTCCCATAGAACAGTTATGCCTAAGTTTTTGAGCTCATCTTTCTCTCTATTTAGTTTTAGACACATGATTTAGACACAGTCCCTCTACTGAGTATTTCAACAGCAGCTCCCACTACCTTTACTGTTTATTCCAGGTAGTTCATCACATATTTGGTTTTAGGCTGGGGGCACTGCTGTATCATTTCCATTCCCAGCAAACATGCAGCCAAACTTAGTGGAAGTATCTCTGTTATGCTGTTCTGCATCTTATCAGATCACACCTATGGGTGGCTGGCTGGTTCCTGGAGGCAGGAGACCTCCTTTAGACAACATTAGATACAATGCTGGTGTGAGACAGATGTGTCAGCTCCTTTCATCTGTTAACACGAGTTCAAATAAAAAGACAAATCTGACCTGGATTTCAGTGGCACTTGGGACTAAATGCTAGATTCAGATCCAATGAGCAAGGCATTTTAGTCAGATTTATGTGCCTCTCTTGGAAGGTAATGTCCTTAAAAACAGAATCTGGATTCACTTCTCATTGACACGCTGTGTCAATGACACATCTTCTGAATGTGCCATTGGTGCTTGATTGTTCCTCATGTTTCCTCTGGCTCCACACAATAAAACACCTTTTGAACAAGCACATGTCTTGGAAGCTGAATAAACTCTGTCTGTGCTCAAAACATTTAAGAGATGTAGGAAAGAAGGCAAAAGAACTCTGCCAGCATGATTGGAAGAGAAGCTTATCTTGCCTTGGCTGGGTTCACTTTGGTTTTCCTCTCCAGCTTCTTTCCATCATTCGCTGCACCAATGTATCCCTGAGGATACTGACCCCAGAACAATATGCTGCAAAGATGATTACAGTCTAAAAAGGAAAAGAAAACCCTGTCACTATGGTTGTTATGGGTTTTAGCTTTTCACGTTTAATCCTTTAATTGGTCTTTCTGGCAAGAAGAATTTGATACTTGGCTTTATTGCTGCATGGATGAGCCCTGTTGCAAATCCCATTGGGATAAAGTTAGAGTCATTTGGCAGTAAGAAGATCCATAGCAACCTCTCAAAAGAGGGTTCCTTGTTGACATCACCATTTCTGTGTGATGTCATAAAACCTCCTAAAAAACAAAACAAAATAAGCAGCAGGACCTCTGGATATTTGATGAGATTGAGGCTAGCCCTTACTCCACTACTGTATGTATCAAGAATTATGTCAAAGGAGAGTTTGGGTCCTGGCTTGCAGCCAGAACATTGATGAAGACAAAATACAGAATAAGAAGGTTGAGCAGGCTATATGCACAGTAAAAAAACATACTGTAAAGATGTTGAGCATGCTGGACCAGAGGGTGTGAGAACATTACACTGAGCCATTTGGGCAGACCCAGATGAGGGCTAAGCCATCTGAGCAACAGACTCTTCAGATGAGACAGTTTTGTCTTTTGGAAGTATACAAGTAAGTTGCCTTGGAAGCTCACAACTAAACATCTCAGTGAAATCTAATCTCCCATGTCCCAGGCCAAGAGTGATAGCTGCTTCCTTGCATTCCAAATGAGCAGCCTTGAGGTATGAAAGAGCAAAACAACTTCATTTAGAATAAAAGTAAACGTGGGAGCTCTGATTCACAGCCCTATTCATTAATGACTGGTAACTTTCTTCCCCAAGAGAATGGGAAGGATTCAAATCATTGCAATGGGTACAGTCCGTGATAGGAGTGTAATTTCTTCTGAGTTATGGAGTTCCTGAATACAAACCTAAAGGCTTGGCCCTAAAAGCCCTCTTTGAGTCAGTCAATTTGTGCTGATGTAACTAATGAGACGTCTGGACCCATCGTCATGAAAAGAGAGCAGATTAACACCTATGAAGCTAAAAATAAAAGCGTCACCTCTGAGGTTGGGCCCATAGTACTTATTGCAAGGGGTGGGGCAGGATTGGCAGAGCTGTGCGTCCATCGTGGATGTCACCATGGCACACCCACGCCAACATCTCCACGGAGACATAGCACATTTCTAGCTCCTGCATCACCAACTTGTTGCCAAGGAAACAAGAGGATGCAAAATAAAAAAAAAAAAATTAAAAAGAAGAAAAAAATCTCAATGACATTCAATTTTGAGATAGTCAAGAAACCCCTGAAAGGGATTCTAAAGTGCCTGAGAAGGAAATGGAAATTGGGCTTCTAATTACAGATTCTCAACCAACTCCTTTATATTCCCTGGTTATTCTGTCTGCTCACGTCACTGTCTTCTTGCCATTCTCTGTCTACAGAGGTACGAATGCCAGACATCGGTGAAAAGAGAATCAGAAAGAGCTTTCCTGGAGTGAAGGACAGGAGGGAGGGAGTGCGGGGGAGAAGGTTACTCGCTACAAGCAATAGTGGAGATTCCATAACTCAGAGGAAGGTGGTGGACAGAAAGGGAGATGTGTGGAAGAAAGGCAGAGTAGGAGAGGTTTCTGTGGGAAGGGAATATGTGCAGCTGGTAGGTGTGGGTGTACGCATGTATATCTACACTAAATGTATGTGTATTTTTACATTATACAGCTGAGAAGGTACATGTGCATACAAAGGTGTACCAAATCTATATTGGATAAATAAAAACCTGAGCTGTGCACCCACAAAAAAATCATGAAGTTGACATAAAAATCAAGCAAATAAACAAGAAAGAGTGTGTCTTCATTTTGTTTCTTTTAATCCATCATAGCACTACATTTACAAGCTTTTTCCACAACCAGAAAAGCTACAAATCGGCATCCTTTTTTAAATGACAGCCAGCACTTTCCTGCAACCACCTGGCTCTAGGAGCTGTGGCTTTGCAAAAAAAGGAGAAAATGTAAGAAGAATCATAAGAAGGTGCTGACAGGTGGCAAACCTGGTAGTGCACATAAACATGAGAGTACACAAGAGAAGCAGCAAAGTGTATGACAGTATGAAGGGGAGGATGTGTTGGGTGTTACTGTGCAGAGAGACACGGTCACCAAGACAAGATGTGCAGATGTTGTCTAAGCATAGCAGAGTCACATTCCACAACCACTGAAACCTGCATGGTCTCGAATTACACAGCCTAGCTCTCTTGGGGAAGGAGCACAGAGAGGGTTAACTATTGGAGTAGATGTCTGCATATCATCTTACTTAAGCATGAGAGATATGGAAAGCTTCATCATGTGATAGCACAAAGTGGCACAGATGTTTAAAGGCTACCCTGCATGGCTGCAGGATGGCTTCCATTTGGGTTAGTGCTGAAACAGATGACTGAGCTCTGTCTTCACTTCCTTCTCTTCAGTATTCAGTCTCACCCTTCTTCATGCCTTGAGCTTGCCGCCAAACTTGCAGCCAGAAGTGAGATTGCTGTACACCAAGAAGGAAAACTTACAGAGAGAAGTTAAACATTGCTGAATCGCAGTGAGGGTCCTACAGAATGACACAAAGGGATCTCAGTTAATATCCAAGAGTTCATGGGTTTATGGCTGTTGCTAGTAAAAGGCTGTCAGCCTTAAGGTTTGGACTCCATCCCAGGCAGACAAGAATCATTGCTGACCCAACATGAATATCCTTTGTGCCCCCAGCACCTTCTTCCTGCCTATTGCACAGGTCTTTGCAGGACTGAAAGGTCTCTTCCCACTTCAAGGCAGATTTTCTTCCCCCCTGCTAGAAGCAGATGTGAAGGATATCAAGTGCTTCTCTGCAAACCTGTGTGGTGACAGTCCTGGCAGCCCAACAGTTTTGTCTAAGGTTGCCATCACATGGAAGTGATGGGCACATGAATCACAATTGTGGAGAACACCAGCCTACATGCAGATGCTGCATTGAGATTAGCAGAAGCAAGTCCTGACCACTCGGCTCTCCCCTACCTACTATGTGAGGTAGTTTGGAGTATCCAGTCCCCTTGGGGATGGTAAGCAGGAGAGGACAGGGAGACCTCCTCTTACATGTATGCATGCAGTATAAAACCACAGCAACACAAGCAGCCTAAATTACCTAAATGATGAAGCCAAGGTCAGATTAAACCTTGTTAAGCGTTTATCAGTGGTCCACTTTGACTTTATTCCTGAGTAACATGACAATAGTTAAAGTGATTAAAATGCAGGCCACAGGAAGTGGGCTCTGCTTTGTGTGTCCCAGTGCCACACTGCCTCACAGACTCAGCCTGTGGCCGTGGAAGCAGAACACAACGTGGGCACATCCAAAGGGGCCATGTGCCCCCAGCAGAGCTTACAGACAGAGGGTGTCTGGTGCTGAGAGCTGGCCATGACTCAGATACAGGGAAGCAGAGGCATTGCTGCCAAGATGCAGGAGAAGTCCAAGTGAAGGAGAAGACAGTAGAAGTCCATTTTTTTCTCATCAGCACATCTTAATTCCCCATCATATGTGTCAGCCATACTATTTCTCTTGCAAATTCATCCAAAAATGTTGTCTCTTCTCAACAAACATAAATACACCATTCACATGTATTTGGAAAAAAAAAAAAAGAGTGCTTTTATCAGGGAGTTTAGGTTCACAATTTACTTTTGAAAAAGGATGTAATGCATTCTCTTTAAAAATGCAGGTATATATCACAACTGCCAACTTCTGAATCACCACTACATTTTCATGTTTCCTGGAAGGAAAGATGTTTTTTGGTAACTTACTGTTTTGAATGAATTTATCATGAAATACCTAACAAGTGACATTAAAATTTGCTTTGGGCAAAATGCAAGTTCTGATAATTTTGTTTTTTTTCTGTTTACTCCAAGTGCTGTTCATCAATGAAATGAACATTTATTCCAACTGACTTTTTTCAGGCGGAATTTTATTATTCCTATTTCCCTAGATACAGCTTTGCCTCTTCAACAAATACTTTAACAGGAACTTTTAAATTTGCTTTGAGTGAAAAAGTACAAGACGCTCTAGGAAATTCAGAATTTCAGGAAAATATTTCTAAGACTCTGACAGTGGTTTCCTCTGTAAACAAAATTGCAACAGAGTTACATGGTATGACTTTCTTAAATGTTTAATGCACAGTATAGGCTCTCTCACTGTCATGCATACACACACATGCACACATTCTCTAACACTGCATGCCTACAATGCACAGACACCATCTCACCCTCTAAACACACACAGACCTTCTCTTTAGCATAAGGACAGCCACACACACACCTGCACAATGAAATCTTTCTGACACAAGAGGCCCTGAAAACACAATTTTATCTCTCTCTAATACACACTGTCATTCCTTTTTTCTAACACAATGTAATCTCCCTCTTGCTCTTTCTTTCATACACACAGACACAAAACCAGACACATACAGTGTAATCTTATCTCTCTGAGATTCAACTACAGTACCTACATTATTTTCAAAATTGCATAAACACTTTCTGCCTGACATTTCCATTTGTAGACTCCATCATTCACAACTACACAACTGATTGCAGAGATGGGAGGACGTGGAGGGAAGTCCTTGATCACGTAAACGCCTGTCTCTTAGGTAAAGAGGCCTTTTCTGGCAAGATTTTATTTTACAAGCCAGGAGACATTATAAGCAATGTTTTCACTTTGGATGCATTAGTTACACAGTGCTTCTTGTTATGATATTACACCACCAACAAATAGTAAGAGACTTAAACAGCTTGATAAAAAAAAATCTGCTAGATTGTAAAAAAGATTTTTTTCTGTATTGTTATCATTGTCAAACACTTCATTGATACGTTCCACAATACGTGCTGCAAGCAAATTACAATATGCAGTTACACTGATATTTCCTGTGACATATAATATGCTGTGGGCCCTGAGATTTCAAAAGAAAAAAAGAAAGATGTATAGAGGAGGTTCCACCTCCACTTAAGCTATTATTTCTACAACAAAGTCTGTGCTTAAATCACTTGTATTAGCAGGATTGTTCTAATGGGAATATTAAAATGAATGTCTGCCTCTGCGAGCTTCTCTACACAATGGAGATTGCCAACAGTAGGAATTAGAGGATGCAACACAGACCACTTCTCTTGCATGCCACTGATTCAGAGCCAGAGTAATTGGCTGGAAATTTTGGGGAGACCTCTGCAAAACTGAATTTCATATCCTCATTTGACTTCTCCACATTACCTCATAACGGAACCAAATATTTAAATGAAAATGTAGTGGAGGATTTGGAGTTGATCGGGAGTAAGGCAGGTAAACTGGGATTTTTTCACAAGGTCATGTTGGGCTACAAGGGTTTCTATTACCTTCACAGAGCAGGAAAAACTGCAGAGGAAAGAGTTCTTTTTAAACAAGTATCAGTAAACTAGCTTCAGAGGTATTGTCTTAGTTCTAAATAAGCACCTTAACTGAACACAACTAGGATCCCTAACAGAGAGCAACTTACTATAATTCCTGGAAAAATGTTACTTCTACATCACGAGGGGAATTTTGCATAAGAATTTGGACCAAAGCATCAATATGGCTTTAAGACCATTTCCTTAGAGAAAGGAGACAGGAGAAAGGACATACCTTTGTGGAGTCCAAACGTGCAAAAAGCCCGATCCACTGAAGGACTGGAAAAGCAAAAGCAGCTGTCCTACTACCAGAGGGGACTAAAAAAAGGTTTTCTTTTAATGGCCTACGATACTGCTTTGATTAACCACACCTTGCTTTGAGCACACTGAACTGCCTCTATTAGCACAGGGCCACACAGCTCCAAACAAAAGGACTGCTGAGACAAGACCAATTGGGATCACAGGCAACTGGAGTGGAGAGATGGAGGCAAAGAACAGGATAGACACAGGATCCCATTCTAGGAGCATCTCAGAGGGTTTGAGGGTGGAAGTGTGGTACCCCTGGCCTATGACACCTATAGATAGGACATGTGCATTGTAAGCAGCACTGAAGAAGTCATAGGAAACTCCCATGCCCAGCAGTGTTTTAGCCCTTCTTAGGTTATAATCCCATTGGAAGTGAGAAGCAGTGGTTTTCTGATACTGCCAACTAGCTACCAAAAAAATACCTAAACAAAAGCACATGACCACTTTTGACAATACAGAAGTTGACTCTAATCTACTGCAGGAAGCTCATATCGCCACAGATCTTGCAAAATCCATGCAGTTATAGTTAATGTCAGATTCTTTCTCTCCACAGAATTGATAGAGCAGGAGCAGATGCACTAAAAACTTCTCCCACACACTACATACCCTCATGTGTCTCTTCCCCTCTTGGCCCCTGGGGCAGATGCCAAGTGACCATAATCCCATCTGTGACTGTTCACAGCACTGGCACGCTGTGTTGCACTAGAAGATGAAAGAGCATTTCACAAGCAGGACCCAGTGTCACTCTACTCCTGAGGTAGGCAAGCATCACTCAGCCCCTTTGTGCAGTGAGAAACCCAGTGCAGTTGCATGGAGCAACTGCAGACTGAATATAACACATGAGTTTCCTGACCCCCTTTCTGATATCTGTGATAGCCACCTGATAATCTTCTGCATGGAAAATATTCCCTAGAAAACAGACTGGGATACTATTTGAGCTGCCCTAAGAAACTCCAGACTTTTTCCTCTTTTCTGACAATTTCTTTGTGATACCAAATACTGTGAGATTAAGGATCCTGATGATTTTGAATGCTATTCAAGATGTCTTTCCTTGAGAAAATTTTGTAGTCTTCATGTTGTCCCATGAGGGCTACTGACCTTAAAACCTTACTTGCTGGTTGTGAAACAGATTCACTTCTTTGATGCACTCTCTGAGGACCTGTAGGAAAATGTCACCTGTGGGTTAGTCATCTTATCTGGAAAACTGTCTGCTCAGCATCTACTTGTCATGGTGTCTTGCCACTGATTTGTTCTTAGGAACAAACCTGGGTTTTGGTGCCTTCCTGAACAAATAGATTTCCACAGGTCACTTGGTCAATGGTGGTCACTTTGTCACAGCCATCTCCACCTCAATCACTTCCTCACCTTGCTGTTGTTCCTCCAAGCCCTGAGCAGTGGCCCTGTTGTCAAACTTTCTAGGTAAAGCTCAGTGTGGACTCCTGCAGCTCTTCCATCTCTAATGAGATTGACCTATGGAGGCCACTCCATTGAGGATTCAGGAGAAAGCCACTAATCAAGCTGACAGAGACACAACACAAAGCTTCTTCCTCTCTCTTTCTGTCTTCCTCTTCCTTTCTTAGTGTGCAATCAACCTAGTTATCTACCTGTCTGCCACAATAGTAGTTAAGTAGCTTCTCAATATTTCAGAAATGGAAAAAAACAGCATAGTCTTTTCTTCTTTTCCTTCCCAGGCTGTAGGAGGAATTGTTCAATTAGTTTTTTAGGTGGCATGATTTGTTTGCTTGTTTATAGGCATACATGTGAGTGGGTGTTTTGTAGATGTATGTGCAGAGCTCCCTGGGGGAGGGCGAGGCTGAAGAGCCAAGCTGTGTATTTATTACTGAGAGTGGAGAGATGCACAACCTTCCACAGCTGATGCGTTCAGGACCTCCAAAGCACAGCACAGCCCCTGCCAGCACTCTGTCTCCTGCTTTTAGCTCAGCCACACCAGAAAACCTGGGAAATCACCATGGAAGAGAGATATTTAGCGGGGGAAGAAAGAGGAAAGAGCAGCAATTACTTCAGTCTCATCTACTGCAAGATTGCCTCTGTCCTAGATAAACAAGATATTTCCTGCTATTGCCTGAACATCTAAACATGAGGCAAATGCTGTGGAGAAGGTCTTTTCTTAGGCCAACTATTATGGACAGGTAGGAAACAATACACAAATTTCTTTCTGGGACTGAAGTGGAAGTGAAATGAAACACTGTGCAGATCTTTGCAGAAACTTCAACATTTCTAGTGCTACAAGACATGACAGCAGAAATTTCCTGGACAGTGTACTTCTCAAAAAAATTATTTTTATCAAAGTTCTCTAAAAAATGTTTGTGCCACAAAGTACAAATACCCTAAAATATTTTGCTTTCATCGATGACAGATACTCCACTGGCTCCTAACAACCACATTTACTGGAACAGCTTTCATCCTTTTAACAGCTCTTCCTTTCTCCATGTACCATATGTTTTGTGCAGATCCTACAAACAGAGAATCGGAGGCAATACCAAGGGTCTCCTGCCATTTCTGAAGCTAAGTATTTCTCAAGGGATAAAATAGTATTGAACATCATGTCAGGAGTTTCACAGTGAAAGAACATGGCAAAATGTATTTAAGTTGGGACAAGATATTTGGATTCACTGGAACAGTGTTAACCTCTATCCAGATTGCATGGCCATTTGAGGACTTCACAAATGCTGAAATGACTGTTTGCAGATTTTAAAGTAAACGGTATGAAAGAAAAACAAGTATCTTTGTTGACTCCAAGGCAGTCTCTGTCTAAGTTTGTCCAACTGAATACCAGTCTTTCAGTGATTTCCAACAAATTTATCTGTTGCGTTGGTAGCAGTAGAGTAGTAGAGTCTTTGTGTGTGAGTAAAGCCCTTCCTCACATATGTATACATGGAGCTGGGACACAGAGGAAATGTGAGAGTGAGAAGCTGGGTACTAGAAGAACGTTTTGTTCCTGCAGCACTTATTTTGCAAAAGTCTGGAAAGAAAGAAGGAAGACACTAGAATTGCTGATCCAGCTGGATTCACATTCTAGGTGACTGTGAGACAAAAATACTTTCTTTGAAAAACAACAGCTGATGAGGAACTGGTTAGATAATTGCAACCAGAGGGTAGTAATCAACTACTAGCACAAGCACGATGTCCAGATGGAGATCAGTGACAAGTGGTGTCCCTCAGGGGTCTGTTCTGGGACCAGTACGGTATAATGTCTTCATCAATACAATCAGGGGATCAAGTGCACCCTTAGCAAGTGTGCAGATGACAGCAAGCTGAGTGGTGTGGTTGACATGCCGGAAGGATGGGATGGCATCCAGAGTGACCTGGACAAGCAAGTGGGCCCATGTAAACCTCAGGAGGTTCAACAAAGACATGTTCAACATCCAGCAGCTGGGTCGGGGAAACCCAGTACCAATACAGGTTGGGGAAAGGGATTGAGAGCAGCCCTCCTGAGAAGGAGGTAGTGGTGAATCAGAGGCTGGACCTCAGCCAGCAGTGTGTGCTTTCAGCCCAGAGAGCCACGTACACCCTGGGCTGCTTCAAAAGCAGCATGACCAGCAGATCAAGAGGTGATTCTACCCCCCTGATCTGCTCTCATGAGACCCCACCTCTGAGGCTGTCAGCACAGGAAAAACATGGACCTGATGGAGCAGGTCCAGAGGATGGTCATAAAAATAATCCAAGGGCTGAAACACTTCTCCTGTGAGGAAAGACTGAGAAAGTTGGGGTTTTTCAGTCTGGAGAAGAGAAGGCTGCAGGACAACCTTAATGAGGCTTTTCAGTATCTAAAGAGGGCTTATAAGCAAATGGGGACAGACTTTTTAGCAGGGCCTGTTATGACAGAACAAGGGTTAACAGGTTTAAACTACAAGAGGGTAAACTAGATACAAAGAAGAAATTTTTCACAGTGATGGTGGTGAAATAGTGGAACAGGTTGCCCAGAGACGTGGTAGATGCCTCATTCCTAGAAAGATTCAAGGTTCAGGGTGAGTTCAGGGTGAACTAGGTTCTGAATAGACTGATGGNCTCAGGGTGAACTCATATTCAGGTTCAGGGTGAACTAGGTTCTGAATAGACTGATGGGATTGAAGATGTCCCTGCTCATTGCACTAGATGACCTTTAAAGGTCCCTTCCAACATAAACTATTCTGTGATTCTATGACTTTATAATTGAGGAAGTCCTGAATTTCAGAAAGCAGAAAAGAAAACAGGCACTTCATCTGCAGTATAGTTACAATGAACCATCCTAAATAGTCATTATAGAAGCTCAGCATTGGGATGAGAATAGAAAGTCATTGCACCGCTGTGTGATTGGTTTAAAAATCATGCCATTCAAAAAAAATCCAAAACAACAAAACCAACCAACCAACCAAAAGAACCCACACAAAATATGGTTTCTTTTAATTTCTTCTCCAGGTTTTGAATCCTCAGATATCCTCTGGTCCAATTTTTCAGTAATGTCTGCAACTGTGAGGACAAAAAGCACACACTTACAAAAAAGACATATTTTATTTTCATGTATTTCCATTAATCCAGTGTCTGAGGATTTTAAGGAACACCTGAGGAATCACTCAGTAAACAGAGGGGACACTGCTGTTCCCAGCACAGGTCTGTTACAGTCCTTGTGTTAACCTGTCAGTACACTTCCCTTTCCATATGCCATGAGCTTTCCTTAAAGGTATGGATTCGTTGAACTGCTGAGGTACTGATCTGCAATGTGTATGCAACACTTGATCTGAAACCATGAAAAGTTATCTTCTACAAGGTAGATCAGAAGTGATAGAAAAGCAGCACCAGTTGTAGCCAGTACTTATTTCAAATATAGATATTTATGCCAGCACTGAAGGGAATATAACCCAAATTTCACATGTCAGAGGATCTCTACTAGCCTTTTCCAAGGAGAGTAACATTCCCTTGGGGAGAAGGCTCCCTCCCTCACTTTCTCTTTCTCCCTTTGTTCTGCTTCACCAAGAGAAAAGGCTCCATCTTTGGCCAGACAATTTGCAGAGTCAAGCCTGCAAATCCCTTGGCACACAGCAGTCAGGTTTCTCTGCTAGCTGGTTCTTATGTGACCAATACACATAGTACAAACAAATGATGGTGCAAATGCTAAAGATGGCAAGATATTACAGTGTAAACAAAGGCTCTTACAGGATCCTGACAGCTCCACCACTTAGATCACTACACACTGAAAGCAGGAGTGAGATCAGAGTGACTCTGTCCCATGACACTGGACTCACAGGTAAGATGGTTCATGCATATATTAGAGCATCTCCTCTGAGTACCCAGTACTTGCACAGAGACCAAAATGTTGGGAAAACTTAAGGCTCTGCAATCCTGACAGCATTACCAATAGTCACATGGAAATTTGAGTATCCTGCAGCAGAAGCAAACAACATTACACCATGAGGCAGTGGGTGTCTTGAAGAGCACGTCTGTCCAGCTCCCTGCTCATTCTCCAGGGCAGGCAGAAAATCAGAAGCCAGACAATCACCAGCTTGGTGGAGCAGTGCACGCACCCCTCACTCCCCTTCTCCTCCCCAGGCAGCAAGTAAAGGAAGGTGAGTGCTAGGAAGAAGGCAGGCTGGCTCCCTGATGTGAGAGTCCTGCTCATAAAACTCAATTAAGTGGATTACAGATGAGCTCATTCCCAGCGGTGGGTCACATTCCATTAGAGGCAGGCTCGATGCCAGGCGGACTCAGCGCTGCTCGGATGGCAGCAAGATCCACCCCACCACTTACCGTCTCTGCCTCTGATCTCACCAGACCTTGCAGGATTTCTTGCCCTGTGCCCCACACTGCATGGCAGGCTCATTGCTCATCCCTGCTCATCCTCTCAGTGAGGTAATCAGGGCCAGTGTTAGGTCATGGAGAGATACAGGGATGGTCAAGCTCTCTGAAACGCTGTGGTCTGGGGTAGCAACGTGGAAAAGGAAAAGCATAGGGAGGCAAAGTGAAGCAAGAGGAAGATGAGCACAAAGAGAGATTCCCTGGAAAACAGTGGCAGAGTTCAGGGAAGGATGGAAACAGCCAGCCCTATAAACTGGATTAGAGGTATTTTATGTGAAAGTGAGAACAATCAGAGCTCTCAGCTCACTAATCCCAAAGGCTTTTTCACAGCATAGGTATAAGATTACAGCATTGTCTGCTTTCTGAATGTATATACATCACCTACAGTCACTGCACTCAGCACTCAAAAATGTGCGTGTGCTTGTATGTGGGGAACAAAGAGCGTGTCCAGGGTATATTTGTGTGTGGGAATGACTGTGTTTGGAAGAGGAAATGGGGGGGGAGAAGAGAAGGTGAATGAATCTGTGAAGGGTGAGAGTGCGTGGGTGTGAGGGCAGGAGAAAGCTGGATGAATGAGTGTGTGGGTGGGTAATACATGGGCTTAGAGCAAGTCAAATGTTCTAAGCACCTGCAGGCATTTTGCCAGATTTGAGACCTATTTTGACTTGCTTTGTGCATCCCACTTTGCTTTTCACTGTTTGCAAACGTTCCTGGCAGCTCAGCTTAATTTGTACAAATAGCAACCGACCAAGAGCGAGTCAAATCTGTTGTGAAATAGGTTGAAGAAGACACAGGTTTTTGTGCAGATCCAAGCAGCAGGGGCTTTGTACCATCTGGAACCTGTGTACCAAGTCCCAGGGAAAGGCCTACAAGGGAGATCAATCTAGTTACCTCCCCACCATTTGCCATTCCACGTGAGGAAGGAATACTTCAGACCAGTTGCAAAGTGAGACATGCTGTCTGGACAGTGATCCTCACAGGGCATGGGACCCACACGGCGCAGGCATCTGCCATCCTGGCACAGGACACCTCAGTATCCAGAGCCTCAGAGAGAGCTTTCTGCTTTAGCTCAGAAGGACTGCAAGGAAGACAGCAGCCTTATGTTTTGTTCCCTTATGTGTGACAAGTGAACTCAGTTTGGCAGTGTGAGGCAGCAGGTTTCCTATTTGTTTTACCACAAGTTTACTGGGCAAATTTGGACAACTTCGCTTGCCTTTTCCACACATCTCTTTCCTAAGACATAAAAAACTATCAGTAATGTTAGACATGAGATCTCTTGATGAAAAGCACTATGTAAGACTCACGTGGTATTATTTTCCTGCACTAGATGAGGGTGATAAACAAATTTCCATTGCATTCATTGGCAGCAGTACTCTAACATTAAGCCCCGAAGAAGTCCAAGCCTGCATTGCAGGAGCTTCAACTCTAGGCCCTCCAGTTCTGCTGCTCCCTTCAGCAAATTGTAACCCAGGTTCTGGCTGTCTGTCTCAGGACCTCCAGCATAACATACTAGAGCCCATCCTGGTGCCAAGGGATCTCAAAGTCCCTTTGCTTTGTCCCAAACTGTACTTTCTGCTCTGTCCTTGGCAATTTCATTACCTGGCTTGTATGTTGAGTGTGTTAAGAGTCTAGAATAGCTGGGATGCAAAAACGCTGTGGTCATTCCATTTCTTTCCCCATAATGGTGCTAGAAGAATTTAGGGTCATATATCACAACCAAGCAATCTGACCCCCTGCCTTTTATTCTGCCTTTCCCTTCCTTTCTGACTAGCTTTTCTTTATCAGCATTACTCTTTCTGCTGCCCTGCCCCAGAGGTTTGCTCTGGCAAGTGCTGCGTGCACTGTGCCAAGCTGCTTCACCCTGCCTCATTGATGCTACCCAGAATGGCTGACAGTACACTGCTATATTCTCCTGTCTGTGTGCATGAATTAGCAAGCCCTTTGCTTTTCACCTTCAGCAGAAACAGAGTGACCTGTCTATGCAATTAGCCCCTTCTCCCTTTAACTAGAGGGAAGACAATATATTGCCTGTCCGGGGAACTCAAGAAAGAATGAGAGAAAAAACAGAGATGCTATCAGGGTGCCAAAGAACTAGGTATAAAAAGCCTTTTTCACCCTAACAGTGTATCAGGTGCTGCCTCAAGAACTGTTATTGAACTACAGCCAGAAATAGTGTGGTCCTATCCTGTGCATTTTTCTCCATCCCACTCTCCCTCCTTCTGGCACGCTTTGCTTGAGTGTATTTCATTCAATGAAATGGTTCAAGGCCCTGCCTGCAAAGAGAATCTTTTGTGAAATACCATGGCTCTGCCTTCTAAACCTTCCAGCTGAATGGGAATAACTGCTGCAGTTGCCACGGCACAGGCTACACAAAAATGATGCTTAAGTTTAATTATACTGAGTGGTTGAGGCCACTGCCTCACTTTGCTCTGGGATACATTCCTCTGAAAAGCAGCCAGGTAATTCTGCTGCAGCTGCCATTTCCTCAGTGTCCTGAGAAGGGGAATGGAGGAAGGGTGACAGGGAGCAGGGCTTTCTGCCAGGTTTATCTACAGCAAACATACCTGAGCTGGGTGGTCTCAAATGATGTGGCAACACAAGGAGAGATCCTCTAAGGCAGTGCCAGGGGTGGCTGGTGGATTCTGAGAAGTGTAGGCAAAATTCAGTTTTTATGTGGAGATTTCCACTGCACTATTCCTGCGCAAGAAGAGGAGAAAAAAAAAAAAAGAAAAAGGATTGGGAAAGGAAAGAAAGCAGAAAGGAACTGGAATTGAATCTCTCAAGACTCCAGAAATAGGAGTAAATAGAGGCAACAAGGGTGTTTGTGAGACCAGTAGCCTCAGCCATAAATGTTGTACACAACTCAGCCCTTCTCTAAGGGGTGTTGCCAGCCCAGCTTCGGCAGAGCTGACAGCAGGGTTGGTGGTGCTTCAGTACCTTGTGCAGCTACTGCCTACTTTTCCTTGAGCTGGTCATGGGCATTTGTGTCCCAAATAACTACAGAGCTGGAAACAATATAACCACATGTGCTCCGAGACCCAGCGAATTCTGCTCAGAAATGGGGGAGATTAACCTCAATGTCACCCTCTGCTAATATGGCTAATTTCCTTCCAGGGATCGTGCCTCTGCCTGGATACACACAGATATCCCAGCTCATCTGGGACATACTCAAGTACTCACAGCACAGCACTGCCTTACCCAGCTGAACACTGTGAGGAGCTCATACAGGAGGGGTGTTTTTCACCTCCCCAATGGGCATTTTCTTCTGAAGTGCAAGCAGTTCTTGGACTCAAAAGTCCCTCTCATCTGCAGCAAAATTCTCCCTGAATCCTTTAGGAATCTGCCACTACTTCCATCAGCCAAACTTCATTCTCCATGATCCTAAGGAGACACAGATAAGGATGAATCTGCTCCTTCCTTCCTTCCTTCCTTCCTTCCTTCCTTCCTTCCTTCCTTCCTTCCTTCCTTCCTTCCTTCCTTCCTTCNTCTGCTCCTTCCTTCCTTCCTTCCTTCCTTCCTTCCTTCCTTCCCTTCCTTCCCTTTCTTCCTTGTCATTTCTGCTGGTCTGGTTTTTTTTTGTGTTTTCCCTCCTTCTAGTAGAAAGCCTTTGAGTTCCCATATATGAAAACCAGTAAATAACCAGACAAGTCTTAGAGAGACATGCAGTAATGGAGAATTGTATGAGAGGTCAGGGGAGTTTTCTGTAAACCTTCTTGGGAGCCATCAATGATGAGAGCTTTTAAAGACTTTTCTTTTGGAATGAACATTTAGGACTTCCTGAAAAGGAACAAAGTTTGCATGAAGCAGTAATAACTTTTATCAAATTCAGGGATGCTGGTGGCAAAATTAAACAAACAAACAAACCACAAAAAACCACCCCAAAACCCCAACCAACCAACCAATCAACCAATAACTCCTCCCTCAGAAAAAAAACAAACAAAAAACCCAAACCAAACAAAAAGCCCACACAAAAACAAAACAAACAAAAAATCCAACTACAAAAACCCCAAACAAACAAAAATCCCAAGCAAACAAACAAAAAACCAAACCCCAAATTCCAAAATACCAGGAAAGCTCTTGGTATGCCTGAAGATGGATAGCTAGAAGTGTTACTTGAATGTATTACAAAAAAATTTTAAAAAACCCACTAGCATCCAACCAAAGTTTCATCCGATACTTTTGGGCTTAACATTCAAAATGTTTATGTTAAATCGATATGTAAATATATACTGATGCATTTATAACTACCTAAAACACAAATTTGAACATGTTGTAGGCCTTGGCTAAAACTTGATGAGTCCCCTACCCAATGACACCAACACTTCTTAGCCTTCAGATAAAACTTAAGTTTACTATTCAAAGTACCAGACAGACAATAGCTCTGCCACCTCCATCCTTGTGCCCTGCTGCACTTCCTGCTCCTGCTTCCACTTTTGCAAGGCTCTTTCAGGAAGGCACAGCCTGCAGTGGACACCAGCACTCCTTCCTGGTGTCCCTCTTGTATACATATAGTCACTGGGTTGGTGTCAGGCTGATTCCAACCAATTTACATCACAGGCATATATGTAAATCGAAGAGAGATTGTGATCCCCGGCTTCAAAAGGTGAAGCCAGCTGCATTCAACTCACCGGTCTCACACAGCAAAGCTCTGGGACTGGCGCCTTCCACTCCCAGGAAGATGCGGCATTGCTTGGTCACCATGGTGACAAGCACTTTTCTGCTCATAACCACCACCCTGAACTGTGCAACTCTCTCCTGTGTGGAGCCCGGGCCCGTGTACTCACACAGGGCAGTCTCCTTTGCATGTGCAGCCCTCCCGGGGCTGTGCCCACCGCCCCAAGCTCCACGACCACCTTCCCGCACCCTGCATCCCAACACCGCAGCGTGACCACAGGCACCATCCGCGCTCCCACCAGAGAGGATGCGGCTGGGTTAAACTGCTAAATATTGAACGGAGAGAATGGCTGATGCCTTCCCTGAGCCTGCTGCGGCAGATCTCCACGGAGGATGGCTCTGTTGAGCGGTCACCCAGCCAGGCGTCCATGAAAGTGACAGCCGGGCACAGCACTATCCCCACGCGCTCTTCATCCTCCCCTTCCTCCCCAGCACACCACCCTGTCACTGCCCAGTTTAGCCATTACGGGCGCAGCCCAACTGCTGTGTCCCGCCGAGCCCTGCCAGCCGCACCCGGAGCCGCCCCGGCGACCCCGGGCTCCCTCAGGGCCCGCTGTGCCCGCGGGGAAGGCTCTCGCTCCCAAGCGAAGGGTTAAGGCCGCCGCCCCTCGCTCCCCCCGCCCGTCCCCGCAGCCATGTCCCCTCCGCCAGGCCCCCCCGCGGTCTCCATGGAAACCAGCCCCGAGCAGCTGCCGGCTGGGCCCTGCCGCCGCGGCATCCCAAGCGAAGGCGCTGGCAGAGGCGGCCGCGGCCCGGCCCCGCAGCCCATTTGCTTCTTCGGGAAGCGGGCGCTTCCCGGCGTGTCCCGCCGCCGCAGCGGGGAGCAGGGGCTGGGACATGCCCTGAAAGTGCCTGGGTGGCCAGGAAGGCCAGCGGCATCCTAGCCTGGATCAGCAATAGTGTGGCCAGCGGGACTCGGGCAGTAATTGTTCCCCTGTAGGAGTGATGACGCACTTCGAGTTCTGTGTCCATTTCTGGGCCCCTCACGACAAGGACATTGAGGTGCTGGAGCGTGTCCAGAGAAGGGTAGCAAAGCTGGTGAAGGGTCTGGAGCACAGGTCTGATGAGAACCAGCTTAGGCAGCTGGGGATGTTTAGCCATGAGAAATGGAGGCTTGGGGGGACCTGATCACTCCCTACAGCTGCCTGAAAGGAGGCTGTAGCCAGGTGGGGGTCAGTCTCCTGGTAATAAGTGACAGAACAAGAGGAAATGGCCTCAAGTTGCACTATGGGAGGTTTGGATTATTTAGTGGGAAAAATATCTTTGCTGAAGGGATGAACAAGCATTGGAACTGCTGAGCGAAGTGGTTGAGTGACCATTCCTGTAAGTGTTCAAAAAATGTGTGGATGTGGCACTTGGGGACATGGTTTAGTGTTGAACGTGGTGGTGCTGTGTTAATTCTTAGACTCAATGATCTTAGAGGTCTTTTCCAATACGAAGAATTCTAAGATTCTAAAATAGAGGTGCAGGTGAGGTAGGTGCACCTGAGGCAGGCTCAGCTGTCTGCTGGCCCTGAAGTGGGATGTGGAGCTGAGCTTAAGGGTTTGTTTTCCTCTCTGTTCACCTCCAAGAGGAAGACATTCAGATTAAAAACTCCCCAGAAATGTCAGAAGTTGCTACTATAGTCCCTCCAACAAACTCTTAGCAGTAATTGCCAACCCTTGTGGCTTGTCTCCATTTTACAGGTTTATACTCTGGTGAGGGCTTTCCTTCTCTGGGGAGATGAACGAGGTTATTCCTCAGATGATGAAGTTGTCCTTCATCCACTGAAAAAGTAAAATCTCTTAAACGCATTTCTTTCTTGTTTTCTTTTTTTGGAGTTTTTTTGTTTGTTTCTATCAGGTGGCATTGACGTACCCTGAGATACAGACCAAGACATGGAAGTTGCTTTCACTTGGGGTTGTAACACATCCTCTTTGTGGCAAAAGTTGTCACTAGCCCACCCAAGCCTCTTTGTACTGAAGATCCTTTTTCACTGTTCCTATGTGTGCCCACACAGGCAAATTTGTTCACAGCTCCCTGGGGAAGAGTTGCGCTGCACGGCATGAGTAGGGAATGGCTCCAGAAGCCCTCACAAAATGCACAGGTGACAACAGATCCTGTGGGAACAGGTCAGGCTTTGCTTTCATCTGTGTGCCAGCCTGGAGAGTTGGCCTGGTGGTGGAAACATATGCCAAAGGATGTCCTGAAAGTAGGTTGAAAACAGGAAATTCAACTACGATGTCTTACTCTTCACTGTGAATCATGTCTTTTTTTACCACCCTCATCTCAAATGCACTGTCCTGGCTAGCAAAACATTATCTCCAGTTTCAGCTCTGAGGGACTCTTTACACCTATTCTGCCTAAAAAGTCCAAGTAGGGACCCTATTTGGACCTGACTATCTTTTGTAACTCTCTTTTTTTCTAGCCCCAAAACTATCTTTTGCCCTCGTCTTAAACTCTCCCAAATCTCATAGTGATATCCTGTGTCCCTGAGTATATGGCTGCTGAAATCTTTCTGCCCAATTTTTCTGTAGTATTTCACTCTGTCCTTAACCAACCATACATCAGAGATCAAATGGAGCCTTTCTCCATACCAGTAAGATGCTTCTGAGACTAAAATTTTGCCTGTGTACGTGAGGCTACTCTATTGTCTCTGCTCTTCTAAATCAGACTGATGCCCATTAGCCCCCAGCTTTCCTTCCTTGTGTTTTTCCTCTGATGATCTCTGCCTCTTACCCCATCTCCTTCATAGTCTGAACAATTTGCAGTGTAGGATCTCCTTCTTGGATATTGTCCTCCCAGACCCTCACACTGATGGGTCACTGCCCATTATGATACAGCACAGACGCTGTAGCTGCTGTTTGGCTTCAACAGGGAACATGTCTCTCTGACTGCTGTTAGCTAATTAGAAGATCTGATGTGGTCTAATAGGCTTGGCTGTTAAATGCAAACCCCCTCAGCTGCAAAATGCTGGGTAGAGTTGCTGGCAGCTCTCAATTTTCTGCTCCTCTTCTATTTTCTTATTACACTAAGTAAATATGACCCTTTCTTCTTCTTTCCTAGAACAACCCATTTACCAGACGTTCAAATATGTAAGTAGTGAAGGTGATAGAAATGCACACTAATGGAGCATTGTGGCTATAATTTCAATACACACAAAGCCTAGGCTATTCAATCCTTGTTATGAGAGGGTAGGACATTTCTCCTGCTCCATGGTCCAGAGAAAAGGTATGGATCAGGAGGAGATGAGTGCTGAGAGTTACACCAAATACTTAAGTCTACCAGGCATAAAGATTGCAACTGAGGTATAGATAACTATTATTTGATTTTGTGTTACCACGTGACTGCACCTCTTTCTTTAAAATGAGCTCTTAGACAAGACATCCAGGTTTTTATGACTCTTGCAGCTGACCACAGTCATGAAATCACTGTGACCAGAAGAAGCTCCAATTGACTGATTGTGCAGCAGGCACCTAGAAGCCACAAAGCTGTGTAGCAGCGAGCTATGGAACTAGCCATGCCACTGTCTGCCTCAAGACATGAAAACTCAGGTCTCAAAATCCCCAGAACCTATGACGGAACTACATTACTCAGCTGATCAACAGGTAGAAGAGAGAAATATAGGATGAAAAGAAGGGTGAGGAATTAAATTGTTAGAAGGAATATGTGTGATAAAGCCACATTTTGTCTGGAGTTCAAAAACCATCAGAATGAAGATGATGCAGGCAGACAAAAATTCACCCAATGTGAGGTCTGGAATAAGAAAATGTAAATGAAAGTAGGCCTTTGCTTCAATTCACCACATATGCTAGACCGCCTTAATTCCTGACAGACCTGGTGTGTAACACTGAATTCTTAAATTTATACTTTTCAGGGCCTTTAACTGGCTCTGTTAATTCCAAATTCAGAGAGAACAGGGCTCAAATGGGTACTAGTACACAGACACAGCTGTCATCTGCCTTCCCTACCGTGAGACTGGATCAGATACCAAGAAATGATCACTATTGTTTCCTTCATTACAGATTTAATGAAGTAATGGAATATTAATCAATTCATCTTACAGTCTGGATGATGGGGCCAATACCTAAGAGGTGTTTTGAACGTGCAATGATAAACCTTCTTCAGGGATTTGGAGCATTGCCTATTTTCAGTCTTAGTTTGCCTTCAACGTAATGTAGGAAAAAGAAGCAGAAGGAAAGGTTTTAGATCTCTGTTTCCTCTTCAAAGAACTTAACTGTGTTAGCCTGTCACTTGTAGCTTAGGAATCATTCTTTTTTGTACATGAAGATTGAATTTGCCATAAAACAAAACCCATTTTTTGCTTTTTCCACACTACATCTGAAGAAATAAGGTCAGGAAAAGCAACACCTGAATGAAGCCACTTACAATAAGGTTTGCCTGCATATATCTATCCTAAATGGCAGGAAAGTATGAAAGCCTCCTTCTATTGCTGCTCTTGGTGGGGTAAGCAGGCAGAACAGGCATGGGCCCTTCCAGAGGCATGAAGATGACTTCTTGGCATAGTTCAGAAGCAGCAGGAACAAAAGTCAGCTTAATCCATCTTTAATAAAAGCTTTGCACAGCAAGCACAGCCTCAGCCATAAGCAGCTTTACCCTGCAAGCATAACACAGAGACCAGGAACGGCACATACTACAGAGACCAAGTCTCACTTTCAGTGGTGATTCACAGGGGCAAATGAGGACAAAATTAATGTAAGCAGGGGAGAAAAACTGACATTGCTGTGGAAACCATTTCACTTCATGGCATTTTAAGTCTAAACTAAATTCCCGACAATGAATCAATGTAGTTTTGTGTTATTCTACTATTGCAGCCAGCCCAGAGTGGGCCATGGTGACAAATACTTTCCAGGCTATCTCCATGAAGCAGAAGCCCCTGCTGTTTCAGCTGAAATGCCTGTAGTGACAGTATATGCTTTATGTGGTTCAGCTAGGACTGGGAAACCTGATCTCATAAACTTTGTCAGCATGAATTATGTTTTTATTATATCAAATGGCATCCTGGCGTTTGCCCATACACCACATCACAGCTCAGCAAACACATATGCGGGCCCCTCTGCCAGAGCGTGCAGGCATGGGGGCAAAGCTGTGGTTGTTGCGAGGCCTCCCATCTCTGAGCCTGTCCAATTTGGTCATGATTGACATCTCAGCTGACATGTTTCATCAGTGTAAGGTCCCCCTCCCTGCCTCATTCTTCAGCTTTCAAAAGGTAGGCGGTTGGTCTTGTGTCTGTTCAGAGGAAGCACCATGACCTACACGTCTGCCCCTGACCTTTAGCCTGATCAATAAAAATACAAATTGGTCTTTTCTTATCCTCGACACTTTAGTCATAAAATCCCTATTGAGATGGAATGAAACACTGAACTTTATGTCTAGGCATCATGAACATGTTTCGTGGCGGGGGAGAGACTGGCAGTATTTCAGCCATCAAATATACAACTCTCTTTCACTCATTCTCTGTGCAGCAATCCTGTGTGTGATATTTGAAACCTGTAGAATGTAATTTTTGGTTCTGTATTCACACATTTCCCCAAATATTCCAGAACCTCTAGTGTGCTTTAACAACACTTTTTTACTACCACGCGTGCTTTTTCCTTTTGGTGATGTTCAGGAGGAAGAAGGGAAGAGGCCTAATTTCTCTCAGAGAGGAATTGAGATCCTTTTGGGAGGGGTCAGCAAAGCCCAGTAAGAGTGTAATGCTAGATGGGTGCAGTTTTTGCTGGTATTTCTGGTGCCTGATGTTTTGTAACTGCAGGGGACTGCCTGTATTGTACTGGGGCAAGGAGCGTGAGAGGACATGGCAGGGCACAACCCAAGGCTCTCCTCTCTTTAAGCCTGGCTCAGTGTTGGCAGACCCAAGCCTGCATTTGCCCTAGTGCAATACATGGTATTTTGGTCTGAAAAAAGTGTGTAATGGATGTGGGGTTTATACCAACAGCCTTTATCTGAAAATCAGAAAGCTCTAAAAGTGCTTGTTTTGTTACTTTACACTCACTGCAGTGCGATTCAGAGGGAGGGAGGAAGGAGGTTGTACTGCACAGTTTTGTGCACAGCTTGGAAAATCTATTCCATCGTCTTTACAGTGAGATAGCTGCTGCAGCCACATGGCTTCTTCATGCTGGCAAGAGTGTTGTGTATTTAGCATGCTCAGCTGCTAGTGGGGTTGTAAACCATACTTTTTACTCAGCTGCACTGCCATGGGATGGCCTTGAATAACCTCCTGTGTCACATCGGGGCTTTTAGCTGGTGAAATGAAACATGACTGTGAATCAGAGGAAAGAAGAAAATCCTAGCAGACTCTTCAAATTCCTTTTGGATAGCCAGGACATTCATTTTGCCAGGAAGGCTTGTCATCATGTATATCCATCCACAAAACCCAGAAAGCCTGATCCACCCAATAAGATGGACTAGAAGACCAGGAGTATTTGGGTTCTTGAAAGCCCAAAAGGAGTGGTGTGAAAATAACAGCATCTCCTGTGTGGCTCTTTGATGCTGCTGTGTGCTACCTAACACTGCTGAGTCTGCAAACATGGTTTCCTCTGCCTCAGCTTGCAGGAGAGGCCAGAAATACTGTGTTGGAATCACACAGCACATGTTCAAGGCAGGCAGGTGGCAAGTTCAAAGTGGAGTGAAGAAACAGCTACTTTATGCAATGCACAGTTAAGCTCTGGAGTTCCTTTTCTCAGGATTTAAGGGGTGCTGGAACTTCATGTGAGTTTCAGAACTAATCCATTACAATCCTGGAAGAAGCAAACATCAGAAGCTACCTGATGCAGCTCTACTGCTGTATTATACAGGGAGTTCTTAAGCCAAAACTTGCTGGAGACTGGAAGAATATACAGGGGTTGCTATATGCTGGCCCTGCTCTCTACTCTTACCAGGGCACCACTGCTGTTTTCCTAAAGAGACTTTTAGTGACATCAGCTTTTAATGACACTGGATCCCTATGTCTCATTCCAGAGATAGGACTTCCATCTTCACCCATTTATCTTTTATTTAATTTGCTAGATGGTCTTTGTGCCATCACAGAGATCAGGTCTTTATTATAATCTATACTGCAGTACCTTATTGGAAAAAAGAGGAGTTGTTCCTCGCAAGAGTTAGTTGCCAAAAAAATAAGATAAACGGAAGAAGAGGTACAGCAGAACAGAGAAGGAGCACCAGTTGCAGAAAAATTGGTCCCGTTGGAACCAGTTCACATCTCTCAACTCTCAAATGATGCTACACAAGCCTCACATACCATGTCACCTGGTCCAGTCCCAGACTCATTTTAAGCCCTACCTCAGAACATGATTTTTTTTCTATTTTATTTAAAAGTGCTTCCTGATTTCATAGCTGAATGCCCTTTCCTCTGGTGAAAAGCACTGCTTCTGACAGTGGACAACAGCTCAACTTTTGGTGATGGTTATTGCTCTATATTACTGTGACCATCTTCTTTCCTTTTGCAATGCTATTAAGGGCTGAAGGAGGTGAATAGTTAGAGGATAAAACACCATTAGGGACCAGCCCTAGCCACACCATACTTTTCAAGTACACCAATGTTCACCGCCCAGTTTCATCTGTAGTCCATGCTCTGCAAAAGGATACCAGCACTAATACAAGTGAGGCTTGCCCAGAGACAAACTCTGTTGAAAGCAGTGAGATTACTGGACCACCAGGATTTTAGTAGAACCAGGATTTCATATTCCAAGTTCCCAGTATGTTGTCTCGTGTCATATTTGAGCATGTAACTTGCAAAACGCTGTATGACATAAAATATGCTGCATACCAACAGATTTGTGTTGAACTTGATCTAGTAATTCTGACTTCTTTATTCATATGGTTGAGCTGTGCAAGGAATAAATATCTCTGGTACCAGATTTAGAAAGAGTGTATTTTATTGCAGACAAGAAGATATTATCTTCTCTGGTGGCAGTACAGGGGATTGATGGCAGTTTAGAAAATGCAGAAACTCTGTGTGCGTGTGTTAATCTCTGATAGGCTTATCGCTGTACTAAACTGCTTCCATAAATCGTAGGCTTAATGCTGCTCTCAGGTACACCAACACACACACCCAGTAACTCCTGGAGAATTTTAAGATACATAAATTACAGCAAATTTTGATCTCTTGTAGTGTCAGTATTTTTTTTACGCTCGTCTTTTCAATAGGTGGAACACATAAACACTACAGATTGTCACTTACCTCACCAAATTCAACCTTGCTGGAAGTATAGCTAGGAGGGGCAGATTTCATAGACCCAGTATATGGGGTGATTTATGTGGCATTCATTGTGACTGGGTTTGAGGTATATATTTGCCTTGTTTTTACAGTATATGGCTGGTCAACTCATAACGCATGTTGTACTCAAATCCATGGATAAAATATGAAGTTCACAGAGGAAAAATAAGAACAGAATTTACATTTCATTCATTTTTTCATCTCTGCTGTTTCTGCACTCTCAAAAATCAAAATGCATTTGTTGTATCCTAATCTACATCAAGTTGTCCTGCAGGAACATTCATTATTCTTTTAGTGTCAGCAAAACACATTGAAACAAGGATATTAAACATCTGGCCAACATACATTTATGTGGCCCAAATGGCATATTCAAGTTCTAAGAATATAAGAATTTCTTTGGAAACAAAAGTAGTTTTCGCTCCGATTTGGGAGAGAAGCTATAAAATACGAGCTTGTATAAATAAAGCAGTGTTCTCTGCCTGAGACAATGCAGAGCAGAGGTAAAACGTTACCTGAGAAGTGCAAACTCCAGTCCTCTACTGCTTATCTCAAGTCTAATGAGGGCACTTCAACTTAACTGGTTTGCTGCTAAGCCAGGGTGATTGACAAAGAGACAAGCTTAGCACTGGAGATAAGACAAAAAATGAATATTGCCAAAAAAAAAAAAGAAATGCTGAAAGGACAAAATGGGCACAGATTTACATAAGAACAGGGACCAGAAAAAATTAAGAAAGGAAAAAATGTGTGGCCATAGGACATGGGCATGTTTTCACCCCAATAGAGGGGTCTCAGCTGTGGCTGTGGTAGGACCAAAGAGGGAGTTGCTGTTTGCAGAGGTGTGAGAGCAGGCACAGCTCACCTCCTGTGGGGCTGCTGTGAAAAGAAAAAAGCTGTGAGGTAAATTTCCAGGCATCAGGTCACAACCTCAGAACCACAAGGTTTTCCAGCCTCAGAGAATTTTCCTGCTGCCAGCACATTTTGGGTAAGAAAAGTGATTTTCTGCAGCAGTGGAAAAAAGCAAGGAAGGCAGTTCCAAAGGCTGAAAAGCAGGGAAGGGTGAGAAGGATCAGTGGCACTTTGGGTGTCATCAGTCTGACGGAAAGCATAGTAGATTTCAGGAGGTGTGTGAACAAGAGAGGTTGGCAGTGGGATTTTGAGATTTATAGGAGATGACAGATAGGTGATAGGGTCTGTCACCTTTCCTGCAGTTCTCTTGCCACTTCTCTCCCGATACCCTTTATTCCTTCCTTATTCCCTGGAGTACGTGGGCTCCATTTCCAATCTGCTACCTTCCTTAAACCCCACAACCCCTTCTCTTTACCCAAGCAACCTTCTGCCCACACATGCTTCCTCCATCCCATCTATCATCCATCTGTATCCTGTCCTACTCTGAAAAACATCTCCTCAGGCAGCAGAGATTGCTGTCATGTAAATGGAGGCACAGGGGCAGAGCTAGGAAGGTGGAAATGACAGAGGAAGAAGAAGAGGGCACAAGTGCAAATGATGACTGCTGTTGATCAAGGGCAGCAAAGGCAGTGTGCAGATTGGGCCTCTCCAGCAGAGAAAAGGCACCTCGTTATCCTTTATGAAGTTTTGTCTTAATACTGCTGCCTACCTTACAGCAGTCTAAGTCACTGTAGTATGCCAAGTCACTTGGGGACGGGCAGGGGCAGGTCTGCTCCTATCCAAAACACACGTGGGCATTAAAAGTCACACACCCTGTAGCAGCTGTGAAGGCTGCAGCCTCTCTCCTGCCATGGGACCCCCAACCCCAGACACAGGTGGCTGGCAGACACACAGGTATCAGAGAGGGGCACTGCAAGGAATGCTGAACAGGCAAAGTAAGAGATGTGGACGCTGTGCCAGGTGGTGGGAGGTGGGTAATTGGTGTGTCTCATGTGTAAGGTGCACCAGCTGGCAGGGCTGCCAAGCCCCTGCCCATCCAGGGATGAGCAAGGCACAGAGCAGACACCACTCTGGAGAAAGACAAGGCTCAGAATGAGGTCAGATTGACAACAGCCAGACATATAATTTCCATCAGGCAAGACAGTTCTGCACCTTTATTCAACATGATAGTTAAGAGGCTTGGAAATAATCGGGAGGAAAAAACCTATGATCGAGGAGCTATCACAGAATTCGAACATCAGTGGCTGCCTGATAAAAAACATGATCACTTATTTTGTTGGGTAATGGAGAAAACCTTGTCTCTTCTTTATGAAGAAATAACTTTTTACTTTGCAGAGGAAAGTACTTTACTTTTTACAGAGCTTTACTCTGAAATAACTGCTCTGTGCGGTCTTTAAAATGCCTTGATTGCTTGGCAGTATGGGTTGATGTAAGTATGTGCCCACCTTACAAATTTAGCTGGTGTCCATTCCCAAGTAACTAAATTATTGCAGTGTAATGACTTGGAGTCCAGTTTTCAAAGCCCTTGTCAAGTGGTTTGAAAACTTGCATCATTCCAGAGTAACTACAGCACTTCTGACAGGAGATGTTTGTGAGTGGTGAGGGAATGGCTGCTATATAAAATAACACAAGTTTGATTTCTTTGGGGCAAATTAAAAGGGGATTAAAACAATAACAGGAATAATAGTAACAACATCATCGATAATAATGGTAGGGTAGCACTCTTTTAGCTGAGCTCCAGCAACTACTGCAGTGATGCTGCTGCCCTCAGCTGCCCATCCTCCCCCGTGACAGAGCCTTGCTGTCAGAGAAGCCGAGCGGGTGGAAGGGGACACGTGTCCAGGTCCTTGGATGTCCCCGCACGCAGCCCGTGGTGGCTCTGGCTAACACATTCAGAGCTGAGCTTTAGCACACACCTCCCAGTGCTGCTCCAGAGGTAACAGCCTCCAGCAGGGAGGTGGGCTGGACAGCAGGGCGATCGGGGCAGCGTCCAGCACGTGAAAATCAGAGCTGCTGTTTTTAATGAGAAGAATGAGGATGCCTGGGCCATGTTTGAATGCATATGTCCCTACCATAGGATTGCCACACTGATGATGTCTGACAGGCTTTTCCACTGGGTGAAGCCCAGTGTTTGACAAGGGGAAATAAGTATTTCCAATGAAGCAGAATGAGTAACCTTTTGTTAACCAGTAAGAAGAACAATTGAAGCTTAAGAATTAAGTGATGCCCCTCTGTTTCAGGTCGTAACCAGAGATTGGTGCAGAAATGGTTGCCCTGGGGCTGCTGCCTGTCCCCTGGTGCTGGGGTCAGCCATCACCTGTGAGCCGAGGCCGAGCCCTGCCCGTCGCTATGCCTGCAAAATGTCCACAGCTCTTCCTGTCAGCTGCAAACAGCTGTTGCTAGGGAACTGCGAAAAGTCAAAAAGACAGCAAAGGATGAGGGGAGAGCAGCAGCAGAGGGATGGCAGGCCAAGGCTGGTGAAGGGGGAGGTGAAGGGGGAAGGGAGGTAGGAAGGTCAAGCAAAGGAAGGACTGAAGAGCCTGGGGTGGGAATTGGTCCTCATCTTGCCGTACAGAAACAATTCCCTGTCCCTCAAGGACTGTGTTTCCTTATAATCACCAAATGGCTTCCCTTGATTTTGTTTGTGTGTTTGTTTTTAACCTAAGACAGAGGTAGAATATCTTTTTATTTAGTGTGCTTTCACATGATACTGTTTTGTTCTTAATTATCACCTCACCCTTCAACCCTTTCCTCTTTTAATAAAAAATTGCCACTTTTATTTTTGCTTTCCTTCACTTTTATGGACTTGCTCTTTCCCACTGAAGCACTGAAATTGTAGATATACTTCATTTGATGAATGCAGCTGAAACTAAAACAACAGTTTTCATCTTTTGTCTAGAAATTTTCCTTCTTCCTGGAGTTAATGGGGTGCTGACAGATGTTCTCTCTCTGGGAAACATCAGGGTTATAAAGTTATTCATCACACAGAGCTACCTAAGCCCCAGTCAAAATCTGCCTTGCTTATCCAAGGGTCTCTTTAAAAGCCAGCTGAACCCAGCAGCAGGTTGTCTCCAAGAGAAACTAACTTTGGATTAGGCTATATCAGTACAAATTCCTGCTAACCCATAGGTCCTATGTAAGAGATCTGCATCTGGTGGCATTTGACTGCCATCCGAAGCGACTGGACACCATTAGAGCTGGTGCAGGTCTCTGCATGGGACCAAACCACGGCTCAGACTCTGGCATTAGGTCCTCTCAACAGATGCCTCAACGTCTCTGCCACTGCACTGTATTGAGTGGGTTGGAATGTGATAAGTGATGGTGTTTGAATTAGAGTGGATTCTAACTGTGGGCAGTACGAAAGCTGTCTGAGCAAATGCATCTAAATACAGAACAAGATTATATAGTTCTTTGCCAAACTGAAACAAGGAAACAAAATATTCTTTGCAATTTAAAAAAAAAATTAGCAACATCATGTGGATAAAAAGGTTGGTAACAAGATATATATGTATAAAGTCATTAAAGAAAATAAAATAAGCTATGTGTGGAGTTCCCAAACACAACTGTGGTTGCAGTACCTTCCAAAGAAAGCCATGGCATATAGTAAAAAGCTCTCTTTTATTGGTTTCAAATACTGCAATGTGTAATTGACTTATGGCAGGGGCGGCTGGTGGGATAGGTAGTATTTCACTTCCAAGCACTTGGTCCAAAATCAGCCTTGGTTAGCAGTGATTGAATGTTATTAGTGTTTGATGGGTCTCTGGTGGAACCTGTGAAATGCGTTGGAGGTTTCAGCTCACTTCCTAGTGGACAGGTGCCCATACCACTAAAACCACAGCTCTTTGGAGCTCGCTACATTCACTCTCATTGGCAATCTCAGTGGAGAGGCTCAGAGCTGAATGGAGCGTGGAGCAGTCTCCATGATGATATTTCTTTCCTGCCAGTCCTGTGCTGAGGCACAATAA
The DNA here is from genome assembly GCA_013396875.1 of Vireo altiloquus. Lineage (NCBI taxonomy): Eukaryota > Metazoa > Chordata > Aves > Passeriformes > Vireonidae > Vireo > Vireo altiloquus. Next base: position 270,605 of record VZRF01009248.1, on the reverse strand, counting down.
GGAAAATACAGAGCTCAATGGCCTGCTGTTCCTATCCATTTGTCAGAGCAAGAGAATATCTTTCAGCTTTTGGACCAAGCATGATAAAGGAAGATTACTGAGCTTGCAAAACCCCATTCTTCCAGGAGAGGAACCAAGGAGGATTTAAACCCTACATTAGTGCTTGGTATCTTGTTCCCAATTTTTCAGGCTTCAGGAAGAAAACTTCTGTTTGTTGTGATCCTTCTCAACCTTCTCTGCAGGACCAAAGGACCTTGACTGGGCTCTTCTGTAGTGCTTGCAGTTCTCTGAGACGAGTGGTATGGTCATTGAGAGGCACGATTTACCCTAAGGATGCACAGAATAAAATAGTTTTATAGGAACCATGTAATTTTCTGGACTTGGAAAGCTCAGTCCATCCTCCCTTCTCAGTCCCAGGTGAGAGAACTGGTCTCTGCAAATAAAGGCTCTTTGGCACATCAGGTTTGGTCTTTAGAGGCTATTCACAGAGCTCCATAGCTCATGTTTCTTACAGACATTTACGTTTTACATATTGCTTTCACCAAGCTGCTTCTTGGCAGGCTAATAAAAGCACCTGGTTTTTGATGGCTGTCGGTCAGGCTGCTTCCACCAGCCATCTCCAGGCCTTGTTCATTTCTCTCAGTGACCAGGCACATCTTCTGCTTTTCTCCTGTATTCACTGGCACTTGGCCTTGCAGTATCTGCCAGGCAGCTCAGCCCCTGAGTCTGTTGTTATCCCAAGCAGACTGTGTTGGGTGGCTTCTTCATTAACCTCCTTGCTGCCACAGGAGAAATGCACTGCAGAAAGACCTTGCAAATAAATGGGGGTGAGCCATGGTCAGGGAGGTTGAGAAGGAAGAATTGCTGCACAGCTGCTGTATAGGAAGCTCAGGAATTCTTCCCTTATTGCTATAAAAAGCCTCAAAAACTTATTCACCAGAGGCTGGACGACAACCAAAATATACCACACTTCTGATTTCCAGTGGTATCTTTTAGGAAGAGAAGCATTTGCATGGAGACGTAGCTGCATGTTAGACTTGTGACTACAGATTGGCCTTCTTTTTGCATTCTCCAGCCTCTTCCTGCATCACAAAGCAGCAAAATCTGTCTTTGAATCACGCCTCTGAAAGGAGTCTTCTCATTTTATTAACAATACAGGCCACATGGACAAATGGGTTTCCTAACCTAGGCAGCATTCATCTCATCCTAAGAGGTGTCTCTAATTGATGGAAGCAACATCACGTGTAGCCACTTGTGTCTCCCCACTGATTTTAGTGATTTCACACATGCATGTCTGGGTTAGAGGTGGTTGAACTCAGCTGAAACAAACCTTGTGCTTGACAGTGTCAAAATGACAACATGGGGGTTAAATGGTGGAATTATAAGTCATGTGAAGTTACAGTTCTCTTCTTACAGTTTCAATATTTCCCGAAGATAATGAATAGATCCCAATGTTATCCAGCAGGTCAATTTTGTCAGATATGATAAATTATGAACTAAACCAGAATATTACTTTTTGTGTCCCGAACTGGTTCTTTGCAACCACAGAGACTGAGTAAGCTTTGAACTGGAAAGGAACAGAGTTGATACTAATTGACTAGTTGTCTTTGTCCTGAGCAGGTAGAAAAGTGCTGCTGTGGCTGCTGTCAATATGAGACAACAGCATGGTCAGTTGGGTATAAAGCAGTAAATGATGAAAGGTTTATTCGTGCTGCCTAACAGGCTGAATACCAAAAGGGCCAGGTTTGATCAGCCATAGTTGAGGTGAGAGCTCATGCATCAAGAACAGCAAAGCCTTAGCCAGAGCGATGGCCACTGCAGAGGAAGGGGGTGTGAACTGGAGAGGAAGGGGACAGGCCCTTGTAGAAATGATGTGGCCCTTTTTGAGGGCCCTTCCACAAATCACTATGTGTTCATAGATTGAAAATCAGAAGGCTTTATTATCAAGAAGAAAGATCAAGCTTTTCTCTCTCCAGCCAGGCTAGCTAGCTGGAGCGGTCATCTGTCTGACTGTGTCTGTGTCTCCAGCACAGTCTGTCCAAGAATCCAAAACAAACAACACACAAACCTCTTTCATTGGTCAAGGAAAGCACCTTACCAAAACAGCTTTCATATTTACATTCTTTCATATTTACAAGTCACGGATTTCTCCTGGGAATCTACAGAAATTCCCTTTAGAAATGAAGTTAACTATTACAATTGAAGACAAGTTAAAAAGGAAATTGCTTTTTCCAGCTTTTTGCTGTGATCTCTCTATGATCCACCAAGGAGTCAGTCACCACAGGCCCTGGAGAATGGTAGTGCTGACAAGGAAGTATTTTGTAACAGGGAGGATCAGCGAGGCAGAGCCTCAGCCAAACAATTGAGCATAGTTCACTGAGAGTAACATTTTCTCAGTGGCCTTTCATGTGCAGAGACCGATATATGAGGAAACTGTAAGAAGGGCTTTGCAAATTTCAAACAGAAATGCCACTTCTTGAGATCCAGGAAGAGGAATTCTGTATGTCTACAGAGAACTCTGCCTCACATCAGTTTGTTCGGGTTTTTTCTTAAGTAAGAGAAACATCTGCTTTTAAAGAATTCCCTTTTCACTGCATGCAGATATTTTCAGCTGTCATTTCTTTTTTCTCCTGTGTTGAACCTTTCTTCCATTATCTGTACCCCCTCACCTATGCATTCAGCATGGGTCCTTCTAGCAAGTAGGTTCATGTCATCTAAACTTCAGTTTCCCTCTTGTGATGAGGAGCTGGGCAGCTCAACATAAGCAGTATCAGAAGCAGCAGTTTTAATTCCTTTATTTGCTTGGAGCAAATTAAACTTCAGTTTTGAGGACTCTTGGTGTTTGTGGTCTCTTTTTTACTGTTCTTTGTGTTCTAGTATTAGCTGAAGGTTTTGGGAAAGAAAACCCTGGAAGTGAAGTCTGTGGGAATTTCAAACATAAATATATTTATTTTAATCCCAGTCATGAAAGGCGTTTTTGTTTGGTTGATTTTTAATGTAGAACCAGGACAGGAAGATGCAGTTAGGATGCAGTGGTGTCAAATGCTATGGTAGTGATGTGGCTTGACACATTAGCTAATGCTGCAGTGTAATAGGAATGGAACTCTAAAGCAAAACAGCTGGCACTGGCAATCTGATGTCCACATTTACATGTTTTGGGGAGTTTAAGTTGATTTAGCTGTAGTCTGGCCCCATGGGTTGAATGCCTGTTAGCAAGTATATTTCTTGAACAAGGGTTTCCATATAAATGGGAAAATAAACTAAATGGGAATGACAAGGATATTTACTTCAGAAGTGCACCTTTGCCCCAAAATAAAATGCCAATTCAGACACACAATACATGGCCAGAAGTGTGCCTCCACTTCCATAAAACAGAAGGAGTGATGTTCATTTCCTCCAAGAAAAAGAGTATTATTAGCCACAGTCCATTTATCTGCTCAAGTGCAATGTACTGGCAATTGAGGATGAATACTGCATGCTCAGAAACATTATCACTTGGAGAGCATATAGGAATGCCCTAAAAAGAAACATATCCTATGTTAACTATACTCTCTGTGCTTTAATGATCCACCCACGTCCAAAATGTTGCCTCCCTCTTTTTTAATCCTCCTTTGGCCGCATGCCACATTCACTTGAAAAAAAGTGGTTTTTTTCCTTTGAATTACGTTTGGTTGAGAGCGCTTCACTAAATGCTGAGAACCCTCAACGCCTGCTGACTCTGGTGAAAACTGATGGCACTCAACACTCTGGAAAAGAGCACAGTCTCCTGCCTCTTAGCAAAGGATGTGGAGGGCAAATGGCTGTGTGGGTGTGAGCACGTCTACAGGGAAAAGAGGAAGCAGCTGTGTGTGAGAAAAAAAGAATGACCAAGGAAAAGAGTTGTGTGTATGTGATAGGGAGAGACTAATACAGTTAAAATTGAAGTGATAAATCATACCTGAGATCTCTCTTGAGACCTATAAATAGGAAACTGAAAAGCATTTCCTTCTATTTATTTTATAAGTGCTATAAACTTTATCAGCTTTTAGTATTGGAGACTCGTGCAATATTTATGGGTGGTTTACTTTAGAAGTTATTCAGAGGTTAGCGTCAGGAGGCTAATGAAAAAGAAAATTGGGATGGGTAAAGGAAAGAGGGCTTTTCCTACAGCCCCATAATAACAAATGCATTCACATCTGAGTTGCTTTGGCCCTCTTCCCAATATCCTTTGCTCCTGTATTTCTCTAGTGGATACCTACCCTGAGCTTCACAGCTCCACAGGGGATCACAAAGAGCATCGCTTATTGGTAAAACTGAAGACAAAACTTGTTCAGGAATTCCTGTGAGGCAACTCACAGAAGAAGGAGATTGCAGAATAGGACTTGCAAAGAGGAGAGGGTTTCAGAGATCTGGATAGGTTAAAGCCTGTGAAAGTCCTCAAAAATGGAATGGAATCAAAGATCAGCCTCAAGTAGTCTTCAGCTGCAATAGTGAGGAAGGCTACTGTGGGAATGTCCTCTTACACTGGATAAGCTGATGGCAGTATTTTTGGACTGATTTTGGTCTGAACAAAATCAGCAAGCTTCTCATCCCTCAAAGAACTTCACACCAAGCCCAGTCCAGAGGTCTGTTTCTTTATGTCTGGAAACATTATTCAACTTTCCACACTTACTCAGTTTCATAGATGGCTTATTTATGCTATGTTCTTTCAGCTGGAGACAACAGCTGTTTTCAAAGTTTGGGCTTTCAAAACAAGAAAAAAAATCGCTTCAAATTTATAGCTGGATGAAAGAGCTTTCCAGAACTTGCTGCTATGTAGAATCGTCCTCCAAGAAAAAGTTGCAGATTGTTCACATAAGGAAATTGGGAGCATACAGAGATTGCTGGGCTCAGTTATATGATGGAATTCCCCCCAAAAAGCTGTGAACATGAGCCAAAATTAAACAGCTCCAGAGAGGACATCTTACGGGTAAGACAGTAGGCTCAGTCCCAGCTGGGGAAAGCTCAGGCACCAAAGATGGCATCAGGGACTCTGTGTTGCTCAGTTGTTTCTGTAGCAGCCCTGGGGTGAAAACTGGACTCAGAAGAGAACATGACAGAGGGCAGCTCACACATCTCAAAGGTGAGGAGACTAATGTATCAATATCTTAGTCTCTTCCCCTTTTTGATGAGGGGACCAAAAGGTGACTAACTTATTTTTAAACACTTCAAGAGAATTGGCCAGGGGTCATGGGGTGTTTAATACAGCAGAGAAAAAAGAGCCAACAAATCCTAACATTAAGCTAGATACAGACAAATTCAGACAAGAAATGAAACCTGTTTGGTTTGGTTGTTTTTTTTTTTTTTAACAAATCTAAGAATGGAGTACAAATATAGGCTGGCTTTGGCACATTTTTTAAATCCTCAAATCAAGATCAGATGCCTTACTGGATGATACATTATTTTAAGCACACACAAGTTACTGGACTCGTTACTGAAACAGCTGGATAAATGTCTCTGGCATGTGTCATGTTAGATGATAGTATGTTATTCCCTTCTGTCCCTTAAACTGTAAGTTTGTGAGTGAAGAAATTACTTCATCTTGGAAATGTAAAACATGGCCTTTATTGTTTGACTGTAAAGACTTATTAAAAAATGAAACAAAACAAACAAAAACAAAACAAAAAACCCAACCAAACAAATGACCCTTGTATGAAGTGATGTTGTAGGGAACATGGTATTTTACCAATGGCCTGACTGTATAGTATGGGTAACATTTTGGCCAATGGAAATTATGCCTTGAACTTCAAAAGGATGAGGTTTAAAATGCCTCTGCCAGCAACTCTCCATTTTTGTCCCAGTTTTGCGAAATTTCCGACTATTCTTCAAATAAATTCAGCAGTGCACTGCCTACTTGTCACCTAGGGTCAGATGGACTAGCAGCAAGTTTTGCTGAAGTCCTTTGGAAAGCCCTGGAACAAACATGCAAGGATGGTCTTTCAGTAACATTTTTTAATTGTACTGTCTCACAAATTTCTGCTGCTATGGACCCTAGCGAAAACTCTGACTTCATCATTTTTAAACAACAGTTTTACAGATTAATTTTTATTTACGTGGATAGGATTTATCAAAAGAGCTGAGAGAAAAAATTCTGTAGAGTAAATAAACAATATGTGTCTCCTAGGATTTTATGTCTAGACCAGACAGTTAGTTATGAAATAACAAAAGAGAGAAAGAGGAGAAAAAGAAGGTGTTTTCAAAGGAGATAGAGCCAGTGTTATACCTAGAAAAGGCTGAAAGAAAAATAATGATGACCTGTGTTTCAGCTATTATAAGACAAAGGTTCAGAGAGGGGAAAGTGTCTGAGTTACTGGAAAGAAAATGATTAAATTATTCTCCTTTTTACTGGCCTAAGGGAGATGTGAGTGAATATGTTACTCTTCAAGCCAGATTCAGGATAGTGATGAGGAACAGTCCTTTCCAGAAAACAGTTTTAGCCACAACAGAAAAAATGATCTGCTGGAAGATTAAATCAATAAAAGGCTATGTTTCCATAAGTGTAGTATATTCATGTTATTAACTGAAACAAGATGGAGCAACTCTCATGCATATCATGCCTTTTAATTCACAGGAAACTTCTCACTTTTGATGCAGGGAGTGATATTGTTTAACTTAATCGTAGTGTTTAACTTCTCCATCAATGACTTGGGTGAAGGGGCAGAGGCCTCCTCCGCAAGTGCACTGATGACACAAAGCTGGGACGAGTGGCTGATACCCCAGAGGGCTGTGCAGCCCTTCAGAAGGACCTCAGCATCATGGAGAGGTGGGGGCTGTCTGAAATTCAGCAAAGGCAAATGTGGAAGAATAACCCCCTGCACCAGCGCAGGCTGGGGGCTGACCTGCTGGAAACAGCTCTGTGGAGAAGGACCTGGGGAGCCTGGTGGAAAAAAACCTGTCCTGAGCCAGCAGTGCCCTGGGGGACAAGAAGGCCAGAGGTATCCTGGGGTGCATTAGGAAGAGCTTTGCAGGTCAAGGGAGGTGATCCTGCCCTCCTGCCCTGGTGAGGCACATCTGCAGTGCTGTGTCCAGTTCTGGGCCCCTCAGTACAAGAGGGACATGGAGCTCCTGGAGCAGGTCCAGCAAAGGGTAATGAAGATGATTAAGGGACTGGAGCATCTCTCTTAGGAAAGGCTGAGGGAGCTGGGCCTGTTCAGCCTCGAGAAGAGATGACTGAGAGAGGACCTCAGCAATGTCTGTCAGTATCTGGAGGGAGGGTGACAAGAGGATGGATCCAGGCTCTGCTCAGTGATGATAGGATTTATCAGTGATGCCAAGCAACAGGACAAGAGGCAACGAGCCCAAACTGAGGGACAGGAAATTCCACCTGAACATAAGGAAGAACTTTACTGTGGAGGTGACCAAGCACTGGAACAGGTTGCCCAGAGAGGTTGTGGAGTCTCCCTCACTGGAGATATTCCAGACCTGTCTGGACACAATCCTGTGCCATGTGCTCTGGGATGACCCTGCTTGAGGAGGGACATTGGACCAGATGACTCACTGTGGCCCCTTCCAACCTACCCAGTCTGTGATCCTGTGATGTGAAGGAGTAAAGATTTTTTAATTTCAGATCTCACATGATGTAGTGATACCTGTGCACCTCCAGACTTAGGAGTTGTTCTTCTTGTTTGTTCCCATACTCAGAAATAAACCACCAGAAGAGAACATACAGGAGTTGTACTTTGCCCGGATGCCAACACTGTACCAGGGAAGTCCAGCTGGCAGTTCTGAAAAACAGAACCAGCCTTCCTTCCAGCCCAGTGTGTCTCCTCTGAGGAGGTAGGAAACAGCTGCCTGGGAAGCACACTTTGACCTAAGAATCAAACATCTTCCCCGTGACTGTGAAAAATTTGGTAGTTCAAGTTGTGCATGCAGGAGGGGATGGTACTGGCATCAAGCCTTCTTTGCTCATAGACTCCTACCAGCAACTTTTGAGTTCCTCTGAGAGACCATAAAAGATTTCTGTGATCTCACCCTACCACCTGTGGAAGTAGGCAGCCAGTTCTGCCAAGAGGTTTTACAATGCTGAAGAAAACCTTGAAGAAAAGTCCAAGATCCTCCCTCCCCCACCAAAAAAAATCAAACCCCAACAAAACAAACAAACAAAAAGGACACGAAAGACACCAAAGACAACTGAGCAAAGACTAATTATTTATTCCTTCACTGAGGTAGTATGGGTAGATTTTATCTTAAAAACCCCTGTGGGTGTATGCCTGACCAAGACACCTTACAAAGGAATGTGTAGCTGTTTGTCAATGAAGCCGTGTACCTTCAGAGTAAAATAACTATTGCTTTGCAATAAAGCAAGTGTGTCCATAAACTCTACTACTACTGAAGTACAGTTTCCTAGCCATCCTAATCCTGTAACTTATGGAAACCAAGTTTTTTTCACATCTTGGATACCTTTAAGGGCTCTCTCTAGTGTAGAGTTTCTGATGGCTAATAGGGGATGAGCTCCCATTGTTGTCTTTTCCTTATCGAGACAGTGAGATGGTCTTTCTTATCTGCCTCGTCAGTGAACAAAACTTGTCTTTGAGAAATGCCATCCCCATAAAAGAGCCAACGGGATCAAGAACTATCTGGAAGATCAAATGTCAATAAAGACAGGAGAGAGAGAAACTTAGAGTAAGTCACTAGAGAGCAGGTTGTGTTTGGATCCTTTTCAACAGGCTGCAGGATGTAAACTGCAGACTGCCCATGACACAAGATTCTCAAGTATCCCTAAAAGAGAGCAGGTGCAGTTAACAGCAAAGACATAGAGGTCCACTCTACTGCTGCCTTGAGGTAATCTTTGCCAGTTCAATGGCCAGTAAATCCATCCGGGAAAGGTTTGTCCATTGAAAAAGAAGATGAAAATGACTTTGAAGTGCTAGAATGGGACCCGCTGTGATGGGAGAAGTGTCAGTGGAGGTGACAATGGCTTTCTCAGCAGGTGACAAGACCATAAATGTCAGTGGGCATTTCATTAGAGGGAAGGAAGAGAAGTACAGACTGATAAAAGGCACAATACTGACAGCAGCTTCTCCTCAGCAAACATTTCCGGCCCACTCCTCTGTCATACACGCAAAATTTATTGCCACTATGCAATGCATTAACCCTTACTATATTAGCTAGGGCCCAGGGAATAGCCACTTCCATGCAAGTTATGTCCAGCCATAGGAAGACAAGATTTGTCTGCAGAGAGAAGGCTACTCATGTCCTGCCCCTTCTGCTGAGGTCCCTCTTTGTTTGCATACCCAGCATGATCCAATTCCTCTGCTCCACGCCTGCTGTTATATTCTGCAAGCCTAGAACCTGCTCTGTATGCAGAAAATGTGTTCCTCATCCTCACAGCCAGTCTCTCATTGCATGTGCTGATAACATGCTGGCTTCCCCACCCCCTAGGTCTACTTTTCACCTCAACCTGGTACTAGATCAGGGTGGCCCTCAAGCAATTTTTCAAGCAAGCACTGAACTGCAAATGAGGATACCGAGTGAGGGAATTTGCTTATAGCCCACAGCAGACCTCATAGCCTAAAGGCAACCATGCTGTAGGCACGCAAAGATCCACAGACTTGGAACTCTTGATGTTTGGAAGAAGAAAATCTCTCCCCACCAGCTTTTCTTTGCATTAATTGCAACCATTCCTATTTTTTTTCTTGATGCCCTCCTAAAAGACCTTCAGGTGTGCAGTACCTCCTTTAGAAAATCTATTGCAGTTTGTGTTCATCGCTCCTTTTTTCCAGCTTCCCCCTCCTCCCCCAGGGACTTCTCGTCTCCCCCTCTCCTCCTGCTCTGGGGAAATGCTAAAGCTAGCTCCTAATTAAAGTGGTTGCAATTCCCCACTGGAACAGTGGCGCCAGGGCCTGAAACCATCCTGTGTCTGTGTCCCCTAGAGACAACGCGGCCATGCTCAGACACCTTGCTGCTCACTCCTCCTGTCACAGACTTTCCCATACTGGCTCCAGCAGGTTTCTTCTGTGTTTTCTCATCTGTGCTAATCTCTTTCTAGTGCTGCAGGGAGGGGATGGGAAGGTCACTCGACAGATGAAGTGAAGATCTCTCTGCCCTGAAAACAACGAAAGGGAAAAAGCCATGGGGGAAAACATGAAGGACTAAAGCAAAGATAAAGCTCTGCCTTTGCTGTGTCCACAGCGACAGGATTTCCATTTGACTTTGCATTGTCCTTTGTGGAGGTCCAACACGCAGCACAGTGCCTGCCACCCAAACAACACCAAACTTGTAACCCTCTTACTGCCCAGATTAGTGCCCTGCAGGGGCCATGTCAGCCCGCACACAACGGATGGCCCATCCCACACAACAACAAAACTAAAAAGCTGGCCCATGTTTCTGCCAGTGCACATTCTGCCCACCACATCCACAGTCATGGCCCCTCACTAGCCAGCACAGAAGCGTGACAGCATCATTTGTGCAGCACTGAAACGCTGCCACTGAGCTGCAGCATCACTTGTCATTCACAGCCACCAGAGCTCATGTTGTGTGACTGCACACACCCCTTCTGCACCCACTGCCCACCATGACAGTAATATTATTCTGGCTAGAAATGTCCATCTCAAGTGTCTCTTGGAATAGGGAGACTCTTCATCTGGAAAAGACTTTGTAGCTCCATTATATACCAGCATCATCTTTTTTAGAACCAGGCAGTGCATCAGAGGCACTTCAGTGTTTAACCACAGTGGACACCTTTTCACCTGGTGTGTGATGCCTTACAGCCCCTGTCAGGAACTGGAAGTGCTCCTCTGTTAGGTGGGGGCAGGCAACACAGGCTTCAGGACCCAGAGTTGCACATCAGTTCTTTGAACTAAGCAAAACTCAGCTATAGAATGACACAATCAATTTGGCTGGAAAACACCTCTGAGATCCTCAAGTCCAGCCCATGACAGAACATCACCACGTCAACTGGACCATGGCACTGAGTGCCATGTCTAGTCTTTCTGTAAACACCTCCAAGGATGGTGACTCCACCACTTCCCTGGGCGGTCAATTCCAATGTCTAATCACCCTTTCTGTGAAGAAATTCCTCCTAACGTCCACCTTGAACCTCCCTTGACTATGTCCTCTCATCCTGTCACTAGTGTCTTGATAGAAGAGGGAAACTCCCACCTGGTCCCAACCTCCTTTCAGGTAGTTGCAGAGAGTGATAATGTCACTCCTGAGCCTTCTCTTCTCCTTTGCCTATGTAGAGATATTTATCCACAAACTTCAGAGTGTATTCCCAGCATCTGTGTTTTAAACCTTTTTTGTAAGTCATCATTGGACATGATTAAACAAGCACAGACTTGGTCAAAATCATGCTCACACACAAATACATGTGTTTAGTATATATCCTTCCCATCAGCCACACAACACAAAAATGTAGACATGGATTCAAGTGGAAAAAGTGCAGAGGCAAATAAATGTTTTCTGAAGGTACCAAGCCTGACAACCATTTAAATGACTTGTGTGTAGACACAGAAAATCCAGTGGTAGGAGTATTCTGTGTAGTAACATTTTCCAAACACTATGAGAGACTGAAGAACCTAATCCTCATTTATAAATATAAGGCAGAACCTGTTGCACAGCCAGTTCAAAGCTCTTCGTTGATGTAAAGGAAGTTCAACTTTGCCACCTTATGGAGAAGCAGCACGGATGGGCTCTCTCTGCCTGGGGATGGCAAGCAGAGGGCAGGACTGGAGCCGGGAGAGCCCCACCCTCAGGGTGACGCCAGGGGACCTGGAGGAGGATGGGCAGCAGTTACTGCTCCCAGGGAGACAGTGCCCACCCAGGCACAGCCACTGGTTGGCACACCTTGGCCCCCACGCCTGGCAGCAGCTCCGTCTCTGTGGCTCTGACGCAGAAAAGAAGGCAGAGGAGCAGTGATTGTTTTGCTGCCACCAGCAGCCTGCTGCCCTGGGCAACTGCCTGTGTTAGCTGTGCTCAAAGCTGGCACTAATCATGCTGGCCTTGATGAAGCTTAGGCTGAGAGGACTTGGCTGCTTTGGGCATTGTTAGCCTGTATTTTTCTTTCAGCTGTGACAGGCAGCAGGGCAAGGAACCAAACAAAACATTAGCACTGAAGTTGCCCAAAAGTTTTGATTCAATACACAAGGAATTGCTATGGGAAGGTAGAAACACCTGCTTGGAGATTCAGCTTAACAACATAAGAAATTTATTGTCAGGTGTTTGAATAAAAAATCTCAATGGAAAGAGAAAAATGGAAAAATAATATAATCAAAAGTTTCAATGAAACAATTGGAGTTTTCCTTACTGATTATTGCAAACCAAACTATTTTGTGCCAAAATGGTCTGGTTGACAATAAAATAATAATTTTGAGTTTGAAGTGCCATTTTTGAGTTTGAAGTGGTTTATGGGAATAACAGTATGAAATGTCTTATGCCATGTTACCTCCTGGGGCCTTCAGGAGGACTGCCTGCCCCATGAGACACAGCAGTGTCAATCTGAGAGATTCCATCGCCGTCGCAGCTGTGTGCCACAGTCACCATGAGTAATGGTGGCTGACGGGGGGGCTTGGCTCTTCAGGGAAATGAGACAGCCTCCTGCTTCCTCGCAAAAAGAAAAGCAAATGGAAAAGACAGGTGCAGAGAAACACTGATAGCAAGAGGCATGGAAAGATCCTCAAGAGAATCTCGAGCTCGGGACTTACACAGTTCCACTGAGGAGTGAGTTTGCAGATAAATACTGGCTCTGCTAAACTGGGACCATAGACAAGTCTATGAAAAGAGCACAATGTTAACCAAAAACTTGAATAATAGCTTATGGATGAAGTAATTAAAGATCAAACAACATGACTATCAACAAACTTTACAAGCCAGGGGTACTTAAGGAACAATTAGTTGCTATTTCACCAATAAAGAGTCATCAGAATTGACAGGGTTAGGTAGGATTAGTTCTTTCATGTAGTGTTTAAATACATTTATATCTTCTTGGAATCAGTTGTTTGGGTAAAGAGCAGAAATGCATTCAGAAAGGATTCAGATAGTTTCACTGCTGGTAACAATGCAACTTTATCTGTGCCTTTTAAATTTCCTTATATGCTAATGTTTGGGACTTTGGAAGGGGGGTTTAGAAAAGATCCCTCACCGCTTGCTCACTGCTTTCAACTGGCCATACTAAAAACATAAAAATGGACAAGACAATCTTACCAGTGCCGAGGTGTCAGTTTTTATGTGAAGTCCTACCACACAGCAGGACACCAGCCCACAACCACATGGGCTGTCTTAGACTGGAGTGAAAATGTCATCCAGCATCAGCTCAGCCAAATATATTCAACTGCTGGTAAGACATGCAGGGATGTTCCCAATAATGTCTGTCTCAACTGTCATCAAGCAGTAACTATCATTTCTCCCCAAATCAAAACATAGTCTGCTCAACAGGGAGCTAATAAAAAAAATCCAATTCTGAGGGGAAGAATGACAGGGTAATTTTTAGGCACATAAATTATTAATATAAAGAAGATGTTGTTGTTGTTCAAAAATAGTCCAAGCTGCTAATACATAGTTTGGAGTTAGTTTCTGGGCAACAACTGAAGCAGTTTGTCTAGGAAGGGATTTTAAACTCATACTTTCATTAAAGTAATGAGTAAGAAAGACTTAGGTCAGAGATTGCAGAAGATTTGTTACCTTATTCTGGCTGAAGCTGTGCAAATAAGAAAAGAAATACCCACTTAGATACTGAATAAGTAGTCAAGTTAGAACCAGATTTCTTCTCAAAAAATAGTTCTCTTCCTATGCAGAGAATCACTCATCTCAACAACCTACAGTCAGAAAAGAAGATACATTACATCAACCATGCTAAAATATCTCCAATTAAGCAATTCTACTGTTAGGCTGCTCAAAAAACCAGCAGATGATTTGCTGGAGGCTGCCCATTATTGGAGGCACTTCCATTTGCAGATGTCCAAGGCAGAGAAGTCTAAAGCAAAGAGACTGACATTCCCAACCCGATGGCTCTATCTCAAGTTTCTGTTAAGTCTCATGCAGGAAACTACATGCAGTAAGAGGATTAAATTTTCATTCCCTCTATCAAATCATATGGGACCAAATAATCCCAAAACTCCTTTTCCCACATTCCCATGCTGAGGGTCATGACCAGACTATAAAGAGAGGACAGAGAGGAGATGTCATGATTTAAGGACTAGTTCTAGCCTGCTTGTGAAAGCACAACACTGAGCAGTAAATTCACCACTGGTTTACTTTTTTCCCAGCAATATTGACCAAGTCAGTCAGTGCTGCAGCACCTTTTGAATGTAAATCCCTAGGAAGCTGCAGAGTCCATTTCTATTTCACAGCTAATCAAAGGGACTCAGAAGCCATGGTGCTGTGCTTACAGACTGTAATGGGCACCAACACCCCAGATTTTTTTGGAGCTTGCTGAGATCTGATTTGGCCTTAGACAGCCCATCTTAATCTATTGCCATGGAAACCATCACTTTCCTGGGCACAAGGCCACCTTTTCCTGGGACAGTCTGGGTTTTTTCCAGCTCAAGTAGAAATGACTATTCTAACAAAAAAAGCAGGTATTAGTGGTGAAACATTGGAACAAGTTGCCCAGAGGTGTGGCAGATGCCCCATTTCTGTAAACATTTAAGGTCCAGTTGGACAGGACTCTGAGCAACCTGATCTGGTTGAAGAGATCCCTGCTCAATGCCAGAGAGTTGGAGTAGATGACCTTTAAAGGTCCCTTCCAACCTAAACTATTCTATGACTCTTATGAAAATTCTAAGTAACAACATACAGACTATAAACAGATTCCTCTTTCCTGTATTTCAAGGGAAGCCTTCTGAGATTCATTGGCTGTTGTCAAGACAAAAAGAAAAGAGTGGGCTTGCTGAGACATTGATGGCTTGTGGGATAGTGACCTTACTATTTCTCACCAGATATGAGACAAGAGGGATATTGAAGATGATAACTTCTAATAGTGGCTACAGGGAAACATACAACAGGATAAAGAATTCACTGTACAGTAAAATGCTCCATAACCATTCTGCCAGCAAGGCTGAGTTTGTCAACATAACAACTGCCTTGCTCGCACAGAGATGTGCCATATGTTTTTTACAACCAATTATCTTCTCAACAGCTAGAGCATGTTCCCCTACTAAGCCAAACCCTGCAACTTCTGGTCCCTATCAAAGTCCCTGAATGTACAGCCCTGTGACCATTTTGTTCCCAGGGCCGGAGTTCTTTGCCCAAGGAACTTGAAAACACCAAACAGCATCTATGAAAACCCCAAATCGAACATACCTGAAAGGAGGGAAGGGGAGAAAGAGCTACTATCTCCTCAGAAAGAACCACTAACCACAAAAGGAAAGCAAGGAAGCACATTGCCTTCCTGCAGCTTCCAACCAGAGCATGTCCTGAGTGCCAAGGAGCAGCCACCCACATGGAGGAGTGGGCTCAGGGTCACATTCTGCATTCCCTGACATTCCCTTGCCATCAGGGCATGCTAGTCTCACCGAGCTGGTGGTCAGCTGGAGACAAAGACACTCTGTCAAGAAATATCCAGAAGGTTCCTTTTGCTTCTCAGTTTTGGATTCAAACCTAGCTTTAAAGACTCTAAATCTGTTGAAAAATTAAACTATTGCTTTCAAGACAGCCACTATGAGGGCTGCAAGCATGGCACAGAAGTAAAACATGTAACTCTTAATTTTGGAAGGGGATTATATGTTCATTTTTTTATCATCACTGAAAAAAAGAGAAACATAAACACACATGTACACGCCAAAGCTGAGACAGAGAGAGAAGAGCTTTTTTTCCTTTATTCTCCACACCTAGTCCTTGCAAGTCAGTAACAAGCACCCTTGGGATGCAGCAATGGTGAAAGGGAATGTTCTCAAGTGACACTGTAACCTCAGTGTGCTGAAGGGGGCATTGGTGGCTCACACAAGATGAATGCAGGGTGCCCAGCAGACCACACCAGGGCTGATGTGCCACCCAGCACACCACAGAGCAGAGCTCTGCCAGAAATACCCAACCTAATAACGTGTTGCAATTTATTGCATGTCTTGCATGGCTTAAAAAGGCTAAAACTTCTGTCACTGACATCAAGAAGCATGAGAGCAGTTCTGGGGAGACACAGCAGTGAAATCCTGTTGTCACAGGGTCACCACAGAAGGATGTCAGGCATAAACCTTGTGAGTGTGCCTGCCATCTTCTGACCTGCTCTTCTGTAGGTGCTCAAGGGAAAGTTTACTCCAAAGGGTAAGCAAGGCTGGAGCTAAAAAAGATAGATACAACTGCTAATACAAACTAACCTGAAAGGCCAAGGGTTTATTTTTGATTTGTGTTGTCTCCACTGATCTGTGACCCACTCTGACCTCTCCCTCTGACCCCTCACCTCTGGCAGTCAGTGGAAAATTAGTCACTCCAAGTAAGGATTCAGACCCTGGGTCTGTGGTCCATGCTGGTTTCCTTAGGATCAGGGCACTGTAGGATCAGAGCACTGTAATCCCCTACAGCATGTGCTGCAGGTCATGGTGCTCCTCCCATTGGCCATCCATCTTCCATGGTTCCTCAGCAGAAAGGCAATTTGCTGGCAGGTGCTTCTGTCAGAAGAGTTCTTGTCCTATGGTAGGTAGGTAGGTAGGTAGGTAGGTAGGTAGGTAGGTAGGTAGGTAGGTAGGTAGGTGGGTAGGTGGGTGGGTAGGTAGGTGGGTGAGTGGGTAGGTAGGTTGTCCAAAATTGCCTGCTTGCTCGTCTCATTTTTCCTAATGGGCAACAGAGCTTTGCAAGTTTGCTTCTCCAGTGATGCTGCTGGAAGCATCAGTCAATGTCCATGAGTCGTATGCAGAGCTCCAGAAAATTTGTTCTCTCTCGTGACTGAGTCTTGGCTGGCCCAAACACAGCTGGGACAATATGAGTGGCTTCTTGCTAAACCAGAAGTTAATCTCATCAGAGGGCTCAATCAACAAATGCTGACTGCATTTCCTCAGGGTCTGCCCTGGTCCCATGGGAGGGACAACGGGGACAGAGAATTGAAATGGATGGCTTGCTCCCAGTGCAGCCTCTCCAGATTTGCAATTCAATTCAAAAGAAGATGGAGCAGGCTGCTGAGTTGCCTTTGAAAGGGTCAGGGGGTTCAGAAGCAGCAGGAAAGGAATGGAGGCAGGATACAAGCAGCAGAAGAGCCAGCATTATTCTTCTTCCAGAGTGAGTGCTCTGCTCCTGGGACAGAAGAAAGAGCACACCTCTGATTGAATTACCAGCAAGACTAGAAGAATAAGCAAATGAAGGATGGCTGACACCCATACCATTTAGCAGACATACGTGTGGCTCAAACTAGAGGTAACATGATCTTACAGTCAGAGAACCTTTGCCCCAGGGGTACTGAAAACAACTTTTCTTTCACTCGTGTTCAATCCTCAAAGCGCCTGAAGCTTTCCATGTTACAGCCAAAGACAAAGCCAGTGTGTAATATCAAAGCATGACAGACTGTTGATTTTTGTATGAGTTGCAAGGGGCTGGAGAGATCTGCAGAGACACAGAAATATATACTGAAATGTGCTACGAGACCATGGTGAGTTCCTCTTTGCCTCTAATCCCTCGAGAGGATGAGGTATTGCTGTAGGCAGCACTGCCTAATTGCTTGCATGAATTACATTATGATGAGAGCAATTCAGCTGGACAGAATAGAGCCTGAAAAACTTGTGGATTAAACACCCTGATTTAACCACCAAAATGTACAAAATTTTTAGTAAGCAAGATGTCCTTCTGCAGTTTTGATTTTTCCTTGTTGCTGAAGTTCAGACGGCACTAGTCCCAAAAAGTCATGGCAATCTAGTGCTGTCTGGCACGTGAGCTTGTACAGTCCTGTTCCACATCCACGATGACAAAGCCATGGCTACAGGTTGCCAGCTCCAAGCCTGTGCTAAACTACCTGATGAGGACTTTCAAAATCCTGCCCTTTTGTTCAGCTCTGGATGTCTCTGGATGACAAGGCGGTTGCTGGATGTGGCTCCATGCCTGACGTTGGGGTTGACATCAAAGATGATACAGATGGATCTTTCAGTCCTTCAGAACTGTGTCTTCCCCAGGTCCATTTCTCCATTTCTTTTTCTACCCCTAGAGCATGTAAAAACACAAAATGTTTTCAGGAAAGGAGGAAAAGGAATCATAGGCCTTGTCTTTCTTCAGTTGCTTCTTCTTTTTATTCCCCCAAACAGAAGCAGTCTTACACTCAAACACATGCCTGTTTTACTCACTTCCTCTAATAAACTGCTGCACTTTTTCTGCTCTTATCTTCAGAACTTAGCAAGGCTAAGGCTTTATTTCTTCACCACTCCTTAGTGTGAACCTCCTTCATACAGCAGATTGTAAATTGTTGCTTAGACTTCTACTGAGAACAATTCCTGAATGACCTAATTCCATGGAGCTAGACCTCTCCTAGCCATACCATACTTCTACTTAAAGGCCAAAAAGGCAAGATGTTATTTTCTCTTCTGGTGTGCACTGATTTACCTATTTCTAGTGTATTGCATGGTAGGCTCTATCCAAATATTTAGTGGGTAAGTTCCATCTGCATTGGAAAACCATTTAGGAAAGACAGATACCTTTGCCAAAGATCAAGGGCAAAACCAGGGCCTCCTTCATTCTTCTCTATTCATCAGGATTTAACTCTCATCTTTTCAGAGCATTCTGGCTCAGGCAGCTTCAGCAAAGTACAAATTCCAGCTGCTCTGATCTCATGGATTTAAAACTCAACTATTTCCATTTTCATGGCTACATGCTTCCTGTACTTTGAACTTGCTTTGAACTTTGGATTTGTACAAACTTGGGAGCTTCTAGTCATAATCAGTGAGATTTCATGTAGGCAAAAAAAAGGAGAAGAAAAAGAAAAAATATGTTCTCTATGGATCTGACATAAAATCAGCCTTGGGTTCAGTCAGAAAGGTCAGATGAACTTCCTAATGAGCCCTACCTGAGTTTTAAGCTTGTATCGACAGCTGAAACTAGTCAAATTTCACTCCATTTCAGGTTTCATTTCAGATGTTTTATGCACTCCTAAACCTCACCATTTTCAACATATATAATTTGGTTTTTACTCCTAATTTAAAAAGTAGATATAAATTATGTTGGAAGAGAAGAAGGTGGCCAGACCAATAAATCTCTCCTGTTACTGAACTTTGACAAGGTTTTTTTTCCGCAGTGTGCTGAGGTTGTTTCTGTTGGCTGTAAAGTCACGGATGTCCATAAGGTAAATCTCTTTCAGACCCCTGAACAGAGGGCCCATGGCTTCATGGAGGTTGCTGTAGGTGTCCATAAGAGCTGGGGCCACCTGCAGGGTGAGACCTTGGCCTCATTTTCTGCCCCATGCAGAAAATGTGCTGCTTTTTGGGCAGCAGCACATCCAGGCCCTGAGAGCCTGCGGAGCTACAGAGCTCTGCCTCAATGCGTGACACGAAAGCCTGACTTCATTTTCCTGTGACCTGAATGGGAAACAGCACAAGGACTTGAACCCATGCAGTGAGAGGCCCGTGGTGGTCTGATGCCAGCAGCATCCCAAGCATCCGCCCTTCCTGGGTGCTGCCTTTCTGCTCGGCCTACAGAAAGCAACAAAAGCCCCAAAGCTGCTTTTCCTCACTGTTTCTCCCTTACCTTACACCATCTTCTAGTACAAAGACAAGGTGTGAGGTCTCATGGCACATTACAGTCCACCTGACAGGATCAATGAGAATATTTCTTCTCCTTTCTTTTTGAAGACTGTTGCATGGGATCATGTGAGCTGTATCTGTTGAATTTGGACCTGAATGACACTTACAAAGTAGAGAGAGGTTGAAATCCGAACTGATTCTCTGATACTCTTCAGGCTGAGGGATGGAGAATGCATGAGTGTGTCACAACATAATGAAAAGCCAAGGCTTAGCCCAGTGCAGCTTCATGCCCAGTTTCCCATCCCTGGAAGTGTTCACGGTGAGGGTGGATGGGGTTTTGACAATCCTAGTCTAGTGGAAGGTGCCCCTGCCCATGGCAGTGGAGTCAGAACTAGGTGGCCTTCAAGGGTCCTTCCCATCTAAGCTGTTCTATGGTTCAGTCCTCCTGTCCAGACCCCATGTGCAAACCAGTCTGGGTTCCACTGAGTCCCTCCAGGCTGCTGCAGGTGCCCAAAAACACGGAGTGTGATCTCTAACCATGGGCATACTCACAGCTTGCCTGGATAAGGTGCTGAGCAATCTGCTCTGCCTGGCCCTGCCCTGACCAGGAGGTGGGTCTAGAGATCTCCAGAGATCAATTACCACATTCTTTACTCTCCCATTCAGTGATCTTTCAAGCTGTTTCACCGACACATTTTTGGGCAGGAAATAGAAGTGGAATGCAAAGTACTCATTATAAACATATAAATATATATAAATCTATTAAAAATAGATTATTTCTCCCATATAACAACATCTAGTCCTTATTAAAGAAGAGAATGTGAGTTCTATTTTAGCTGGTGGCATTGCATCCCCTTTCCACTTACACAAATCAAATAAAAATATTCAACAATGTCTCACATCTACTTTTTCTCTTTCTAATACTTTTTAGCGACTTCAAAACAACTCAGATACACTGTGGGCCTAAAGTTCACCTCCAACTCAGATATTATTAGAATCATCTACTACCTAAGAGGTCTTCTACAGAAAAGGCGAAGGAATAGTTAAGAAGAAAATTCCAATTAAAAATAGGAAGTGTGGAGTACAAAGAGACATTGTGAAATGGTGGCAAGTGAGTATAAGAAAGACAAGCAGAGACTGTCAAATAAGCAGCAGGAATGCAAAGAGATGGAGATTTTAATAAAAAAAACATGATAACTAAAGCTAGTCAGAAGCAATTGTATTTTTCTCTGGAAACATTTTTACAACAATGTGAATTGCTAGGGTTTGGGTTTGGTTTTTTTCCCCTAGAGGCTCACTGTAAAAAAAAAAGCTTTCATCAAACACAAAAGTATTTTCAGTACAAACAGTAAAAATACCTTTTGAGATTTTTCTTTATTTTTTTAAGGAAGTATAAAGGAAAATATTAATTATATAATTGTAATTACATCTTCCATTGAATCTTCCACTGAAAAAACTTTCAGACACCTCATGCAGTAATATGCAAGGTGATGGCAGCCCGGGGCAGCTCTGCTGCTGTCAAACAATTATCTTTCCAGCAATGGTATTTCACATTTGATTGTAAGAATTTTACATGCTTCATATTCCTTGGGAGAAAAACCACACCACGAGCAGATTATTAGGGGGAAGTAATTTCATATCTCGAAAGGTAATTGCAGAGATCTCCAGTGCTACAAATGAGAGATTACCATTCTTCCTTCTGTTCTTTTCCTCCATCCCGAGTAATTCCCAGCTTTCACTTCTGTCTTCTGCAGTCATTCACAAAATCTTTCTCTCTACTAAACCCTCAAATGAGCTCTTCTATACACAGCAGACAGGGCAAACAATCCATCAGCTTGCCTGTCTGCAACTCTTGATATCATGAGCACCAGGCAGTTTTACAATATAAAATGCTGACTTTTAAATTTTTCCTAAAGTAAGGCTATAGATACAGGTAATAATATAAATACTGGATGAGTTCCTCTGGACTGTTTGCAAAAGAGCTATTCAGTGAAAGGGAAAATCTTGGGAAACGCCAGGTCCCAGAACACTGGCTTATCAAAAGCTCCAACTTGCAGTGGTTATTGGTCAAACAAACTGGTGTTATCTGGAGTAGGAGGGAATATATGAAATTGGGATCTAGTTTCAGCCAGAGTTTCCTGCCTTAACTCCCTATTCTCTACTTCTAACATTAGCTTGATTTAAGATTGTGCTATTAAAACACAGAAGCCTAAGGGAATGCCTAGAGCAAATATACATATTCTTCTCACAGTTTTGCAGTATCATACACCAAATATGTGCTTCCCATCTTTGCCTATAGGATCCTTTATGGAACCAGTTGCCAGGATTATTCATGGGTTTGTTTTTTTTCTGGAGGTTTGTCCTTTTCATGTGGAGTAAGTCAGCTGGAGAAGCCTCACGCAGTCAGAAGGATGTGGGGGGACTACAAGCAATGTCTCTTGGGGTGGGGAGGAGGGAGAGCAGTGGGGTTTTCCCTACACTTTGTTTCCAAACACCTCAGCCTTGCTCTGCCCAGCTGAAGTGCCATCACCGTGCCACACCCCCAGGTCTGCGTGGTCAGAACTGTCCTGCCGTGCAATCACACCCTCCCTTCCCCAGTCGTTTGGTGCTCCATGCCACTGCAGCTCATTTCCAGCAGCCCTGTGTAGGGAGCTATTGTTGCTGCCTGGCAGATAAGCCTGAAAAAGAAAAAAGACGAAACATTGTAGTAGTCCTGATCTCAGCCAAAATTCAAATGCTTGGGGGACTTTCCTTGCCAAATCAGTGAACAAACAAATAAACAAACACTTTTTTTCCCCCTTATTTTGGCTCCAAGAAAACATGTCATTCAATTCAAAAGGAAATGCCCCCTTTCCATTTTCAGTAAGTCTAACAGAAACAAACAATGGGAATAAAACACTGGAGGCAGACATTGCTTTATTCAGCAGTGCAGTATTAAAAACCACAAAGCACAAAGGGACAGCTTTCTCCATCTGATGGGACTGTGAAATATTCATGATTCCCCATTTTAGGTCTACCTACTCTGCTACAGGAGGTTCACATGTAATTTAAGGTACATCTTCACATTTCTCTGTTTGGACCTCACATGCAATGCCTGTAACCAACCTTTTTATGACCTCTGTACAAAAAGGATTTCCTTAATATATTAGAGATAGTGGAACAGCTCCTGCAGAAGGGAATAAAAGAGATTTACCCCAGAAAACCTGGGGTAGAAATATAATTTCAAGCTGATGAGGTATAGGCAGGGATAGGGTCTGTGTCTTCATTGGTGTGAATGAAAGCCTGGAGGAAACAGCTGGGTTTACATGGGCTGTTCCTCATCATCATCCAGTTTAGGAATATAGCTTCATACTCCTTAAAAAAAACCCCACAGACCAAATCAAAGCCACTCCCCTCCCATTTTTGACTATTCTGCAGATCTAGTGGTAGTTATTACATGGCCATGGCTGAATTCATATCTGTAAATAGATTTTTCCCCAAACCATTTGGGAAAAGAAAGAAAGAAAGAAAGAAAGAAAGAAAGAAAGAAAGAAAGAAAGAAAGAAAGAAAGAAAGAAAGAAAGAAAGAAAGAAAGAAAGAAAGAAAGAAAGAAAGAAAGAAAGAAAGAAAGAAAGAGAAAGAAAGAAAACCCAAACCAGATAATTTCGTTCCTAATTATGACTGTATATCTATATTCTTCCCACTCTGTTTATCCCAAGATTTTTCATTGTGCATAAAAAGAGTAATTAGTCCAAATTATACTGACATCTGATAAATGTGGGTTAACTGATATTCTAAAACTCAAATGAAAATCTCAGCCTTAGGGAAAGGGAACAGCAAAAAATAATCACCTTGGGAGCCTTCAACAATATTAAGACTGGCATCCTGAGGCACTGAAAATGGCTGGGGAGCCAAGCACTGGGAAGAGCAGCATCTCAACCACAGCTCACCAGCACCAAGAGGCAAAAACCCAGAAGGAAAATAAACACTGCTCAGTGTAGCCAGACTGCAAGGCTGTGTGAGAACCACTTTGTGAGACCACCAAGTCAGCCACCACAGACTCCAGTGAATCCAAACCTTCCCCAGTTACCTATCCTGTACTGGGGAAAAAAGCTGGGTGGGAACTGTCCAGGCAGTGCCAGCTACCTCAGAAGGCAATTTAGCAGCACCAGCAGTGCATTCCACCACCCCTGGCTCTGATCATCCTCTGCCCCTGCACATCTACAGAGGTGCATGCTGCGTGACCATTCTTTGCACTGGACTTCAAAAAGCAATGAAATCCATTTCAGTTTTACTTGTAACTGTTTCATTTCCACACCGTCCCTGTTTCCTGGGATTCTGGCTTTTCTCACTACACTTTGTTCTTTAATGGCTTCTTTCTGGATCTTAAAAATAGCAGTAATTACAGGAAAGGTTCTGTTAGGCTATTCTAAATAAATGAAGGCCCTTTAAAAAGAGCTGTGGTGAAAATGAAATGAAAGTATCATCTGCCATGCTGTCCACACCCCATGCTTTCTAAAGGTGTTGCATCCAACCTGCAGTATTAACTTTCTGTATAACAGAGACTTTAACACGACCGAATCTGGCCATGTTAAATTATGTAATCCACAAGATTTGCTTTCTGCACTCTGCATCCTTAGATCCCCAGGAGTGTGGCAGGAAAGATGTGTGTAATGAACTTTAGTGTCAAGTCAAATGTTCTTTTTTTGCTTTCCCCATGTGAGTTAAGCTAGAAGTCATTAAGCAGTGTTTCAGCATGCATGGAAATAGAGCAGGATGCTGAGCTGTACTGCTAGAGCTGTATGCAATGGCTGTGTGGGGAGTAATTGAATCAGTGACACCTGTTTGCAGTGCCTGGCCAGCACGTGCAAGGACACTGCCCGAGTTTTGAGAATGAAAGGTGAGTGACTGGGAATGCCTGTCCTGCGACCCATGTGGGTGGAGCAGTGAGAACTTTGAGCTGTGCGAGGATCAGTGCTTCCCAAATCTAATTCCAAGCAGAGAATTCCTTCAAAAGGAAAAGAGAATTTCATTTTGCAGGACTCAAGTAGTCCCTGAGCTCCCTCCTGATACTGGCAAGCAGGCTGAAATACTGCTAGTAGATTTTTAGCTTGGTTTCTAAGGAAACAAGGCCTTTGTAAGCACACAGGAGTGTGTGTGTCTGTGTGTGTGTGTATGTGAGGTTCTTGGATGCCCTTCACCTCCAAAAGCTTTTGAGCTCATTGGCTGATTTCAAACCAACTTTGCTGAAGCTACTGAAGGTACAGTATTCCTACAAGTGTCATGAAAAGAGGTGATCACATAAAGGCTGTGCTGTTCATTCCACCACTGACAGAAAGGCTAACAGAACCATTCTTTCCAGACTTCAAGAAATCCAGGACACTGGATACTGTACTTCATTATTTCTACAGATCATGAATATGGTTGTTTTCCCTTGAAGCATTGCCCAGCAAACCCTGGATTAAGCCCCATCAAAAGCCCCTTCTAAGAGCCACTGAACACTGACCCCCACTGGGTGCAAACTGATGCTGGCAAGAGGACTATAGGCACAAACTTGATAAAACCCTGCATTGTCTAGAGCATTATGTTTTGCAAGGAGCACAGGGGCCAAGTATGCACTTGAGTCTCAGCTGAGTAGGCTTCATGCTGTTGTACACATGGAGTATTTGACCAAAGCACCTAAAATTCCCCCATCTTGGTTGCTTTTACTGTTGCTTTTCCTCTTCGTGCTGACTCTGCTCTCTGAATGTATCCAGAGAGAGTCTCTAGGAGAGAGGGAATCGAGGGCGCCAATGAAGCGGAGATGTACTTAATGCAGACACCATTAATAAATCACTGATAGTTAAGATATAGATTGGGTGATGGGTGGCAGATGGGAAGGAGGAATGTCAAATTGCTTTTCTCATATAGATTATTGGATTAACAAGGAAGCAGCGGGCATGTGGCAAACCAGTGTAACAAATTACTATCATAAAAAAAAAAGATAGAGCTCATCGCAGGCTGGTAATAATGCCATGTCGGCCATTAGCTCTCTGGAGAGGTACTTAGAGCGCAACATCCGTCTTCTGGAAAAGAGACGGCCACTGCAACACCAGAGTGAAGGAGGCCCCCATTTGCTTCTCCTTCCCCCTCCTCCTGCCTCTGACACCAGAGCCCGTGCTGTCAAAGCAGGGTGGCCTACAGCTGCTGTAATGAATAATCACCATAGCTTTTAATAAGCGCTGCTAATTATCCCCCCTCCCCGCCCACGACCAGGCATTTGCACCCCCCTGCAACAACGCAGACAATATTGGCATGAGATCAGTAGGCAAGCAACAAACTGGCAAACTGACTCTGTTCTTGGGTCCCAATGCTCTGTCTGAAGTCAATGACTAAAATTCCATTTGCTTCCAATGGAAACAGATCAAGTCTTAGTTTTCCTGCTGCTCCAGCCACCAAGCCTACCTACACTGAAAGAATTACAGACTATAGTGCTGCAAATAATGGCTCCTGGTACTCCTTGGAATAAACCTCAGGCTGGCTTTAGTGCCTTCTGCCAGAGTCCTCACTGCCTCCTACCGGGAACTGGTTATGCCTGTGTGCAGACAGCAAACACAGTAGGACTGTCTACTACAGGTGTTGTGCCATTAGCAAGTATATCTTCTAAAATTAATAAGTTAAGCAATGGGGCAGCTGTGAAAGTCCTATGCTGAGAAAAGAAGAAATGAGTAGCATAGCATGGCATAGCATAGCCCAGAAGATCTATTTTGGTCACTAGTAAGTTATTTATGGGTTCAGTGACTTGGTCTCACAGTCTTCCATTTCAGCTTAGGCTGGGTAAAATCATGTTTTTCTTTCCTCCCCAAGCATGTTTCCATGTTCTGGTTTTGGACACCCTGCCTTAATATGTAGAAGGCTGCAACCCTCTCCCTTTAACACCCCCTCGTGCTCCCCTGCCCGGCAGAACTCCTGATCCCCCAGCTGCTCACACAGGCTCCCTCCCTCCAAGGAGTGCAGCCAGCGTGACTTAAAAAAACAGAAATTGATTTCCAGACTTGGACGATTTTTCTTAGCCTTGAAAGATGCTAGAGCAATAGGGCTGGCACAGTAATGCAGGGAAGCCTTCCCCTGCTCCAGTGCCTTTCTCATGTGAGCAGGGACTGCTGCTGCTGCAGCAGAATCCAGCTGCTGGCAGCCCTGGGTGCTCGCCACCGGTGAAGCTTACACACCCTTCAGAGCATGGGCAGCAAGGTGTGCCTGGGGGGCTGCAAGGCAGAGCCCACCTTGTGCATAAAATCATGGGCAAGCACATAATCAGACATGGCATTTCAGCAGGTATGTGCTACAAAGCCTGGCGAAGGCTGCCCAGCTGGTATCTGACTTGGCAGTGGTTCTGTGTGAACCCTGTGCTCCTCCTGATTTGTGTGTGTGATGAACCACGGGTAGGGAAAAGTGAGGAGCAGATCCCCTCCTGTGGCACCCTTCTGATGCCTCAGACCCAATGCCCAGCTCCTGCATGAACCCCTCTCCCTGCCATCCCTGTGTTTCCATCCTCACCTCCTTCCTGCTGGCCTGCCCTCAGCCCCCCCTTTCCCTCCTCTCCTCTGCCAGCTCCCAGCTCCATGCGAGGTCCCTGTCCCTTGATCTCTGCCCCATTTGTTCCTCTCCTCCTTCAAACTAAGCCTTTGCCCAAAGCCCTAAGCCTGGGCTCTCTAAAAGCCTCGTAATTTCATTTAGCTGCTGACCCTTCGGCTCCAGGCAGATTTTGGCCAGAAGCCTTGGAGAGTAGGACACAGAAAAGGCAAGAAACACCAGGAAGTTTGAAGAGGGTGGTTTTCTAGTTTCAGTGGTCAACCTCCACATCAGAAAAACCACCGGTGCTGTTGGTCCACAAAGGTCATTTTCTCGAGACTGGGACGTCACAAGCGCCTTGTTGGTGCCACCCAAATCCCAGACCAGATCTGTGATCAATCAGCTTCTGCTTCCAGGGTTGTTATCTGGCGCTTCCCACATGCACAAAGTTAAAACCCCATTAAAGATGAGTGCATGCATTTCTCCATGTGCACATTTGCGCGTACACTTAATGTCTCAGGACTGGTGGGACCGGGCTGAGACTGTCATTACAGCCACGCCACAACCTACCACAGGCGCCGAGGGCTACAGCTCTCCATGGAAACTCTAATCCCTGTGAAATGGGATCTTAGTTGGTTTTTGTTTTAAGAATCCCACAAAAAATAGCTGAGAGATCGCAGAGCTAGATAGAATGCTTTAAGAAGGAAAGAACGCCAACACCTTATCACACAGACTGCCCCTAGTCCTACCCCCCAAACAGTCAAGCTGGCTTTTAGGGTTTGTTTCTGAAGACACAAGTTATTTATGATTTCCACCCACCTTTCAACACACACCTCATCCGTTGTGTCTCCTTTGTCAGTTAAAAAAAAAACAGATAAAAATGGAGGGCAATTTCATCACCTACACATTTTTTCCTATATAATTTGTCCTGGACAGATGAATAGAAATGATGGAAGTGGTTTAAATGTACAGTGGAGAAGCTGTTTGTCCATCATATGCTTAAGAGAAAAAATAGCAGCACCACCCACTGATTATGCAGTCAGTATTATGGCTTTACATATGCTGCTGTGTGGAATGAATTCAGGAATGACAGTATCATTGTATACCAGTTGAGGATTCATTTTCTGGCTAATCTATAGCTCAGATCATTACTCACAAAGCACAGCTCTGGCCTGGCTTTCTCACTGTGCTCTAGTAACAAATTTAGAGAGTGCTAAATCTAACCAATTTCCACGCAGCATTTCACTGCCTTTAGTGTGGCGCTGGTGCCACAATTTCAGAGAGGGATGGATGGAATAAAAACACTGTTTCCAATTTCCTGTCCAGCACATCAGGGTAGAGCTTCATGTCCAGTCTGTCCAAGCAGCTGCACATCTGCAAAGCACTGGGCACTTTCAGATCCCTGTCCTGGGAGCCAGACCTGCCCCACAGCTGTTGTCACCTCCTGTTAGCCAGCACAGCGAGGACATCACAGGACTAGGTGCTCTCAACAACCAACATCAGGCTGTGGCATGAGCTGATAAAGTGCTGAAGTGCTAAACTAGACCCGATTTAAAAGAGTAGAAAAAAGACCCAGAAAAGGCCCCAATTCTGTTCTCCATGGGAAATGTGGGTATTTGCCAATGAGGAAATGCTCCTGCTTTGGGTGTTTTTATGGTGTATAGCCTCCTGAGTTACAGGCCACTGCAACATTGCCCATTTATAACACAGAGCAGCAGACATTACATGGGAAACAGCAAGGGCCACTATAAACTTTTGATTTATGAGATTAAATAAAACGTGTTTATCAAGCCAGTGTGGTGCATATAAAGATAAGAAATTGTGCCAAATGTATAAGAAGTCCATCTTCTAACACTGGCAGGATTCAAATAAAGATTTCAACAGCAACATTTGGCAAAAATAAAAGAACTCCAGCTTCTCTAGGCATCCTTTGAAGGATGTTTGTCAATCTATGGACCACAGGCTGTCCTTGCCCTCTCAGGCCACTTGGACAGGTGGTTCCAGGCCTTCTCTGTGTCTGTTAAAGTGCCAGGTGCACCTGCAGGATTTAAAGCATATAGGTCTTTGTGCAGGAAGCTAATCTCTTGAATTTTATCCGTTAATTAACGAGATGCCAACTGGAGAGTACAGGTGTTTGGCAGTTTCATGAGACACACACCACAGAGGCAGCAGCTGCTCTTGTATTACCTGAAACTGCCAAATGTTCCTCACTTGTAGCCCAGCACAGAGGACTGTACCGGGGTGACCCAAATTCTGTGACTCTCTGTGCTGCAATGAGGTTTTGGTCAGCTTTAGCAGTAGAGGAGGCTCAAGTGTCAGACTGATGAGCCCCAGCAGATCTGACCATTGGATTTAGGATGTTGTGGTCTTGTTGCCTTTCTCTGGTCTTAGAATTAAAACCAAAACACAGTTTATGGGGAAAAGGGGTTTTCACCTTGGTATTTATTTCAGGATGCTTGGATACAGCACTTAGTCTAGGTGGAATGCCCCGAAAATGCATGCACCCCCTCACACCAAAACACACACACTTATAGGCCTTGAAAAATTAACATATTTATCAAAGATTCCCCTATGAGAGGCTCAAGTGAACCTCGCGTTCTGAGGAACCTTCCCCTTGGATGGGCCTATCTTCGTTTATAAAAATATGTTTTGGAGAGGACCTTGGTGTCTGGGGCTTCCAGACCGTTTGGTCTCCTGCTTTAAAGTTACAGTGGGTCTCAGCTAAGTTATCAAACCTGGAAAGTTACAAGTATGTAGGCTAAAAGCACTAAGAATACATAAAACTATAAAAGAGTATGTAAGAGGGGTATAAAAGAAAAAGCAGAAAGTCATCCTGACATCAGTCTCAGCTGTGTTTCTGCCTGAAGTCTGACATGACAGCAGGGATGCTCCATGGTACTTGTGCCAGTGTCTCTGCTCCCATGGTGCTGGTAAACCCAGGGAGAAGCAGTCAAGAAAGCAGCATGACTGGCAGCATGTGGTAACATCAAAGGTCACAGCCCCCAGCTGCACCTGTCCCACAGTCAGGGATGCATCACATGGGTTATATTATGGTGGGGAAAAGGAGGAGGAGGATCACTCATACTCCACAAACTAACACAAAGGTCTGAAAGACGACAAAGCATCTCCGTATCTCATCCCCAGCCCTGCCAGGGCCGTACATTTGAAGCAGGTCTTGGCAGCCCACGAAAGTGGGATGGCTGGGAATGGATCTAATGCCACAGCTCTTGTAGCTTCATGTCCAGAAAATGAACACCCAGGACTGGGTTCAGGTAAAAAAGGCATCCAAGTTTTAACACAGCCTCCCTTCTCTGAGTGCCCCTCTCCCTTTCTCCCATCTATCTTGCCTTGGTTTTGTTTATGGTGGGGGTTCTGGTCTGTGGGTGGGAGATAGCTGCTGGGTACTCCAAACTGGAAGCAGTTCAGAATCCATTCCCACTCCTATGTTCCAGGCCACCATCTATGTCCTAGTCAGAGCTTTAAGAGGAAAGAGTTTGAGGTGGTGTAAAGAGATAATTGGAGATGCCCATTGCCCTGCCTTGAGCACAGGACAGCAATGGCCACAGCTGAGGGGAGGCAGTGCTGAGACCCTGAGAGGCTATTCAGTGAGCATCCAGGCTTGATATTTCAAGGGACGCTTAAGATTACAATTCATCCAGCTCCTATAAACCTCCTCTGAAAACCCACACCTCCTGCAGGGATGAGATCTACCGTGCACCCACCGAGTTTGTCTGCGGGAGCTCCGGCGTGCCTGACGCAGGCACAGGGATGACAGAACAGCAGGGTTCCCTGGTGAGGCCACCAGAGCTGTGAACAGACAGAAAGGTCTCCCCCGACACCACCCCCCAGCTGATTATCATGCTCCAGAAAGCTTTTGCATGTGCAAGATATCTGTAAGGCCTGCTGCCAACTTTTTGTCAAAGCACTGATTTTTCGTGATGTGAGTTACTGCTTTCTTCTAGTAATTATTGATAATGCTCTTGGATGAATTACAGACATTTAAAAATGAATTAGACTGTATGTGTGTCTGTCTCTCCCGTCCCCTTTCTGTTTCTCCACTACAGGATCTACGGCTTTGAAATGTTGATACATATTCATTACAGCTTCTAAGACTTGAAAGGCATAGCTAAAGGGAGAGCTCAGATCAACAAGAATGTGAAAGCAGCAATGAAAGCAGGATCGTGGCTGTAAGCAGAGTGAGTAAGCAGCATGTGAGCAGTCAGCACAGGGAGCGAGGCACCAGGTCTGAATGCCAGTCCTGGTTCTGCTGCTATCTCTGGTGGCTGCAGACAGGACATTGTGTCCTGCCTCCCTCAGCCACAGGATTGGTGTGGAGATGCTTACCAGGCCTCTGAAGCATTATGTGCCATAAAGGCAATCTCAAGTGACAAATGAATCCACCCATCACATTTCCTGCCATTTCCAGTTGTCAAAGCAATGAATCCAATAAAAATTTCTTTTGGGAGAAAAAGAGCCCTGAGCACGTACCAAAAGCACAGGTGAGAGCATCCTGTGCTCGTAGTGTTGAGAGCAGAATCCCAGTGGCAGATGGTGCACAGGCACTTTTGTACAGGCAGGCACACACTGGCACAGGTGCTCCGTGCTTCCACAGAGACAAGCTTTGTTCTGTCTTGTTTTGAAGAGTTCCCAACCCAGAAGTTCAAACAATGTGCAAACTTTGGATGTCTCTTCCATACCTGTTCCTGTGGTCTGGGATGCAGTGAGAAAAGGCAGATGAAAGATGGGTGTGTTAGGGCTGTTGCAGTGGTGCAGGTGTGAAGAGAAGCAAACCCTCTTTGTATCAGTGGGGTGGCATGGTGTCAACACTTTTGTCTGGATCTTTTTTCTCCCTTTCTACTGCAGGTCCCTGCAGTGCATTTCTTTGCTGTGAAGGTGTGTCTAGCACCGGAAGGCATTTGGCTAGTGGCTTTCATTCAGGGCAAGACAGAAAATCATATTTGGTAGGAACTCAATTTTTAATCTGGAAGAAAAACCTCCCAACTGAATTTTAACTACAGAGAAGTCTTGGATTTTAGCAACCTGGCAGTTTTTTCAATAAAATCAATGCAGCTGGAGAATTCCCAAGCAGGCCTGGTTGTGACATCTGAGCAGTTCTGCCTCTCGCTGGCACAGCTTCAGAATGCAAAACTGTTGCATTTGGGACACCTTCAAGCTCTTGTGAGAAGGCACATTCACCTGTTAAAACTCTGACTAGATTACTCATTTAGTGCCTTTATAGCCACCTGCAATTTTTTTTTATTTCTTCCTGAGAATCGCTTTAATGCAAAGCTGGTGAAAAGTTTCATATTAACAGTAAAAAGCCTCAGCACAGAGCAGGCTGAGTACTAGCAATGCTTGAATAAGCTTTTTCCTTACAGATTCTGATGCTAATGTGTCTCCAATATTATCCCCAGAGATGAGAGACTTGCTTTCACTTTCTAGCCTCTCTGCCAGGCTTGCCAGTGAAAGAGGGAGACAGTTTCCAGCAGTGATGGTATTTCTGACGTGCACTGATCGAGTAGGAACTGGACTGGGACTAAGTTCATTTCCTATCGGCTGACAGCCAGTCAGCACGTGATAGAAATTTGCAGTCCCTGCTGGTGTGGGGGCTGGATTCATATTGGCAAACTCCACATGAAAAGGCTGTCTAACCCATTACTAAACTGTTGATGCCAAGACATTTCTCTGTCTCCTGTGAGGATTCATTTTATAGTCTTTATGATGAATAGCCCTTGATATAAAATAGTCAGGGATAAAAAGGCGCAAAATAGAAAAAAGAGTATACAGGAAGAATGCATAGCTCTTTGTTTCTTGATGCACAAAGATCTATCTCTGAACTCTAGAAATATGCAGGCTGGGTAAGGATGCCATTAGATTTACAAAGGAGACCTTCTTTTGTGCCTTACACAAAGGTCACATCTGGAACATAGGCTCAAACCATCACGTGCAAAGAGGGATGCAAAGAATGTTTCCAGGAGCCCTGACCAGCTGCAGTCCCCAGGGATGCTCTGTGAGGATGAGCTGAGACTTATCATAGTTGAAGTGAGAGCCCCTCCTTCCCCTAGTGCCCCCAGAAGGGAGGTCACATAAGAAATGATCCTCAGATAAACAAACACAAGTCTTACACAAGAGTGCCTGAGCTGAGCACCTTGCCAGCCATGGAAAAATACAGGGAATGAATTAATACTTTGACTCACCTTATAATATGTGCATTGTAGAAAACTCGGTAAACCGATCACACGGCAGAAATCATGTGTCAGCCCCCAGCTCTGCTTTCTTTTGGGTTTTTCTTGGGGTTCTTTTTCTGCCCTTGCCCTGCAGCTCCCTCTTCCCAGGATAGAAATTGCAAGATCCGCTTGCTAACTTGGATCAGGCAGAGGGCACAGGCCAGACACTTGACAGCATAAGTCAACTTAGTACCATGGGTCCAATGTCTCTACCCCAGTTTTACACTGGGAGGGAGAATGGCCAAGTGTGGTGTCAGGTAAACTCTGAAATTTGTCACTTAATTCACACACACTTGACACTGTGGAGAGCGATGAAGGGCTGTTCCTTGAGCTGTTCAGGAAGCAGCAGCTGGAGTGAAGGAACAGTGGTTTGGGGAGTCAGCCCTGCTACTCAGCAGGATAGGCATCCTGATAGGATGCCTTAGGGCAACACCGACCCAGGTGAGGCACAGAACATGTATTTAGGCACCCTTTCCTGGAAGGGTGCTGCTCCAAGTGCTGCCAGAGACACTTCATGCTGAGGTCATGCAGTGCAGCTGGTGCACCTTGATAAACCATCACAAGTGGCTTTGGCTTACACTGGCAAGATTGTCCTGTTTTATGACAGGCTGCTTTAACATGGCTTTCATCAGTGTCTTTCTCCCAAGATAAGGAGAGTGTCAGAAAGATATCAGCTGTGGTTTAGGGGTAGCTGGATGCTGCTGTTTTGCATAAATAGCAGGACAGCCTCCATTAACATGACCTGGTGTGAGGCTTAGCCACAAGGACTGTAGTTATCATGACACCAGTGTATGGTCTCCTTACAAGCATTCCTATCATGTCCATCAAGTTACTTTCTAAGGGTAGATCAGGCTCCAGGTGGACTGCACGTTGCCCTCTGATAGCAGGCTCCCTGTTCTCACCCTGTCTGTGTCTGTCATCTCCCACGGCGTGGCCGCTCAGGAAAACTAAACCGCAGTCGGGAAGCTTGGAGAGTAGAAGGAGATGTAATGCTGGGAGCTGCAACCAGCAAGCCAAGACATTTCATAGGGTCTGCAGTTTGAGAAAATCTGTGTCTCTAAAATGACAACAAGAGGGTTCTGTGGACTCAGCCAGGGGACTCCAGCTAAAGGGCATGCCAAGCTCTGGAGCTGCAGTGGACTGTCACAGGCCTAGCAGACCAAGGGTGGTATGGACCAAGGCAGATGCAGGCCCACATAGAGGGCAGTGCAGGATACCAAAGACTTAATTCAGTCTTAAAACCACAGCTTGTTGCTGGTATTGGAAGTGGTGGGCATGTTAAGGATGGGGGAGCAAACTCCAGGCCATTAATAACAGGTCTAGTAATTGCAGGCTATGTATTAAAGGAGCTAGATGTTATGGGCAGTGTGGTACTGTATCACCATAGGCAAAGAGAGGTGGCTCGGAAAGGAGTAAAATAAATCTATATTAAAGGAGTTCATTGCCCATGCCAGAGTGTATGCATACACCAGAGCTTGGATCTGTGCTGCTGGCTGCCTTCCCAAACCAATGCACAACACAGCAAGAGAGAAATCACAAAATTTATTTCCCTGAGATTCTGGAAAGGGAAACAAATTTTGCCTCAGAAGGGAAAGTCCAAACAGCATGTTTTTTCTACCTGTTCAGTAAGCCACAGAACAAGCAGAGACAGCAGGCTTCTCCCTCGGACAGTCTCTTCCTCCTTTCACCGCCAATTCCTGTCTCGGGCAGGCTGGTTTAGAGCCTCATCTGAGCTGAGGGACCAAATGCTCCACTGCTTCTTCTTGATAGCACCTCATTTCATCTGTGCAAGAGGAGAACAGGAGGTATCTGAGCTGGAGCTGGTCCAGCCACAGAAGCTGAGTGGTGTCTCACACTCTGTGCATGCTCAGGTAGACAGACAGACAGACACACACACGCTGTCACCACCCCCAGCCTAGGGTGCAGCAAGCTCATCCCTGCCAGCAAGGACTGTGCTCCCAATGTGTGCCAGAGTCTTCTGCATGTCCCTCCTGACATTCCACCTCCTGCACATGGAAAATTGCTTTACTGGCCAGGAAGTACTCTGTAGGAATAGCTATGGTTGCAAGCCATCTCCATCACTAATGCCTCAAGTTCCTGTGGTTGCAGCTCCTTGAGGGATGTGAGTGGTCTTGGCTCTTTCAGATTTCAGTGAAATGTATGAAAGAGCCTTTAAGCTATGTTCACATCTCTCCTTCTTCATAATCCAAGACAGGTCTCCTTCCTTTTCTTCTTTGGGGTGGGTCAGAGAGCTGATCTGTTAATTCTTGCTTATATGTTCTTTAATTCATCAATATATGTAACAGCTGTATCTTTGAATTGCTAACACAAGATCAGTTCTCTTTATACTGAAGAAAGAGTGTAGGGGTTCATTCCTATTCTCACTTTTTAAATCAGACAAGAAATTCTTATATTGACTGGCTTTGGGCAAGAAATTCATCAGCAAAGAAGCAGAGGAGTGTGACTATCTATCTATCTATGTATCTAGTGTGTGTGTCTGTGTGTCTCCGTGTGTGTGCGTGTAGAGTGTCTCTGAAAACACTCTAAACCCCTTCTGTATGCTAATTTTTCCCTTTGAGTTTCCAAGACAACAGTGGTTTCACTCAGTGCTGTCCCCAAATAACTCCCTGGTCCTCCCTCTTCAGAGATGACTGCATGATTTGTAAGGACACTATTTTTTTTCTCCATTTCTGTACTTTTTCTGTATATTTCTAATCACCCATACTGAACTATCTGACCCCTGGTATCTGTGAGTACCAGCACACAGAAAAGTTAACCCAAAAATAGCTATGGTTTGATCCTGAGGAGATCATCACCAACTCTGGTGCAATGGCCCCATATGTAACTTGAGTTGCATGTGGAGTCACTTGCCCCATTTTCAAATAAACTATGTCACTTGACTGTGGGGTAGAAGTAGGTCCATGGGAAGGTTTTGTGCTGTCACACCCCGAAGATCACCCCTTAACCTGAGAAACCTTTTTTCTGGTATAACTTGTTCTGTATCTGTATCCAAAGACATCCAGAGGCATCAGCTTTCCTCATTAAATTTGCACTCTGGGAGGCATCTCAATAATAGGCAGCAGTGGTTGTGCCCACTGCATGTAGTAGGATTTAGCTGCATTTTTCCTAGGCTGGTAGCCACTCAATAGATGTCATTTTTGCATAGGCAGGTACCAGAAGTTATGTCAATTAATTTTGCCACCGCCACCGCTTATGCTCTGCAGTTTGGGGTTTCCTGTTAATGCAGGTGTGCAAGGGAAGCCTGGAAAAGTAATGCAGCAGTGCCTATTTCTTTTCCCATTTTCCACTGAATACAGATCCTTCCAGAGTCTGAAGTGCTCATCTGCTGTGAAACAGACCTGAAGGCTTGTCTTGCTATTTCCTTCATGAGAAGGTTGTTCTCCAGCCCTGGGCTCTCACCTGTGGGAATGCTTTCCTAATTTCCAAACTGTACTCTTCACTATTGTTCATTTCCACTGAGGGCATCAGTCCAGCTCTCTCTCCCTTGGCTCTTCCTCTAAAATTCAAGTCATCAACCAGTTGCACCACTGTCTTCCCCCATGTATCTCCATTTCTGTCCCACAGCAAATGTTGCCACAAAAAATCTTGATAAGTAAAGTTCAGGAGACTGCAGCAGGATAGAACAGATTTCTAAACACTGCTAAGGGGCAATGGCTCAGATTGTGATTTGAAGGAAGCTTCTTCTCTACCTTTGCTAGTAGTTCTCATTCCTTATCAGTCCAGAAGGTCAAACTTGCTCTCTATCTAATAGGACATGAGTACTAGCAGGATATAAGCAAGTGTTTATGAAAGCAGTGTGGTTCCTGGGGTGGTACAGGAAAGCACAAGAGGAGAACTGCATAATCAGTGAAGAAGCTGTGAATCAGATGTTCTTGTTTATTTTTCTTTCCAGACTTCATTTCCCTGCTCTTTAAAATAAAAAGCATCAGTAAGACAGATCCCAGATCCAGCCCTGGTTCAGAGCAGCTTATATTTGATGCAGTCAGGAACTTACCCAGGTTTGACAGGGACACGAGAGAGAAGAGCTCTGAGAAACCCCTGGGAAATGGGTTCTTCCCTCCAGAAAGGTGGAGAAAATGTTCACATTTACTGTTGAGGTAAAGTGAACAAAAATATACATGTTCCAAGCCATTGTGTAAAGATTGTGTCGCTGTAGAGGTGGAAGGGAGCACCCTTCCATGTGTAACATGGCTGGTCTGCACTGGTCTGCCCATTGACTCTCTCTGTAGGGAAAAGTGTGTCTCAGTGCTCCATCCATGAAATGCACATGACAGGACACAGGAAACCTGGAAGACAGCACTTGTATTTTTAAAATCTATGGAGATCTTCTGCAGAAATTGTTAAAAATGGACAAAAGATTTTTTTAATCTAAGTCTTATTGTTTTAGGGGAGTAGAAATACTGAGAGGATGAAGAGAACAGATCTATTGGGACATTCAGATTTCATTCTGATCTTGAACTTGGTACACATATCTTTGATTTTTAAAGTAATTGAATTGTGAATGTGAGAATGATTTTGGGAACCTGTGTTGCCTTTAGAGTTCAAGGAGAACAAGATTTTGGACCACAACACATATATGTAAACGCCGATGCCCCTTTCAGTCAGACACCTAAATTATGAAAAAGAACTTTATGTATTCTTCTCCAAAAAAAAAATTAAAATCTTTAAGGTAGCTAGTGTCACACCACAAATGAAGGAGCTTGGTAATCAGGTGCCTTTAGCTATATTATGACCTTGGGCACTACAGAAAATCACTCCAGAAGCCTCCATCACCCTAAGAGATCCTTGATCTTCTAGCACAACAAGCAGGTTATTACAGCTCTCCAGTGTTCCTGCAGAACAGCAAACAATCAGATCAGCTAAGAAGCAGCACATACTCCTTCAATTCCCAGAAGTGCTCTCTGTGAGATTAACAGCGAAATGGCTTTGTCTACAGGAGCATGCCTTAGGATCATGTGTCATAAATCTGTGCTCTAATCTAACTTTGATTACGTGCATTTACAAAGTACAGGGACACAAATACAAATGAAAGAGGCAAATAATAGCAAATAGAAATTAAAGAAAGGATAAAAAAATTTTGAGCAGAGGAGAAAGAAAAGCCCCAGTCGATCTGCAGCATGATTGCACAGCATGGACCCAACTGTTGCAAAACTCCTATATGGGAGCAGTCACCCTTGACTTGTCCAGGAATAGCTGAGGAGACCACAAAGATGACAGCTTGATTCTCAGCTTCTGACAAACAACATGGCACTAGCTATTTACCTAAGGTAACAGAACTGTGTGCGAAAAGCCCCTTCCCAAAGGGGGAAATCCCAATCCACAGATATTCCTCCTACAAAGACAAGTCATACCTGCTTCCTTCATCACACAACTTTGTGTGGACCATCAGGATTTACAAAACATTTCCCTTAAGTGTTATCAAAGTCAGTTTTCATGTGTCAAGCTTAAATTTTCAGAAAGCTAGAGATTTTTACATAGCTCTTTAAGGCGCTTTTTAGAGTTCAAAAGCAGATTAAGCTGCCCTATAGGTATGAAAAATGATACATTTTGGCTGCATTTTGTCTAATCTCACTTCAGAAGAGGGTGAGGCACAACCCACGTCCTCTGTCAGTTCTGTTCACACCTGACTGTCACTAGCAAGTGCAAAGGTCTTTAACAACACCATCAACCAAGGAAGGAAACAATGCAGAGTGCAAAATGGCTCACAGCGAGTCACTTGCAGCTCCATGTACAACTGGCAGCCCCAAGAAGGAAACATGTGCTTGTTGTGTGATCCTGAATTTACTACTATGGATTAACATATTTTTTCCCCTACTCTTGCAATAGCTCACTGTGGGATTTACAATGTCATTTGAAGGCCCCTTTTATAAACTGCTGCCTGTAATAGCTGAAACAGTGAAAATCACCAAAGACAAGCTGAGTTCTGGCTCAGAATTTTAATGTATTTTACAGGTGGGATTTTATATTTGGAGCAGATTTTTGTAGTCCATATTTAGAAATCAGAGTTGAAGCTTTCAGCAAGATAAACCCAACAGTGTCATCTTTTACGCTAAACATCAGCTCATGCCAGCAATTCTGATGTGATAATTACAGATCAAGTTGACATAAGAACTTCTGGTCAGCTATCCTTGGTTACATCACAGGCCCATCTAGCCAGAACCCTTTAATCCATCACTGAAGGGAAGAAACTGCTTGGAAGGTGCTCGTTCTTAAGAGACCAAATATAAAATGTGTATGTGGAATATCCAGAAAACCTCAAAAATTCCCTCCAACACACTGAAACCAGAGCTTCACAAGCCATTGTTGATGCCTCTATAACCCTCAGTAGGTTTCCCTTCTCTAAACTTCAGAGTCCAATCCCCTCTGAAGGCCACATGTACAAGCATATAGCACCTGCAACATCTGCAGCAAAGATTTTCACATGTGAACCACATCTTCAAAGAACCATGTCCTTTTCATGGCTCTGTTTCAGCTCTAAGTTTAATTCAGTGCCCCTGCTTCTCCCAGCAGCGAGCAGCCATTCTCTGTGCCATTAGTGAAAACACAGAAAGGGCCCTGGCTCACCTCTGGGCAGAGCTCTCCAGTAGGTACAGAACGCCACTAAACCATCCACATGCATCCCAAAAACAGGAGCTCACTTTAGTTCTGAATCAAATCCAAGCCCGAGAGGTGAGGACATGGTGAAAGGGTAGAGTCAGGATATCTGGGAGCTGAATGCTGGTCTAGCTCATGGCAATTCTTGACCCTCCTTGTGGACTGACACTGCTTCTTTAATCCCCTTTGATACCCTGCCCAACCCCAGCAGAGTCTCAGCATCCCAGGGCCCAAGCCCATGACCAGGAAGGATCCTGGTGCCAGCTGCTGTCTGTGATCTACTATGAGATTACAAAAGCACCTTAAACTCCATTGTATGCTTCAAAATCAAAGACCCCAAAGATATTTGCCTTGTCCTGTGTCTCCTTTCAGCTCCAACATGTTCTTTGTTTGTGCTGAAGGAGAGCTGAGGTGGGAGGATGCACCTGTGGGCGCTGCCAAGTTTGGTCAGGGAGAAATTTTCCAGCTCTTGGCCCTGTTTGTGAGAAGTTGCTTTCTCACAAGTGAAGCTGAGAACCAAGAACAGTTTATGTAAACCACCTTGTGTGTTTTTGTAAACTGTATTTCACAGGTGGTGTTTTTTATCTTTCCTGCTCTAGCGACCCTAAATATATAAAAGGCAAGATTTTCTTAATAAATATCTTCTATCATCTGAAGTTCATGCCGCATTTCTTGCTGTCCCCAGACTCAACTGTGACATGTACCAGGGAGGCATGTCACTGGAAAAGAAAGAGGAAGCAGGACACATCTCATAATTAGTGAATAACGAGAAGGGTGGTGCAAATGCTTCAGCTGGCTCCAAGGCTGAGTAAGCTG
Source organism: Vireo altiloquus (assembly GCA_013396875.1). NCBI lineage: Eukaryota > Metazoa > Chordata > Aves > Passeriformes > Vireonidae > Vireo > Vireo altiloquus. The sequence continues at coordinate 229,815 of VZRF01009248.1, read as the reverse complement.
AGCTGAGGGCTGAGCAGTGAACACCTCTCTTCATCTCTATTCACAGATCAGCACAACAGGATCCAGTATCTGCTGTTCTGGAATAATTCTAAGCCTAGCTTCAGGTGTGGTGTAGGAAGGAGTTATGATCAGATATGCTGAAGAAGCAAAACAAACCTTATCTTATGAAGCTCAGCTTATTCTCCCTGATATCACTTCTGCCCCATTAACCTCAGGGTAAATTAAAGTCAGAATAAGGCAATTGTTTGTTGGAAAAGGAGAAAAGACAGCATTCTCTCACACAAACATCAGCTGCATCCACGCATACTCACACACACAGAGCATCTACTGGAAAGGAGGGAGCATTGTGAAAAGGTTAGCAATCTGTACTCATTTTCTGCCCTCAGGACCACAGGAAAAAAAAGCTCATTGAGTGCAGCCCCAGCCCCAGAGCAGGGTCAGGGTTTGTATAAACTTTCCCTAATGATTGTCCAACCCTATCCAACTCTGGTGCTGGCAGTACCTGTGCTATTCCTAGGCCATATATTCCTGACCTCATGTACATTTTCATTAGCCTAAAAACTTGTCCTAGTGTTTAACCTAAGTCTCCTTTACTGCAATTTAAACTCAATATTCCTTTTTATACCCTCAGTGGAAGACTATTTCAATTCCTTTGTCTTAGCAGCAATTTCCTATATATTTAAAGACTTGTTTTCCTACTGCTTCTCTCTAGAGCCAGTCTTCTTTGCACAACCAACCACAAATCTTTGTGTCTTCCCTCACAAGTTGGGTTTTCTAGACCTCAGATCATTTTTATCCCTCTCCTCTGCTGTTCCCAGCAAATAGCCCATGTCTTTCCATGCTGGCTTTCCAGTGCTTCAGCAAGGCTGTACCACCACAGAGCAGACCATGGTCTACCATGTTACGTGTCTGGTTTTTATAGCCTGAAATGATATCTGATGTCTGCCCCTTTTTTGGCAGTATGGCATTTACAGAATGTGCATAGGATTCTTCAGATCTTACAGGATGAGGTAAATAGTTCATATTTTAAGAAGAAGAGGTGATGAAGTACAGAGACCAAGTAGGAAGAAAGACAGAGCTTGGAGACTTATTTCTTGATCTGAGGAAATAACTATTTCCCTGTGAAATTTTCTGGCAGAAATAGAAAATATTGTGTGGTTTTTTGAACACTGCATTGTATTTTGGATGCTAAAAACCAGGCAGAGATTGACAATATTAAAGAGAAGCTCATGGAAGGACAATAAAAATGGTTAAGAAGAGAGAGAAAAATTAAAAAGTCATTCCCTATAATTTAATCAAGTGATAATTTCAGGAGAGGATTAAAGGCTTAAACAAGCCTTAAAGATGGAAACACGAGCAATGCAATGATTTAGAGTATTAAAGGACAGCAAGCAGATGGTCATAAGAGAATGCATTGACATGAAATTAATGAAAATACCACTTCAGAGTAACCTGGTAGAGCAGGATTTTCTAGGCAGTGGAATAATATCCAGAAAAAGTGACAGAAACTTCACTGTTCAAAGCATTTGAAGCCAGAGTGGACAAAGAAAGAGTAGGTGGACAGCAAAGGAAAGGTCACTGGGACGATTAGGGCTGGATCATTTTCTCTTGGGTCCACCATTCCTGTTTTCAAAGAAGAAAATGTGCAGATTATGTGTATTTCAACAGAAAGACCTCTCCACTGTGTCCTCAGCCAGGTGATGACAGAAAGGTCTATGGTCCAACAGGCAGGTGTAAAAAGAGAAGACATTGTCCCCTCATACCACGAGCCCTGACGGTGTGGGCTGGTGCTGGAAAAGGGTGATGGACACCACAAGCAATTAGATATTACACATTTATATTCTCCTTACAGCTGAGCAAATGGTCTAGCCTCCTTTCAGCTTCTGCAGCCTTCTACCAAATTTCAGTGGAACCCCTCCCCGCCCCCCCAGTCCAAGTAAAATGCTTTTTTGATAAGAGTGACAGGAAAATTAGTATTTCCTGAGGAAAACTCCAATCCCTGCTTCTTTGTGTTATATTTATATATATGCAGGCTCACGTGCACACTCCTCATCTGCTGACCTGCAGTAAAGACTGAATTAAAAGTCACGGGTGGCAGCCAGGGGTGGCAGCCCTTCAGAGACAGGCCAAGCCAAGCTGTATTAAACCAGAGCACAGAGCACCCTGAGCCTGACCTGTCAAGTGTTATCACACTCGTGCAATAGATTTTGGGGGTGTCATGATAAGGAAGAAGACCAATCTGTAGCCCCAAGACATGAGCAAGAATCCCTCTTCTGACTTTGGTGGAATTAGGGAAAACTCAAAGAAAATTACCTCATGAGACAGAAAACCTCCTAAGGCAGATGGCAGGTTTTGTGTTATGTCTAACCTTGTCACAGACAAGAAGAATTTGCTACTGATACATCAGCAGCTGAGTAGAGCAAATGTGACAGCAAGACGGCAGGTGAATTTTTTTCTCTGTTTTTGCTGAATCATTTATTTCCTGTGAGTTGCGTTTTCTGGGACGCCAAAATGATTGGCAAATCACAGCTGAATTTGCTAAATAATTTCACGTGAAATGACACTAAGGGGAAAGAGGATGTGTCAGTAGGGAGAAGAGTGGTACACTTCCAGTTTTTCCTAAAAGCTCATCTCCTAAACAGGACAGTAAGGAAAGCCTGGAAGCACTGAAGTGCTATGGCAGGATCAGCCAGGCACCCTCCTTCCCCAACAGCATCCTCTGGGCACTGGCACAGCATCAGCCTCCAGTTTGAACCCTCATTGCTTCCACTCCCAAAGAGAAGGGCTTAGTCACCAGACTGAGCTAGTCTGAACTAGGCTACTGCCCGTCTTTCTGGCTGAGGCTGTCCCACTTTGCACCCACGTGCAGACCAGGAGAAAAGTAAACATCTTTGTCACTTGGCCCTCATGTCACAAAGTTCTCAGCAGCAATGAGAACATTAAGTATTCTTGCTTTCTCACAGCTGGCTCTTGCACTTGCACCGTCACACTGTGAACCAGGGCAGGAAAGCAGACCCTTGGCTTAAAAATAACCTGTCAAAAGATAAGCTGTGCTTTTAAAGCCCCATAGATTTTTTTGATGTGTTTCATAACCCAGCTGCCCAGAGACCTGTGCCATCACAAGCAGGAACATGGGAAAAAAGATGGCAGAAGATAAAGATAAGACTCTACCAAAAATATGGGGGAATTGCTGTCTCAACATCTCAGAAAAAGAAGTTTAACCATGGGAATGATAAGGAAAAGTTATAGGTGATGACAGAAATGTTTATGGTCTAGCAGGCAGGTGTAAAAAGAGAAGACATTGTCCCCTCATACCACGAGCCCTGACGGTGTGGGCTGGTGCTGGAAAAGGTGATGGACACCACAAGCAATTAGGTATTACACATTTATATTCTCCTTACAGCTGAGCAAATGGTCTAGCCTCCTTTCAGCTTCTGCAGCCTTCTACCAAATTTCAGTGTAACCCCTCCCCACCCCCCCAGTCCAAGTAAAATGCTTTTTTGATAAGAGTGACAGGAAAATTAGTATTTCCTGAGGAAAACTCCAATCCCTGCTTCTTTGTGTTATATTTATATATATGCAGGCTCACGTGCACACTCCTCATCTGCTGACCTGCAGTAAAGACTGAATTAAAAGTCACGGGTGGCAGCCAGGGGTGGCAGCCCTCCAGAGACAGGCCAAGCCAAGCTGTATTAAACCAGAGCACAGAGCACCCTGAGCCTGACCTGTCAAGTGTTATCACACTCATCTTCCTGAAGAAAGGCTGGGCTTCATAACTCACATCAGGTGGTGGCTCTCAGGTCCTGTTCATCTATGCCCTGAGCAAGTGAGCTGGTTTAGTTTTTGTCACAGGTGTTTTATTTTTTTGGCAAGAAGTGGTGGAGTAAAATGCTGTTAGCACATCAGCAGGCTTGTCACTCCCTCCCTGTCACATCAATCAGAGAGTCTCTGTGGACCCAGGCTGCCTTGCCTTGCATCTCAGCACAAGAACAGCAAGTTCCTTCCCCTTGCATCACTCATTCCCATTGTGAATGAGTTGTTCTCCTGCAACTGTGGGAAGGCAGGGGACAGGAGCCACTGAGCCCCACCATGCAGAGGAGAAGCTCTAGGTGTTGCAGGACAAGGAGGTCAGCAAAGCCACATCTTTCATTATGTCTGAGTTTGCAATCAAGGCTGATTCCAGACAGCATAGTTAATCTATGCTCCCCGAATCTCAGCTGGAAGAAAATGGATTAGCTTTACTGACTTCACTGAAGCCATGGCAATTTACCTTGCTGAGGATCTGACTCTTATCCTGGCCATCAGTTACTTTATGTGTATCAGAATATAGCACAAAAGCATCATTTTCAAGCTGACCAGGCATCAAATATGTCTCTTTGGATGGAGGGAAGCAGCAGAGTTGAATCCAGGAAGTAGCATTTCAGTGTGCTGTGAGAAATAGGGGGAAAAGAAAACCCTGTGTAGCCTGATGTGTAAAACATCCCCCATCTTCCACCCCAGCAGCTGAGGCACCTTTCCAACCAGCACAGCAGGCAGCTCCCTCAGTGAGGGCAAGCCAGCATAGATCCTGGCTGTGGCAGAGAGATGATAAACAGTACTGCAGGGCACGCTGCAGGGAACATGGGAGGTTGTAAATTAAGGTCTTCCTAATTAGAAAGCAGTCAGAAGCACACAAGCACACACAGATTGCTGGTCTGGGGTAAGCTGCTCTTCTACAGGTTACAATAATGTTAAAAGGCAAAGCATCACACAGGAGATGGCAAAGGACAGAGCAGTGGATGAAGCAGCAGGTGCTTGTATGGCACTGCCAGCTGCAGAAAGCCATGAGTAAGGGTCAAGGAGGAGGCCAGAGTCACAGAAAGAAATATAATGACAAAGGCTCTGGAAATTACAGGACCAATTCTGAACTGTGAGAAAGATTATTAAGAAATTAGAGAAGATGTCAGGAAATGAGTAAAGTGTTCGCATGCTGTGCCTAGAAAGTCTACATGGCTGGGACCCTGTGAAATATAAATGTGCAATTGTCAGGTAAGAAAATTCACAGCCTCAAAGTTTTCTGTGAAGCAAATCCCTTCAGCAAAGGATAAAGGAGTGGGATTATGGAGATCCTATGGTTCCTAGCTGGAGGTGCAGTGCTAAACCAAACTCAGCGCCTTAGTAGGGTAGGGGAGGGTGCACGTGCCTTTGTGGTATTAAAAAAAAAAAAAAGGCAACTTTAGCAGCAAAGATGAAGATGTTTACTGTGGTGTGCAGGTACTAGATGTTCTGGTGGAGAAAGGAGAGTGTCCTCCCCAGACACCCTTCTTGGGCCTGCTGTGAATGGCTGTGATGCTGTGCTCTCTCCACGCCACACCTCACAGTCGGCCCTCGTGAGTACTCAAGATGCAAAGAGAAGAGAGTAAAAGCAAAATCTCTCAGGGGAAATGGTAGGGATCCTGTGACATAAAACTGGCTTGGATAAAGTATTCAAAAGTGCTTGATAGGCAAAGACCAAATAGGACCTAATATTCTCTTAATGAGGCAATTTACTGCCTGTAATTCTGTGTCCCGTGCATTGTGCTCTCCCAGCATAGAAGTTCAAAGGGTTGTCACAACAGGCCCTCAAAAGAGGGTTTTTTTTTTAATGAATGGAATTTCTTAGGGACTCAGTATGGGGCAGATATGCTGAGGAGAAGAGGAAAAAGGAAAACGTGGAATACACTGAAAAATTGGTCATCAAGCTGGATAATTCATTGAGCTATATTGCTGCCTACTGTAAAGCAGCACTAAAATTGGTTATGTTCTCCCATAGACTGTGGTCAGTTCTGGTTTAAGAGCGGGTGAGATCCAAATTTAGTTTGACATCTTTATCAAAGAGACTTTGGAGGGTTTAATCTGTTCTGCTCCCCCATGAGCAAATGTTTCCTCACCGTGAAAGGACAATAAGGCTTTTCCAGCGTAACTTGAAGGGAAGACCAGAATTCAATTAACTGGCAGAGAAAATGTTCTCTCTCTCCCCCGCTCTCTCCCTCTCTCTCCTATTTCCTTAAGATACTGTCTGTCCTTATACTTGAAGGTCACTCGTAGAATGTGAGTCAGGGGGAAGGTACAGAGCAAGGGAGGCTCATGCTGTGGTGCTGCCACCTTGGCAACCTCCACAAACATCAGTTGTACAGAGAACAGTAACTATTTTCAATAGGTTAAAAAATAAAGCCTGGTTATTTAATTTAGCGGACATGATAGGTGGGTCAATATCTATCACTCTGTCCCCATCTTTCTTCCCCACCCCTCAGGTCTCTAAGGGCAGAGGTTTAAGTCCCAGCTGAGAAGACAGGGCATGCTTCATTTAGTAGCACCGCAGCAGGGCTGCCGGGGAAGTCATGCTTCTGATGAGACATTAAATCAAGCTAAGCACTAATCTCATGGACATCACTGCTTAAGAGGCACAGGAAGAAAAAACAACAAAATTTTCATGGCTCTTGTTCTTTGACCCTCACTACAGTGCGATTCAAAATGTATGTAGGATGGCAGGCATCAGATTTTCTGACTGCCTGTTTGTGCTTCTTTTTTTACCATTTGCCTTAGGGGAGATTTATTGTGTAGAAAGGGATTCTGTTAAACAAAATCTTCATTAACAAGAGAAAGTAGACATCACCCCAAAACCCTATTTAGCATCAAGGCACTAGACCATACCCTTTTCTTCCTTGCAGCCCTCACTGCATCCCTCCTTGCCTTACAACCCCCTCTTTCCTTCTGCTGTTCCAGCATGTGTGCCTCCCCAGCCCTTTGCCTCAGCCATCATCAGCCATTTTTCCTAGCTGGAGATTTCAAATCCCACTAGAAGGTCTACAGCTCAGGTCAGGCTGAACCTGCATATCCGAACAACAACTTATTTCTTTTAGGAGCAAGAAATAACAAAGCAGACAGCTGCAGTATTTCAGCCTATTCTCCTTTCCCAACCAGCCCCCAAACGCTCTCCCTGCACAGGCATGATTTTCTCTTTGAAAAAAATCTAGATGTACCTGGTAATTGCTGGATCCTGAGACTAATGGCTCAACAATAAATATCTTGCTTTTCCATGCTCTACACTAATTCTTGTTTATTAAAATTGCTGCTCTGTGAGAGAGACTGAGCTGTCCCAAAGACATACAAGGAAGGCAAGTATTTACTGCCACCAATGTCCTTACAAAGGCTTCATCACTTTCTTTTGCTGTGAGCAAAGAGAGCACAGGATAGCAGGTTAGATCCTGCCTGGTTAAATAAACAACAAATTATTTGGAATTTGCTCTCTAGTTTCCTTTGTTTTCTGTAAAAAAAGAACCAACCAACCAACCAACCAAAAATCTAAGCAGTAATTCAGTCCTATTTTTGTTTCATTACAGGTTCCAGGCAAGAAATCACATCCAACAAATTCTGTAATTTATCATGCCAAAAATAGAGATGAAAACATTAAAATATTTAGTCCTATACTTCATTCAGTCTTAGATCCAAGGGATTCTTCCAACTGCATTTGCTGCCCCTGGTGTGGTCCTCCTCTCACTTTGATGCCAGCAGGTGTCATAGTCAAAAAGGGCTACCCAGACATGGCCACTGGAATGAGCACCAGTTGCACTGGGAAGGAGGGATCTGTCATTTCCCAGGAGGGTGAAGAACCCAAATCCAGACCTGGTTTGCTCCTGGGGATGGCTGCAAGAAGGAGGCAAGCTACCACACAGGGTCCCACCTCTGAGCGAGGTACACGTGCGGCGGCAGGGCACAGGTACTGCTCACCCATCGCAGGTGACAAAGCTCCACGTGTGACAGCACAGCCCCAGCGCAGGCACAGCTGTGGCTTCCCACAAGCACCACCCCAAGGATGGGCACTTTCCTCTAGGGAGGCAGGCAGAAGGGCCACTTCCCCTCATTCTGCCTCCACCTTGAGGAATTAACAGACACAGCCAAAGCCAAAGCTGCTGATTTCATTAGACTTAATCCAGGGATGAGTTTCTCTCTGCATGCCAAGCAAGTCGTCGTACATATTTAGGAGTTCCCTTTGACTAAGTCCATTCAGCAAAGTCTCTTCACAACTCCCTGTCTCCCTAACTCCTTGGACAGGCCATATTAACCTCTGAAGACCCTTAGACGTGGAGCCTTATATGGAGCCCCTCCATCTGGCTTTTAGCACTTTCCAGCCTCACAAACTGCTCATGCAGAAGACATGAACTGGCTATTTACTGAGTCCCAAGACTTCTTCTCCTGAAACCTTTTAGATACCACAGGTTCATCCACTTCCTGAAAACCTCTCTCTGTTGGAGCCCTCACAGCTCACACTTTATTTCAGCCCTTTTTTTTCCTTTTAACTTAACCTGCAGGGGACCTTCATGTGTACACTTCAAGGACTTTAAGATATTTTCCTCAGTCCTGGGCCTCTCCAAAGTTTTCATTCTCATGTCTTTGTCCCCCACCACCTCTTTAAGGCTGGTTTATATTCATCAGGCTCCCTGCCAAAATCTTCTCCATGACTTGTGTAACAAACTTACCCTTGTTAATAAGGCTTCTGTCCTCACCTCATCTAAGGCAGACACACAAGAATCACCTGGGCACTCTTCCATTGCACAATGTGGCTGACTTCTTTAGCGACATCCTTTATCCTTTGGATCTGCCACTTTTAAATCCTTCCCAGATCCACTGTTACTTGCAGTAAAATTATCTCCCATGCTCATTGTGAATTTGTAATTTTTTCCTTCCTTCAGTGATCCCAGTTTCCCTGAAGGCCTGCTCCAGGACAGGCAACTGTGTCCTACCAGTGCAAAATAGTGTCTAGAAAAACTAGAATGTCAGGCAGGAGAGAGCCTGGTGGGATTCTCTGAAAAGTTGAAAAAAACACAGGGAAAGTTTATGAAACTCCTTAGAAGTCCGGGGAGCTTTAAGCATCTCTCCAATGACTCCTCCTGCCTGACTGAGCAGTCAGTCATTTGACTCGGGAAAAGCACTGACCGATTCCCTTGGGATCCATGCCCAGGGGCTTCGCCCTGTAGGTTCAAGGGTACCCACATGTAGAATTCACATGCCTCTGCCAGAGGATACCATTAAGTGACTTTGGATTATTTAGTGCTGCAGAAGTCTTTTCCCCTAGGTTTGCCACATTTAACTTAATATACACTCCCCCTTCCCTACATTTATCCACCCCTTTGGGACTCCAGAGCCTCTGGGGCCATTACGTGTGTCAGTGGCTGACTTTGCACAGATGACAGGGGAGCGGATGAATGTGAGCAAGGGTCTTCACGCAGCTCGCCATGACGTGAGCCTGTTCTGCCCGTGCCTGAGCAGGCGCGCTCTCGGAAACAAAAGCTCGGGCAGCCGAGGGTCCCTCTCCCACCCTGGAGCGGGCACACCCACGCTCCGCTTCGCGGCTCCTCTGCCGGCAGCTCCTCTGCCATTCGCATTCGTAGCCATGCCCACGGACACACTCCCTGCACACAGACCCGCTCCTTGCCTCACGGGCACACCCACTCCCTCACATGCGCTCTGCCTTTGTCTTGCCTTTCACAGCCACAGACGCTCTTCATCTCAGAGCTACCACACCCCACTCCACTCACCCCCCCCCGCATAGATCTTCCGCTCCCGAGATGAAAGGAGCTTTTCCTACCTACGAAGAAAGGTTACTTCTTCTTTTGAAAAATAAATTTCAATTTATTTTTTTTTTTAATCTTTTCTGATGAGGCATGGAAGGGCAGAGACTCGGGTCGCCTTATGGTGCAGACACTGTGCTCGTGCTGAGGCGGTCCAGGGCACTTTTACCCTGCAGAATAGCAGCAGATCCTTTGGTGAAGGATCAGGATCGCCGTTCATTAGGAGAATAATAAAACAGCCCCAAAGCTTCGTCACTGCACTGCAGCAAGAAGTGAGCAAAATGGGGATTCGGAGCCCTTTTCCGCTACGAGAGAAAAAAAATGCGCCGGCATTGCCTCCCAAGGGCTGCGGATGCGGTTGCCGTAGCAACGCTACATCTGAGTCAGAACTATTAAGGATCACCATGGCAACAAGTGTCTCAGTTGCCATTTCCAGAGATCTGACTGGGTTTGGACCGGAACCATCACACCGCAGGAAAGGGGCAGGGTGGGAACCATCGCCCGGCGGGTCCTGGGCGGGGGTAACTGCTCTGAGCCCTCCGAGCCACCCTCGCTCCCGGGCACCTCCCTCCTCCATCCCGACATCCCTGCCCCGCCGTCGCCGGGTTCGATGGAGCCACAGCGCTCAGACTGGAACCTGCCGGTGTCGTGCCCCACACCAGCCCCCAGGATGAGGCAGGGACAGGGTTCGGGGCGGGTGCGGTGAGCTGACATTCCCTGCAAAGCCTCGCGAAAAAGCAGATTTTTTTAACCCGTAAATACCAGACAAAGGAGGAAACAAAGCTCCCTGCTGTCTGCCGGCTCTCACCCTCCCCTCCGCGCAGGAGCCTTCATGCTCCTGTGAATATTGAGCGGAGACAGAAGCCCGGAGGGATTTGCATTTCACACTTGCCGGCAAATGAGCAACAGGAAGATCACACCGAGACCCCGGCACGGTGCTATTACCAATATGTGCACTAGTCATCCACTCACTGCAGAGCCTGAAATTGCTCCTTTCTCTCCTCCTCTGCGGAGAGGGAGCAGGCGCTGTGTGTGCGGTCAGGATGTCGGCGCTGTTTGAAGGCAGGAGCCGGGGGTGCTGCGCTCGGAAGGGCTGCGGGAGCGGCGCAGGGGCTGGCTGGGCTGGCAGGGCGGCCCTGCTGTGCGTGTGCCGTGTCAGACACGCGGGGACGTGCGGAGAATGGCTCTGCGTTCCGCACAGCCAGGGCTGTCACTGCTGCACAGGCTGGCGCTCAGCCTCGGGCAGCCGACAGAGAGAGGGGCTCTGGAAACGCACGCGGAGCTTTCAGCACCACCATGTTTCCCTGTGGGAAGTTAGGTGAGGAGGGAGCAGGCTCTGGCCTGCAGATAAGGAAAGGAAGCCACCCCAAGCGTTCATGAGCAGTTCTCTTCCTTCTGTGTCCAAAATGATTCTCACTACTCTGTGTCTGTAAGACCCCCTGGGATGCTGGCAACACAGCTCTGACAGAAAATACATGACAATCTCGTTTCTTAGTCCACGCAAGGCATTAAGCACACCTAAGTAGCTGGACTTTGCCTGCCCTGCCTTTCTTCCTCAGCGCTCAGTCTCTGCCCTACCCTCAACACAAACCCAAACCCTCCACGCATGACACCTTTACATCAGGGAGTGCATGTTGTAAAATGTGCTCGTTCTCGAATAGATCACCTACAAGGCAGAGAAGGCATAGTTTTATGTGACAAGGGCTGCCCAGGTGTGTGGGGTCTCCTACTGCTCCGTTAGGCTGGTAGGAATGCCAGCACATACCCACATCCCTCTGGCCTGTGTGGAGGACAGATGTCTATTGATAAAGTCTGCTGAAGATCAACCTGCATCCTTCAGAAACCAGATGTGTCAGAGCCAGATGTGGCAGTGGGTCCCTAACAACTGGGACAGTGCCAGGTCATCTGTCACTGTTTGGAGCCAGGAGGACAAATGCAGCACAGGATGTGGAATGCTGCTTCCTACAGGACCATGTTTTGTGATCCTGCCACTCCTGGTGTCACTTTTTCCCCATTCCTCACACAGGTCTGGGTGATTCAGTGATGTCTCTCCCTTCTGTTACCAGAAAAGAGCAGCAATACCGTCCCCCTTCCTCTTCCTCCTCCTTGCATCATCCTACGTCTCTGAGTTTTGGTGTATCACCCTGCCAGTTGCTCTGGCACACCACTTACCCCTAACAGGCTCAGACACATCTACACTAGAAAGGCACATTTTCATTTTTTTCTTTTCTCCCCCTTTTTTTTTTATCTTTGTGAAATCATTATGTTTCGGGAAACAGGAGGCAGAGTGAGGTGCTTGTTGCTCCCTGTTTGTCATTACTGAATCTGCCTTTACCTTTGAGCTCTTTCAAGCCCAGTTGTAAGGCAGCTCCCTGCTGGCAGCCCTTTTGCCTGCAGCTACTGCAATTTGAGTGAGCTATCTTTTGAGATATTTTCTGACTGTGGTAACTAAATTAACAGAACACTGGCAAAGCCATAGCTGCTGTAGATCAGAGCACTGGTTGGAAGGATCAGCAGCAAACACTCTCCTGCAAAGAAGAAGACTCCCACTTGGGACTTTGAAAATGGGTGAGCCGGGAGCAGTTGATCTCACAGTTGGCACCTGAAATGAAGCGGATCTTTAAGGTCCTTGAACGACTGCCACCTCCTTTCCTCAAAACAAGAGACAGGAGGAAGCGAGGTGGGGGTGGGGCTAGCCAGGGCACCGGGGGATTCCCATCTTCAACACCATTTGTCTGCTTGTTTCTTCAGTGCTATGCTGCCAACTGCTTTTCCCTGAAATAATGGGAGTTTGCTTCTGAAACAGAAATGCCAGTATGAAGCTTGCTCTCCTGTCTCCAAAATGATGCTTAGCTCCTGGTTCTTTGTATTTTCTGATTTTTCATAAACTTTTATTTTGTGACAGGTGTTTCTTTTCCTCTTATGAGAAAGGGAGAAGTAGAGAAGAGTCCTAATGTAATGCCCTGTTCTTGCCCCCAGAAGCAGTGCCAGGGAGTGAGCAGGGAACTGCGCCATCCCTTCTATTTCTGTAATCATCCTGGCAGGGATCTAGGCTTGGATTAGGAGTTTACAGTCCTTCCTCATCCAGCTTTTTCACATTAATTCATTCATTTTGTCATTAATAGATGGTGTGCACACCACTGGCAGTAGAGCCAATGAGTTCCAGATATGTGCAGATAGTTGGTTTTTAGTTCTGATTTTAAAAAAGCCCCCACCAAAACCTCTGCCTCAAAAAGCCAAGAAAAAAAAATAGCCTTATGATGATATTTTTCTAAGTAAATAGGTCAGCAGATTTAACAAATGGATCTGATTCCTAAGTCACTTAAGGAAATTTTATTTAATCAAAAATCACTTTTCTTTTAGCAGGGCAGAGGTGGAAGATGTTTTCAGAGTAAAGAAGATTTTTCTTTTTCATTAAACAGTGTGGGGAGTTGACCTTGGATGGACACCAGAAGCCCACCAAAGTTGCTCTCTCACTCCCCTTCTCAGCTGGAAAGGGGGAGAAAAATGCATCAAAAGGATCACGGGTTAAGGACAAGGAGAGGTCACTCACTAATTACTGTCACAGACAAAACAGACTTGACTTGGGGAAAATTAATTTAATTTATTACCAAACAAATCAGAGTAGGGAAACAGGTAATAAAATAGAACCTTAAAACACCTTACGTTCACTCCATATTTTTTCTCCCTCCTCCTCACAGTGGTGCCAGGGGCACTGAAATGGGGTTTGCAGTTGGTTCATCGCGTGTTGTCTCTGCTGCTCCTTCCTCCTGCCGGGGAGGACTTGTCGTGCTCCCATCCTCCGAGTGTGGAGTCCCTCCCACAGGCTGAAGTTCTTCATGAACTGCACCAGTGTGGGTCCTCTCCCATGGGGTGCAGTCCTTCAGGAACAGGCTGCTCCAGCACGAGTCCCCATGGGATCACAAGCCCTGCCAGCAAACCTGCTTCAGCTTGGGCTCCTCTCTCCATGACACCTCAGGTCCTGCCAGGAGCCTGCTCCAGGCATGGGCTCCCCACGAGGTCGCAGCCTCCCGCAGGCCTCCACCTGCTCCACTGGGTGTTCTCCAGAGGCTGCAGGTGGATATCTGGTCCACCATGGATGTCCATGGGCTGCAGAGGAGTCTCTGTTCCAGCACCTGGAGCACTTCCTTCCCCATCTCCTTTACTCATCCTGGTGTCGCTTCTCTCACATGTCCTCACTCCTCTTTCCTGGCTGCTGTTGCATTGCAGTTTCCCCCCCCCTTAAATATGTTATCCCAGAGGTTTTACCACCATCATTGAGGAGCTCAGCTTTGACCAGTGGTGGGTCCATCTTGGTGCTGGCTGGCATTTGCTCCACTGGACACAGAGGAAGCTTCTAGCATTATCTCACAGAAGCCGCTTCTGTAGCCCCCCACTACCAAAGCTTTGCTACACAAACTCAATACACTTACTTGTGTTATCATTAATCCTGAGAGTGAATGTACCTATTTAGTTGATTCCAGGGCATTCACAATTCACTTCTTGTCTGAGATTTCATTCCAGGTCACCTTTTTACTGACAATTCTGTTTCCAGCAGTGACACAAAAAGCTATTGACATTGGTCTCTACAGATGGGTGCATACGTGCTGACGTAACAGACCTATGAAACATCATCCTCTTCCATTTTAATGCGAGAAAGAAAAGGCCAAGCTCTACTCAGTGTCAAATCACTTCCTGGCAGATTTAAGGCCAAGCAGCAGGCCTCTTCCACTCTTCAGAAAAAAAGAAGAAATCAGGGTCAAACAGCAAATGAGTGTGGCTTCTCTCCTGCTCCCCTGCTGCAGGTGACTGTGTCCACATACGCAGCCCAAAGCGTGTGACGAGGTAGTGCAGCTTTGTGCAGACATTTGCAATATTGATACAAATATGTGGCAAATTATCCCCCTCTAAGGACAAAATGAGGCTGTTCTCACTTATGAGTCACCTTTTTTTTTCATATATATATATCCGCATGTGTTTGTTTTCTTGTATTAGAGGAATAACAGCATATCCGCTGGTCAGAAAGCCAAGTGGCTCAAAATAGCACTGAGAGGGGTCTGGCTTGCTCAGAGCCTGCTGCTCCTTCAGTGGTTCCCAGATGCTTTTGATGAGCTGGAAAACACTGTGTAGCATCTAGGGGTATAAAAACAGCAGTGCAGTTGTCTCCCACCAAGTTTGGGATCTGGGTCCAGCCTGCAAGAGCACAGTGGGCTGGGGGTAGTGGGCATGGCACTTCGTCTTTCCTGCTTTCCGCTGCTTCATCCCAAAAATCGCCTCGCTCAGCTCCTGAGAAGAAATTAAATACCAAAGGGACCAGCTGGCATTCTCCCACTCCTCCACGGACACAGCCACTAGACAAGCAATTTATTTCATGTGCCCACGCCAGGACTGAAGGAGGCTGCACAGAGGCTCTGTGCCATGGCTTGGCCCTCTTTGCATCCTTGAAGCTCACCTTACCTTTGACTCCTGTTCATCCCAGAACAACTTTACAGGGACATGGAATAATTGTAGCATGAGCCCAAGCCATCTGTTTAGATCTGACCCTCTTCTCTCTTCAGTCCTTGCTTGGCCCTGTGGAAACCTCTGACTTGGGGACGCTCCTGCCCTCTGTTCAGACTCCTGAGAGGCTGTTGCTGGCTCTCAGATTTCCATGTACAGGGATCCCTGCACCCCATTTTCTCAGAAGGGACCCTGGGACTACAATGAGTCATGACTCTTGGGTGTCAGATCTTTTTCTATGAGGGAAGAGAAAGAGAGGGTCAAAAAAAGTCCTGACTGGTGGATATTTTTTTGCTGCTGTGGCTGAGTCCTTGTTAAGTATTGACTAAGGCAAGCAAGCTGGAGGATTTTCAAAGGATTTTCCATTCAAATCAGTACACAAAAGCTTTATTACTAGTCCCAATGCTGGAAAATCATGTCAGGTCCTATCAAAATCATGACAAGTGGCTTAAATCATGAATTTAAAAATAGATGTGTTAGCTTATTATTATTTGCATTGAGGTTTCTGAATCATTAGGTTAAACTGGCATCAAGTTCTTTGTGTTCCTCCATGTCTGAAGCTCTAAAAACACTCTAAAAATATTAATAAACCCCCTGAGATCCTCAGATAGTCACATTTCTCTAGAATATGATTTTTGTGAAAAAAAAGCAACATACGCTGTCGTAGGAACCCTGCTAAAGCCATGAGAACTGCCAACTTCTTTCTTCTCCTCAAGGCTTTAAAATATACGTTTTATTTGTTCATGTCTGACAGCCAAAAATACAATGCTGTGACAAAGCAGCACAAAGGCCAGGTTTACTTTTGGAAGAAAGTAACACCTCCAATTATTTAGGTGTTGGCAGAGAGCCCAAAGATGCTGCTGGTAGCCCTGCGACCAACAAACCTCCGAGCTAGCACAATTTTTGCACACTCCTTAGGATCCCTCTTTCTAACAGACCCAATGGATCAGAACCTGAAGTGCCTACCCCGGTGCTGGATGAGCTGTGTCCAGACCCAGAAGCAGCCCAGCTCTCATGACAGAATCACAGAACGGCTTGGGTTGGAAAGAACCTTAAAGATCACGTAGTTCCAACCTCCGTGCCGTGAGCAGGGATGTTGCTACGGGCAACACTGCTTCTCTGCTGTGGGCAGGGGCACCTTCCACTAGACCAGGTGGCTCAAAGCCCCTCATTGACAAAGCAATGCCCAGGGATGCTGCCTCGCCACCAGCAGCCAAGCACCCTCCTTTTACGGCACTCCTCACCTGAGCCAATACAGCAACACAGTTTTAAGGCATCAGAGCAGTATTTAATCAGAACAAGTGCCACTTGCTTCTGCTCTCCATCACTCCCCATGGCCTTGAGCCACTCAAACATGACTTTCTTATGGTCAGCCCTGGAAACCATCCTTTCCCATAAGACTGGACAAAAGTCCCATACAGATGCATCATAGTGGCAGGGAGGGAAGGAGGCTGTGGCTGAGGACAGAAAGGAGGAACAGAGACACATGGATGGTGGACACCAAGTAGTGACTTTTTGAGTCTACCTGCAGCATTTTAAGCTGTAAATCCCAGAGGGCTGAATAAGACTCAGACAAGCCACCAGCTGTGTCAGCAAAGCAGAAACATAGTGACACTGGTGGATGCCTCAAAAGGAAAGAGGGAAAGCAGATTTCAGCTTGCTGCCAGACATGGAGCTCTGTCTCTCATGTGGCCATGGACACCCATACAGACATTTGAAACCCTGGATACACATGCTGGCTGTCTTCTCTCTTACATCTGTCCCTCTCCTGGGGGACTGGAGCCCTTCACCATGAATTGGGATTTCAACTCTTGTCTCCTATTGGGTTGTAGTTGGGTCACCCTGTCTTTTGGGTGTGTTGCCTCCTCCACGCTGGATGTATCCCATTCAGAGTCCCTCAGGCAGCAGCCTCCCTGCCACCACCCCTCCTGACACAGCATCCCTGAGGAGGGATTTCTGTGCAGCGGTGCTGTCCCCAGCAGATGTCAGGCTCACGCCTCAGGCTTGAGGGAACATTTCAGGGCTGAACAACAAAGCTCAGGGTTAACTCATCATCACTCAACCTTCCCACTAAATGTGGAAATATTTACACATCCAGATGCACCAGGCACTTGCTGCTCCTTCATACCAGCCAAAACTGGTGCTCAGGTGCTTGTTTATTTTTAACATAGCCGTTTTAGCGATTTAAAACCAAAGACAGTCAGAGAGCAGGTTACCTTTCAGACACGGGTTTCCTGATCTGAGGCAAATCAGGCACCCATTGCTGGCTACCTAGGGTTTGTGTGGGCAGAGATCAGAGACCTGCCATCAGGTTTGGTAAATGTGGGTGGAGCAGGCTGGTGAGGAGACTTCAACGGGTGCCGACAGCTGGTGCAGCTAAAGGAAGGACCCCAGGGAGCTCAGAGATACAAGGAGGGCTGAGACAAGCTGCTGGGGGATGCAAGCACTGGAAAATAAGAAATGCTGAGAGAGCCAGCTGGGGGAGGTTAATAAAGCCTGCCTGTCAGGGGAACTATCTGACAGGCAGACAGCCAGAGGAGGGGAAAAAACAGCTCACTCGAGTCCACGGACCCATAACTGGGTTATGGAGCTATGTAATCCACTTAAGCTCTAAAACTGTCCTGCCTCCCTCCCCCAGCCTTTACTCTCCTCTTCTGTACCTCTAATATTCAGAAATGTTTCCTCGAAGCTTTGCAGGAAGTCTTGACAGTGGTTCAATTTGATTAGCACTAGCTGCGGAGTGTTCCCAGAGGATCTCGGGAGGTACAGAGACACATACCCCTGAGAAACCTGCAGGGTATCGACGAGCTCACACTCCGTCTGCAGCACAGGAGAGACCTGCTCTGTAAGAGGGGCATGCACAGCAGCACACACACAGGGGTGGGGTTTTTTTAACCTGCATTAGGAAATACATGTGGACACTTAATGCGGTTTATTCAAAACCAGCTGTCTTCTCCATTATATGTCATTCACTCTCAGAGAGATTAGAGAAGCACAGGACGCAAAAGGCCTCTTAGATCATCTAGCCCATCACCCCACAAATGAAGAATTAATCCCATTAAGGGCCACTGTTGGCTTCAGTGGCTTCAAGATTTGGTCCTAATTGCACAAACACAAAGCCATTACAAGACTGCAGTCTAACAGAGAAGATTTCTTTTTTTACAGGGTATATTATTTCTTTAATTAAAGAGGTTTATCTGCATGCTAATAATTAGAGAAATATTGTCCACTTCCATTCTCATTTCACTGTGACATCCTGGTGCGCTGGATATAAGCGGGAGGTGAGAATGTGCAAAGACGTGTATGCACTGTGAGATCAACAATGCACAGGCAGATCAAAAAGACAGGTCCTTGCCCATGAGGGGATTATAATCTAATTTATTATATGGATTGCAGCAGCGCATTACAAGCCAAAAAAAAAAAGAAGTTCATTTTATAGGAAGGATCAGGAATGTAGCATCAAACCCTGATCAAGAAGGGAGGGGTCCACACTGATTTTCACACACTTTGGATCAGCAACCTACAATAGCTGAACTCATTGCAGGCTATATACACATTTTGTTTGCTCTCAAATTATTAATTTAGAAAGGACATTCAGTCAGGGAGGGGTCTGGATGAGAAATGTCTTTGAGAGCTGTCTGGAAAAAACGAGTGAGAAGGGGTTTAAGGAATGAGAGGGATAGAGTCCAGAAGGTTGTTTCCTGTAGCCAGGGTGCAGTGGGAGAGGGTAAGAGGGCCAGTAGGGAGAAGAGGGCAAGGCTGAGTGCACTGACAGTGCCAAGGACGCAACTGGCGATGGAACACAGGTGGGAAAATGTGCAAAGAAGCCCCTTAAGCAAAGATCAATATGGAAGCTAAATTCAAAACTCAAGGAAGGAATACATACCTGGGGAATCAAGCTACCACTGCAGTTTCTTCCTCCTCCTGCACATTGCAAATAACAACTAAAAGCTCAAAATCTTTGTGTATTGATTAAACTCACTATAAAACGACAGCAAGAATAGGAACAAATTATCAAACTCAACTTGCATTTGCAAGTTTTTAGTGGATAAACACCTTGGTCATCTTCCTCGGTAAAAAAGAATGTGTGCCATCATTGATCAATGCTAATGGCTTTCAATAAAGGCTAATTAAGTTATGCTCTAAGATTGGACAGAGCATAAGCCAAGTCCCAAGCATGCCCTAAAGCCAGTCTGAGGGGAAAAGAGAAAGGGAATGTACCCGTATGAAGCTACAGGGGATTATTTCACCTACTGCAATCTTTAATAAGACTATCAATCAGCCAGGAGGGATGTTTATCCCTGTCTCCCGACATATCATACAGAGGCATTCATTCCCCAGACATGAGCAAATAATGAATTGTTCTTTGAACCAAGAGGAAGATGAGGCCCATCTAGTCGCCACCTCAATCAAAATGGAAAGCATCAAGCAAAAAAATATAACCCAAGGCAAGACAGGAGAGCAAAACAGATTAAATATATGTATAAATATTCATACATAATAAGATATGGGATTGGAACAAAAGAATAAACCTTAACAGACCTAAAGGACTATCCAAGAGATTTCTTGGACTTGCTAATGGGAGACACATGTAAATTGTTACCAGAATCTAAACTTCTGCTGAACATCAGTGTAATGAGTGAAGCAAGAAGTGGGAGCCAAGATCCCAGAAATCAGAGCTGTCTCTGCTGCCTCACACTGCTTAAACTACTGAGACATTAAAGGAGACCCTCAGCTTTGTTTAAAAAAAATATTAAAAATTGAAAAAGCATCTATCCTTCATGGTTTCAGATAAAGCTTGGAAACACAAAGTGATTGCACTCTAAAGGCAAGTGAAATGAACTCAAACCTTGTTATTTCAAAATACATGATTAGCTTAAACTCTCAGGGCTCATTTCTGAGCGGACAGTCACAGTCTCCTGTTTTGTGAGTGCTTAGGACTGAGAAAGAGGTGCTCAGAGGTGGGGACAGGAACACTTACTTCTGCACAGCACTTAGACCAGGTGAGGAGAAAAGGAGAAGAAAAGATGGAGGTGAGAGACAGGTAAAAGAGACCTTTGTCTCGTTAAATACAGGTGACTTTGATATTTACAGCATCCTTAATATTTGTTTTGGCTCTTCTCAGTCCCTTCTACACAGCAGTCTACAACCTCCAAAGGGGCTCATACTACCCAGAAGATCTGTAGTAGTTTGTACCTATATATGTGTGTGTGACTTTGGATTGCTCTTCAGAAGCTTCTATATGGATTTTATTCACTTCTCAGCCACATTTGCAGAGATAATACCTTGACTTTGCTGGTGGTGAAATCATAGAAACTTTCATTTAAAGAGTGGCATATGAAGAAGCAAAGGATAATAATTTAAAGCAAAAATGGATTAAAAGTGATTCAGCTGTTGAGCTTTCGAGTGCAAACTCTCCTATTTCAAACTGCAAAGAAGAGTGGCCATTAGTGGTGCATTGCATATTACACTAGGAAAACGTGCTTGCGATGCAGACTGAGTTATTTTACTACTCAGTTCATTTTTGTTACTGATCTTTACTTTTTATCAGTTGTAGCATCTAACTAACATCTTCATGTATAAATGGTCAGATCGATGGTTCGAACTCTGAAGTGACGAGCAATTATTTAAATCATCTTTACTCAAATGTTAATAAATCTTGTTTGTTCCCTTATCCTTAGGAAATGAGGTATGCATGAGAGGTAATTAAAATAGGTGTCAGTGGAGATGTGCACTTAGTAGGAATGCAGCTCTTGCTTCACACAAATTTAATATAGGGTCATTGAAATAAGAGAAAAGGTAGTCACAAAAATCTGAGGAAATCAGCAAGACAAGCTGTTGGAGAAAGCAATATATTTTCTTAGAATAGTTGAAACAATCAAGAAAATGATAAACCTTTCAGGCACACAAACTCTTCTTATTGTCCTGCTTTCTCCTGCCCACAGTACCAGCCAGTCTAATAAAAGATACTGCAACTCCTTGTAAGCCTTGCTTCATTTACAGAGAGATGACCTTGTGATCAGGTGAAAAAATGCGACAAGCAGGACTGGCCATGCGAGCAAACCAGATCCTGAATTATTGAAAGGCAACCATGTGGCTGCCACCCGAGCAAACACAGACAAACAATGAGAGAGGAAGTCAGAGGAGCAGCTCCTGTGGTCGTCTGTCTTTCAGCCCAGGTGCCTATCTTTCATTTGTGTCTGTGTTTATTAGTGGTTTAATAAAAGAGATTGTTGATGCACATTGTCTCACAGGCATTGCCTCTGTGCCTGAGCTCACGCCCCTTTATTTTCTGATGTATGTCATCTAAAACTGGGGAAAACAAAATGGAGAATTGGTTAGGATTTGGCCTGTGTTCCTATCCATGTCCAGATTAGGCCTCACGATGATGTAAACTGATGGACACCCAGTAAACTCAGGTGGGTCTGCTGAGTTATGCCAGTGAAGGATCTGACTTGTTTACTTATCAACTGCTTATGTCTTACATGATGAATTGGTCCTGTACTGACAGTTAATAAAAAATGTATTTATGTAAATGTGAGAGAGAGCACATGCTCTCCAATGTTAGAAAGGATCGTTTTCTCCTCAAAATATATCAGTTGAAAGACAGACAGACAGACAGGGGTCACGTTTGTTTTGAAATATTGGGGCTTCCTGACATGAAAAACCACACAAGCTTTTTTTTTTTTTTTTTT
>VZRF01009248.1:171427-208005 GCA_013396875.1 Vireo altiloquus | reverse complement strand
TTTTGTGCAACAAATGTAAACGTGTTATTAAAACAGAGTTTTCATTTGGCAACAAAGCTGTTTTTTCAGGTTCTGCTGGAAAGCATTCAGCTTGGGGAAGGTCTTGGATTCCGAAAGGCTTTTCTTCTATGGATTTTTTTTCCCTTCAAACATGTCAGTTCGTCTAATAAAAGAGACTTTCCCACCTAAAAATCTCACTTCACTTACACCCTGAAGCATTCATACCACTTCTGTAACAGCTTATATCAGCCATTCACTAATGATGGTTTATTAGCAGCAAGTGGGGTCTAATATTCACCATCTTCAGATATGTGAGAATTGCATGTGTGTGTTGCAAATGCCTGAGAACATGCAAGATCAGCTTGCGTTCCTCCCCAAAAGGGAAACTATGAATCAGCCACAACACACAGCTGCAACATAACAATAACTATTGTCCTTTCATTTTCTGTGACAACTGGAACACGGACACTGAACAGCAGGACAATGGACTTGTGTCAACATGCAGGAGGATTTCAGAGTGCTTACAGATATGAGTCATCCTGGTCTGTTATGGAACACTAAACCTTTGGCACTACAAGACTTTCTCAGTGGTTTGATTCTCTTTATTTTTGTCTTAATTGCTTCATCCTGTCATTTCAGATGGTGTGAAAGAAATGTATTCAATGTTTGCAGAAAAAAAGTGGCTATCTAGGACCTTGGAGAATGGTCAGATTTACCCAGGCTTCTCATTTGATTTATTAATTCTTCCTCCTTGCCATATATACACACAAACCCGCACCTTAACAGAAAATCTTCTACTTGTGTTACAGATGAAAAAAGTGTTGTCAAGATACAGCAAGAGAGAAGCCTTTGGGATTTGTTATAGGTGTATATATTAACACAAGCATCTTCTCTGATTAAGGATTTCTGGTGTATTTAGAGTTTGACCTCTTCTATATATTCATTCATACTACTGCTTACTCTGTAGTTCCTCTTTCTTTACTATTAGGCACTTTTCCATAATTGTCTTTAACAGAACATCTTGTGTTTCCCCTCATAATTAAAAGAAATACTCATCTCTCTTCCCTGGCCTTTTGGGACTTGAATGAGAAAGTGTCGCCCTACTTCTTTTTCCCTTTGTTAGTCTGGGTGCACAGTCGTCATCTCTAAATGCAGTTTAAGATCACTGATTCTGTATTTGGTAACAATCTGGCAGAATCTGGCACACTGCACAGGGGTGAGGTCATTTGGTAAAGCAGGGAATCCATGGGGATCTGTGGCTGTCTTGTTTGTTATTAATCTGTTCCTCCCAGGAACCATTTTGCCGTTTAAGCTCTGAATCTAACAAATATTTTGAGTACCATTCCTTTTCTGGATAGATGATTCTCTCCATTATCCTAAATATTGGTGCTACAGCCTCAGAAGGACTTGTAGGGCTAAGGAGTGGGACCACGGTTCATTTGCAAGCTGTGTTTCTTGCATATTAGAGAGAGCACATCCAGCTCTTTGTGGGCTTAATGGTGGTGAGAAACACTTGCAGCATCATTCACTTGGCACTGGAGTATCCTTTCCCCTGTGTCGATAACACACAGATTCTCCCTCCTACCCATTCGCCTCTTGCACTGCTCATCTGTCATACCCAGCTAATAAACTCGAGGCACCTCCTGCCCCGATCACGGCCTTGCATATTTAAGCCATTAGAGCAGGCACTTGGTGCACACTGGGGCTGTCGTGAAAGCTGATCATACAAGAAATGCAGCAATCATTCCGCAGCCAATTCTGTCTAGATCCCCATCCCGCTTTTATTTGAGCCCCTGCCACGGGAAGTATTGAACTGGACTAATGCACAGCAGAAAGTAAATGCTTATTGAAGAACTGCTCAAGTTTTATCCAGCCACATATTAAATGATCTTGAATTTGGGGTAGAGATAGGCAAGGCAAGAAAACAAAGCAGCAAATGATCTGTCTGACAGGGCTTTGGAGTCGAGCCGCAACAGTGGAGTCTCCGTGCTTATGCGTGCATGTTGTGGAGGGAGAGGGGAGTGCACGAAGGGAGGGGCAGCCAGGCAAGGGGAATATATCCGTATGAGCTAATCTGTTTCTCTTGCTTTCCTCCCCCCTCTCCATCTCCCTTTTTCTGCCTCTCTCTCCTGGGAGATGACTCACACCTGCTCTGCCCTGATACTACCATTTCCCATCAGAAGCACAGAGCCACTCTGAAGTCACCCAAGCTGTTCTGTGTTAGATCCCTGCATTGCTTACATCTGCTCTTTGGTGTGCAGGATTCAAATGCTGGGCTGGGCAGCATGCCTGTAACTCAGCACAGACTCATGAAATCCAGCCACCTGCCCGTGACACACCGATGTCTTGATGGCATCCTGGGCTTCTGAGTGCTCCATCCTAGTGGAAGCCCCATTTTATGGTGGGTTGATGAATCTACTCCTTATCAGAGAGATGGTCTACATAAGGATCCAGACAAAGCATTTATCAGTTGACATCAGGTTCTCAGACAAATGGCTTTTCAAATCTGAAGGTCTGAATCTGCATTCATTCATTTCATCTGTATCTGACCTTATTCCACCTACAGCTCCATCCTTGGCTAAAACAGACTCTTTCACCTGCATATAAACAACCACAGTGGTGTCCTCTAATGCTTTCTATGCGGGATCCCAAACTACTTTAAAAACATTAATGGATGAAGAGTCAGGACCTCACCACAATGTGGGTAACCATTATTTTAATTTATGTTTTAGGAAACTAAAGGCACTGCGATAGTCAGCATCTTCCCCAAGGCTACATAACAAGGAGAGGCAGAATATTGGAAAGGAATGGGGCAATGTGGTCCAGCACTGTATTTGAGAGTCAAAACCATTCTTTAGTTCAGTGAAAATGATAAGAAAGCATTTTGCATCTGTTCTTCAAAGTTTTGCATCTCTAAGTCTCTCTGTGAGTTTCAGTTTCAAGTAAGGCTGTACACTTTAGGGACATTCGGTGATAATAACAGAATTTCTCAAAACAAGGCTACAGACTGAATAACAGCTCAGGAAATCTCAGAGGCTTTTTTGATGCCCACTGAAATATCACATAGGACAAACCACACGTTGTTTTGAAAGTCACCAAGAAGGTATTGTTCACCCTTATTATCCTGCAATTTGTTTTTCTTCTTTGTTGGGTACACATAAAATACCAGTCACTGTGGTATCCAGAGGTGCTTACAGGTGTTATCAAAGGAAAGATGGTTTGATTTGAGCTGTCAGCAGCAAATTCTCTATGTGCATAGATACTGCACTTACCCAGCACACACTTCTACAACAGACAGCTAGAATTATCTTAAGAACATGACAAATGAAGGCGTGGTGGTTTTCCCTAACTAGGAAGATGTTTTCCTTCAGATGTGATCCCTGTACTGTGCTCTGACAGTTGCAAGCTTGAGGTTGATCTCCAGGAGAAGCCAGATTTAAGGTGTGAGCTTTTTATAGTGGCAACTACAATTCCTGGAAGAGGCTTCCTGGGAGCCTGAGTCCCCTTCAACCAGAGATGTCACTCTGGCACTTAGTGAAACTGGTGGCCAAGCCAGCTGCCCAACACAGGACGTATGATCTAATTTTTGGAAGTACTAAGAACCTTTACTGACATAAACCCAGAATCAGGAGGAAGAGGAATTTCCTTTCTCCTCAACACAAGAAAGGCAGCCATCCTTCTACAATTAAAATAATCATAAGCATGTGTCTGACTTCTTGCATAAGGCAGTAAAATTACATCCACAGTTATATTTCACTCTCGTTTTTTTGGGGAAATATAATTCTGAAATAGAGCCTTGTCCTTTCCCAGTGATAACTTTCCTGTTCTGTTCTAAGGGGGATAGAACAACACTTCAGCACAGGTTTCCAAGAGGGCTTTTACATCTCTATAGAGGGAAGGATGCAAACTTTTCTTTCTAGAGATTTTTATCTCTGTTTGGTTCAGACATTCATTGTTCCAGATGTCACTGGAAGTCCCAGTAAAAGGCCTCTTTTATATATACTCCAGAGATTTTCTTCAAATCGACAGTTCCTCTCTGAGGCCCTGGATTTATACTCTGCTTTCTTCTCTGCCTGGATGTCTGTCTTCTTTCTATCACTTTGTTCAAGCTATCATGTACCTACTTCCTCAGCTTTCTACTGCCTAAAACACTGCTTTGATTCATCTGTTTCCGCTTCACTCTGGCATTGATCAGCAGAGGCATTTGGGAACTACAAAATTTGCCCCATCCCTCCAGCTTAATACTGAGCACACTTAGTAGATGCATCTTACAACCTGTCCTGGTTTTGACTAGCACAGTTAATTTTCTTCCTATTAGCTGGTACAGTGCTGTGATTTGGATTCAGTATGGGAATAATGTTAATAACACATGGATGCTTCAGTTGTCACTAAGCAGTGCTTACTCTAAGTCAAGGACTTTCCAGTTTTCCATGCTCTGCCAGCGAGCAGGTGCACAAGGATCTTAGGTGTGATCACAGAGCACATACAGGAGAATCAAAGGATCAGCCCCAGGCAGCATAGGCTTAGAAGGCAGGTCCTGCCTGACAAACTTGATCTCTTTTTGTGATCAGGTGACCTGCCTGGTGGATCAGGGAAAGGCTGTGGGTGTTGTCTACCTGGATTTCAGCAAAGCCTTTGACACTGTCTCCCACAGCATTTTGCTGGAAAAGCTGACACCCACAGCTTGGACAGGTGCACTCTTCGCTTAATTAAACACTGGCCAGACAGCCAGACCCAGAGAGTAGTGGGAAATGGTGCTGCATTGAGTTGGCATCTGGGCACTAGTGGTGTCCCCCAGGGATCAGTGTTGGGCTCAGTCCTATCCAATACCTTTACTGATGATCTGGATGAGGGAATCAAGTGTACTCTTAGTAAATTTAGGGATAACACCGAGTTGTCTGTGAGTGTTGATCTGCTGATCTGTTGATCTGGAGGGCAGGAAGGCTCTGCAGAGGGGTCTGGATAGGCTGAATCGATGGGTCAAGACCAACAGTATGAGGTTCAACAAGACCAAGTGCTGGGTGCTGTACTTTGACCACAACAGCCCCATGGAGTGCTATGGTGTTAGGGTAGAGTGTCTGGAAAACGAATGGGTGGAAAAGGACCTGGTGATGCTGGCCAACAGCTGCTGAACATGAGCCAGCCTGTGCCCAGGTACCTGGCCTGTATCATCAATAATGTTGTCAGCAGGACCAGGGCAGTGATTGTCCCCCTGTACTTGGCACTGGTGAGGCCTCACCTTGAATCCTGTGTCCAGTTCTGGGCTCCTCACTGAAGAAGGACATTGAGGTGCTGGAGTGAGTCCAGAGAAGACCAACAGAGCTGGTGAAAGGTCTGGAGGGCATTTCCTGTAAGAAGTAGTTGAGGGAAGTTGGGTTGTTTAGCTTGGAGAAGAGGAGGCTCAGGAGTGGTGTTATAATTCTCTACAATTCCCTGAAAGGAGAGCATACCCAGGTGGGGATCAGCCTCTTCTCCCAGGCAACCAGTGACAGGATGAGAGAACACATGCTGTGCCAGGGAAGGTTTAGGTTGGATATTAGGAATAACTTCTTCACAGAAAGGGTTGTTAGATGTTGGAATGGGCTGCCCAGGGAGGTGGTGGAGTCACTGCCCCTGGAGGTGTTTAAAGGGAGACGTGGCACTCAGTGCCAGGGTCAGGTTGACATGGAGGTGTTTGGTCACAGGTTGGACTCAATGATTTCAGACGTCTTTTCCAACCTAACTGATACCATGATTCTGTGATCTGTGAGGAAGCATTGCTGGGACAAATGACCCAAACTGGCCAAAGGGATATTCTGCACCCTAGAACATCATGCTCAGTATATAAACTGGGAGCCCCCCCAGGAGGGACTGATGGCTGCTCAGGGATAGCCTGGGCATTGGTCAGGAGGTGGTGAGCAAATGCATTGTGCTTCACTTGTTTCTTTTGGGTTTTATTCCCTCCTCTCTCTCCTTTTCATTGCTACTACTATTATTATTATTATTACCATTAGTAGTAGTTTCATGTTTTATTTTGTTTCAATTATTAAAATGCTCTTTTCTCAGCCCACGAGTTTTACTTTTTTCTGATTCCTCTCCCCATCCCATTGCAGGGGAATGGGTAGTGAATGAGTGGGTGTGTGACACACAGTCCCATTTACTCAGCTGCTTCAAAACACAGTGGAGAAGCAGTCAGGCATCACCTCTCATGCAGTAGTAGGGAATATGACAGCCAGGAAAACAACCCTTTGTAGTCCTGGTTTCCAAATCTCTTACAGACATTTTAAATCTGGATTGGCTTTTATCACACTCCTGGTCTATACAGGTTGTATCTCAGTTACGAGAAACAAAGCTTTAAAGAACTGCTCCAGGTACTACCTGCCCAGTGCTGAGATGGAAAACACTGGCCACATCTATATTTAACTGACCCTCT
Organism: Vireo altiloquus; assembly: GCA_013396875.1. Lineage (NCBI taxonomy): Eukaryota > Metazoa > Chordata > Aves > Passeriformes > Vireonidae > Vireo > Vireo altiloquus. The sequence goes on along the minus strand of VZRF01009248.1, from coordinate 201,593 downwards.
GAGTCTCTGAGGCACTCCCAAAAGCCCTCCCACACAGCCTGGGACCCCTTATTCACATTTTGCTGAAAAGCAGCATGGACCTGAGCTGGCCGTGCATCAGTCCCCTTGCAGTCCACGATACTGGGGCCCGCAGGGAAGCATCCCACTCTCTTTCTTTACTTAAAAGGTCAGTCACTTGATGTGATCCAAGGCCCCTGGGGTAGGTGGAGGCCAGCAGTGCAAGTCTGGGTGACTGCAGCAGACTCACTGTGTGCTGGCATGTGCTTCAAGGCATATCCCCCTGTCCTAACTTTGACCCTCCTGCTACCAGCCACGGAGGTACTCAGTGCATAACCTCAGAGCTCAAACACACAGCTAGGCATTGTTCCTCAGGTGTCCCGCAGGGCTCTGTTGTCTCTGTTCTGTGTAAGTCTAGAAAGCACCATTGTGCTTTGCTGTGGCACCAAAATTCCACTGTGCAGCAGTAAGACAGCCCACCTTGCTGCCTGATGTGACGTGGCCAGATTTCACTGTCCACCTGCTCCACACACACACCGACATACACACACGATCAGTCCCTCTAAACTTCTAATCAAATGTGGCTGATTAACATTTAAATGCCACCACAAAAGCTTCTGTTGACCTGAACTTACACTGATGAACCTTTCCAAGAAAACTAAAACTCCAGCTTGTGGACAATGGAGCCTGACCTCTGAAGATTGATTTCTGATGACCTATCACGTCTTTTTTGGATTAACACCTTTGGACAGTGTCCTTGTGGCTCAGGTGGATAGCAGGACTGCACCTGCTCCCTCTTGGAGGAACAAGGAATGAAATAGCTTGTTCAGAAAGCACAGAGAGAAAAAAGTCCTTGACTTGTCTGGGATAATGGCATGGCTGAAAAATAAGGGTTCCTGTGGTGGTAGGAGAAAAGTATTGAAGTCGCAGGCTGGTGCTTTCTACTCGGTAATTATCTTGCTTTGGTCTTACGGAGCTAACATAGGAAAGGGAACTTTGAGGCCTGAATTGTGGAATGCATTGGCATTGTCTAAAGACCTGGTGCTTTCTGGCCACCAGTACCTGAAACTTCTTTTAGGAAATCCACATAATTTTTTATCTGCTTTCGTATCTGTTAACCTTTCTAGATCACCACATTGCCTTCATTTGCAGGCTGCTTATCACATCCTCTAGGAGTTGTGGGGAAGTGATCCTTACAGCAGGACTGGAGACAAAAGTCAGTCAACAAACACATTGTATCAAATGTGTACATGTGGCCCTTACCTTTCAAATCTGATCCATTAGTGAATGTTTCTTCTGGAAGTTTTACTTCAAAGAATGGCAGCCTGCAGTGGTTGAAAATGTTAGGACTTCCTAGGAGATGAAAGCACAGACTATCTGGAGTCTATTGCAGAAATCCACAGTTTGTCCACATGTTGGAGACTGTTGGCTTCTCCGATCTTCCCATCTCAGGAGCTGAGCTGGAAAAGGTTCAGAGAGAGACAATGAGGTTGTATGGAAAAGCTTACTTACAAGGGATGACTAAGTCATCTTTAGCCTAGAAATGAGACATCTGATAGGACTGTAGAGTAGCAAGTGGCACGACGATGGTAGACACACACTGTGACCTGTCTTTTCTGAGACAAGAACCTTGAGCACCAAATGAAGCTAGTAGGTAGATGGTTCAAAAAAACCCCAAAGGGGGTACTTCTCTTCAAACACCCAGCTGAACTGGGGAACTCCTTACCACAAGGTCTGTAGTGACTGTAGTTACATTTGGAGAGCGGCTGGACAAACTGCTGGATAATAAAGTTCTTGTGGACAGAAATGAGACCTGGTTCAGGAAGTCCCTGAGCTGGCAACAGACCTGGAGGTGTAGGCAGAGGTAGTGCTATGCATACTTCTTCTATTCTGACATGTTTCTTCAAATATCTGCTTTTGCCCAACATTTCTCTAAGCCAGTACTGTTGCTCTTATATTCCTGGGTCATATGTGGGCCTCCCAAAGCAAGAGCATCAGCTGCCACTCTACTACCAGCACCTTTCCCTGCATCAGGCAATACATGAGAAAGAGCCTGATGGAGATAAGAGCACCATTTTCAGAGGCAGAAAGAAGATGAAGGGAATGGCTACCTGGTACAATGCAAGGCAGTATGGAGCATCCAAAATACTGCTTAAGGCTCACATATAGGCAGAGACATTACTGAGCAGCACCAAGCAAGCCTTGCAGCAATCACTACTCACACCTCCACCAGCCTTTAGAAACAAAAAAGGAAAAAAAAAAGCTTGTTTTTGCTGGAAAGGCAGAGGATAAGCATCCATATCACAGAAAAGCACATGATTTTCGTTGGAGCAATTTTAGTTACAGTTCCATGGGAGAAACGAAGACCTGGAAGCCTGTGGAAAGAAATCTACAGCTCAATAGAAGAATCCCTGCAGCTGGGAAAGCCAGCCTAAGATAAAACCCTTGGGTTTTATCACATGTTTTGGTACTTTGGAGGGGCTGAAAGGAGACTGGATCAATAGCATTTGCGTCATATTTGCATTGTATTAATTTCATGAGTCTGTCTTCCTCTGGTGGCCTGTCTGGGCAAAATATAGAATTTTTTCCCCTCTCATTTCATACCTTAATTGTCTGTAGAATGAGAGAAGAATTAACACTGCCTGTAACCAGTGGCTCAGTGCAGGCAGTGCATGTTGTCATGCCTACCTGCACTGAATTTTCTGTTACCTGGCTGGTGTGCTTTCCACACATGCACTCGAGGTTAAACTGATCTCTGGATTCAGGAACAGGGGATATCTTCCATTTGTCAGACTGCTTAGCATCACCTGGTGTGGGGCGTTAGGTTTTTTCCCCCATAAGTTTTCTTTTGGTGTTCTTGTTTTGGTTAAGAGGTTATATGGTTTTTAACAAATGCCCTACTGTACCAGAAATCTAGCATATTCATGGTGGTGACCTGTCTCCCCATCCTCTTCCATTTAATACACTTTTAATCTTATAATAAGATTATTGTAAGTTTATTGTCAGGGTATAGGGATTTATGTGATCCTTGTGACCACAGCAGGTCATAGAATTACAGAATCACAGGATCACAGATTCATAGAATGGGCTGGCTTGGAAGGGACCTTTAAGATCATCCCATTCCAACTCTCCTTCATGAGCAGGGACATCTTCCACTAGACCAGGTTGCTTCGCCCCTAAATCAACCTGGCCTTAAAGTGTTCTATAAAATATTCTGTAAAATCTCCTGAACTAGACCTCTAAGTCATGGTGGTCCTTTCCCAGGTGTGTTGCTGGGAGTACAGACACCCTTCTCACATCCAGCCACATTCCTGCCATTTGTGACACAAGTCTCAAAACCTCCTACTATGATAACTAAGATGGCTATAACCAGAAATGGAGAAGAAAGAGATCATTTTAAAACTACGAGTCCAAGTCTTTCTTCCCCATTTACTGGAAAGAGACGCAGTGTACCCTAACTTTGCAATTTCTTCTAAACAACCACAACTGCCATTCCTGGAGCTGTATTTGGCGTCCACCTCATTCTTCTTTTCCACCACTAGAACTCCCTCCTTTCCCTCTGATTTTTCCATTATCTCCCAAGTATTCTGCCTGCTCTAGCCACTCTTTCAGTTGAAGGTTGTGACTTTGCTTCCTGAGATTCAAACAGGCTGCCACTTACCATCAATAACAATTTCCTTTTTTTCCCCTCCAGAAAGAATGGACTCTCTTGCAGACAAAGGAAAGCACCTCTCACATAAAAGTGGAGCAGAACTAATGTATTTACTGTATTTGCCTATTTTATTATTCCTTGGAGATGTATTAGTTTAACAGGTTTATTTATGGTACGTGAAAAGTTAAATATTCCTTTGTCCTTGGGATTTACATAAACTGGTGCAGTGTGAGATTCTGGGGGTTTTAATGAGGTATTTGTCAAAATACTCTCCCTGGCAGATTTTTTTTAATACCTTTGAGACCATAAAGGATCATTTTACTACAATACTCTGCTTCTTTCAGAGCCTGTGTGAGTGTTGTAATATCCTGTGGTTGTATTCCCTCTAGATGTCCAACTTCCCTTTCAGAGCAGTGAGAGACAAGAGGAGCAGAGCCTGGAGGATGCCTGCCAGAACCTCCCCTGGGCCAGGACTGAGTGGGGCAGCGCAAGCTCCATGCATCCTGCCCGGGTCTTTGGGGTCAGATCAGGGGTCCTGCAGAGCCCACCCAGAGGCCACAAGTCCCCACACCTGGAGCTAAGACACACACCAAGCTGTCAGCATAAAACCCTACAAACCAAGGTGTCTTCCTTAGTGGCACTTAACATCAAGAAAGATCTGGAAGAAAGATCTGGTGTGTAGTTTTGCTCTAAGGAAAGAGCAGCCAGCATGTAATCTCCAAGGCTTTCAGCATCCAGGGCAGCCCTTAAATCTTTACCATAAGGATATTGTCCATAAGATCTGGGCTTTACTACAAGGTGGGTACCACAGGAGCCGGGTCAGACCCACCACTTCCATAGATTTCACTGCTGGCCCTAGAAGGTGCAGCACCCCTCCTGAACTGGCGTGGCAGTGTTGCCCTAGTAGGACAAGACATGGGCTTCAGGTGGAGTTGGATGGATGACCCATCCCTCATCAGGTCCAGGAAGGTGCACCACACTTGCCAAAGCAGAAACAGCTTTCTGCTGTTTCCTGTCTCCCCTGCCACCCAAAACACATCCCAAAGCCTGCGTCCTAGCAGGCCATAGCTGGTAGCAAGTTCCAATGGAAGGGTTACCTCTGCTGGGACATGGCCAGGACTGGAGAAACAAGAAAGATATAGGGAACAGGCTCTGTCCTAAGACTGCAGCCAGAAGGGAGAAGGAAATGGGAGGGAAATCGAAGAGGCTTATGTAAGTGGTGCTGGTCCCTCTGCTTAAGGACACCAAAGGAGATGGGAGGAAGGAGCCAATTATGTAACAGCATTATTTGCAGGTCTGACAAAATCCTTCACAACTTCTGCACATCCTTTATTGTGCAAAGCAATCCAGACAGGGAGTGAAAATTACAGCTAGTTAAGGATAACTTCATTAATTCATTTTTACTTCAGTAAATCTTGACATAATTAGAGAACCCAGAAAAAAAAGAACTCCTTCAAAAAAAGAAAAAAAAGAAAGACAAACCAAAGTAAAACAAAAACCTGCCAAACAACAAGGAAAGAAAAGATGCAGAAAATAAACTAATCCCCAATTACCAACTTAAAAGAGTGAATCAATATTTACCTCAAAACATGCTAGCAATAACATACTATGTATAAACACATCCTCATTCTTTCTCAGTCTGTGTGGGTGTTGATCTCAGGCTATGGATCACTAGGCATAACATGTCTGAACATTGGCTGATCCCAGGAAGAGATCGTGCAGTCTCAGCTTGCACAAGTCACTTCTGAATCACATCAAATCCCCATGAACTGGTGACTGGTACAGAAGCCTTAGGTGCAGACTATTTCCAGTTTGAAGTGCAATCCCTAAAGACATGCAGAAAAAGGTTGCACAGACAAGGGACGTGGCTGGGATGAGTAGTTCCTTTTTGGGTCTTTTTTTCACACTGGCATGCAGAGAAATCACTGCACAGGACTTTGACAATGACAAAGCTGTGTTAAGGTCCTTTCTTTGGCACAGTTTTATTATCTTGTATCTATGGGTTTCTTTCTAGCAAAGTGATCAAGAGCCCAGTGCAGATGGTCAGGCTTTCCACTGGGCTTTAACAGGCTTTCAATCAAGAGCCACAAGATCAATTCTTTGAAGTTTTAACTAATTCTGAGTTCCTTCAGTTTTCATTGAAATGATAGTAGTCAGCATCTCCAGAGGTATCTTGTAGATTGGGGCTCTAGATCCACTACGACATGCAGTGAGTAATTTATTTGTTTTTCAGGTGACTTTTCCAAGGTCATCTGAATCACATGTGACTGAATGGACAAGAGAGGCCATCTCTGCAGACACAAATGCCTCCTCATCCTCCTGTTGGCAAGAGTGGCAGGATTGATCATCAATGTCACAGTGACAGACAACCAAAAAACCCCATCAGGTGCAGTATTACAGAGTCAGGTTTCTACTTACTTTAGGGTCGTTACATCTCCTAAAATATTCATTCATTTTTTTAATAAGTTATCTGTTAAGCTTAAAAAAGAAAGGGGGGAGAGCAATTATCCGAAACTAAATAAACACATTTGTAGAATGGAAGCTTTAAATTTCAGAGTGCATAGAGAGCTTTAAAAGCTGAAGTGTATCATTCATTATTAATCACCACTTACAAATTTTAAGTAATCTGCTAAGAGTTATTACCTAACACTTACTTTTCAGTGTCCGAAACATATTTGCTGCGTGTACACAGTTAGTGAGACTTTCAGTGGGGCAAAGGAATAAACCTGACTGTAGCCGTGGTCTTCCAAGCATCCAGGCTCCCACTGGCCATCACTGTGACAGAGTGCTTCTTACAACATTTACACCCTTTCCATCTGGAGGGGATGCAACTTGAAAGCGAGATAGGTCTAAGCTATCCCCCAGGTGCCTGCTACAGTCAAAAGCATCTTTTGAGAGTAGCTCACTCCATCCGAGGAGAAATAGGTTAAATTATTTGGGGCAGAGGGGATGACATGGGGATACAATGCTCTCCCATCTCTTTCTGTTGATTGTAGGGGAAGCCTGGACAACTCATTTATTTTCCCCTCAGTTTTTTTATGAAGGATTTGATCACTTATAGCCCAATCTAAGTGACATTCTCAGTAAAAACAAAAGCAGAAGAACTACAGTACACAGAACCTCCCAATATCTATATCCTAGGGATGGGTTACTGGGATGGCATTTATCCAGAGATGCTAAAGCTCCCAGGCCTCCCTGCTACACCTCAAACAATGTGCAAATTGGGCTGATTGATTGAGACAAAGGACTTCAGCGCTAGACTTGGGCTTTTGAACATTCTTCCAGTCTTCTTCACATTTTAAAATGCTTTTTGCCAGTGCTCATCTAATCCCATGGGCTGCTGCTTTGTTTCTGAGGGAGTGCAAATGTGAAGCTGCTCAGACTCCCAGGGAGCTGTGCTGCCTTCCTCAGCTGAAGGCCAGCACTGACATTCCCAGATTTGCCTTCTTTGCTCAAGGGGAAAGGCTGGAGCCATGTGTTGTGGAGCCATGTGTCATGGAGCCATGTGCTAGGTGCAGTATGTAGATACCTTAGGGAATTAAGAGCAGACACAGTGGGAAAAAGAAGTTATATTCATGCATATCCTCACATCTTCCCAACTGCGTTTCTGGACGTGGCCTGAAAGACTGAGACTTGACTGCAATAAAGCAGAGCTGTGACTGTGTGAATAACTGTACCAACAACCACACCAGATGAGACAAAAAGTTCAGTTGTGAGGGGTTTAGCATGCAAAAAGGCAAAAGCAGTGCCTAGGAGTTAGCTACTTCCATCCAGTATCCTCTTTGGTTGCCCATTTAATCCTCAGAAATACAAAGAATGTTATCTCCACAACTACGTTTAAGAAATGAAGATAATCTCTTCCTCTCTCATGCGTTCATTCCCTGCTATTTCTTTTTGCCCCAGTCAAAGATGTGAAAATGAGCTTGAAGTGCTGAGGAGAGAAGCAGCTGCACTGATGTCAGAGCTTCTCTGAGGACATTTCCCAACAGGCCTGGAAAAGGATTACACTGTAGCTGGTAACAGTAGGGGATGTTGATTTTCAAATCCCTTTTATTCAGCATTTGTGTCAGCGTTTTCATGCGTGTTACCTCTGGGCTGAGCCAAACATAAATCTGTTCTTACCAGTCTTCTCATTAGCATGCATGAAACAAACATTAGCAGAGAGGGCATCAGCACGGAGCGACAGCAATCCATTTATATCGCTTTGGGAGGCAAACAGGAGGTGGGGAGCAGTGCAGTCTGACACATGGGCCCTCTAAGGCAGCTGCTGAAGCCTGTCCATGGTGCAGTGTCAGGTTGCTGCCTGCAAGGTGGGGCATGAGATACAGGGAGTCAGAAGCAGGTATAGTACCTGAGTTTTCGTCTTGGAAAACAGGGGAGGTCCATTGGTGAAAGAAAAATTCTTTCATACTAGGTTTGTCATCTGCTTTTACATCCATAGCCAGAGAAGAAATGATGTGTTTTTTTAATTTCTCAGTCACTGCCTCAAACCAGGCTCACAGGAAGAAAGTCTCAGATTTCTTTTAGCATCTTGATGGTGGATGACTTATGTATTTAAACTACATGGACATCCTACAAAAGCAGGAGGGGTCACCAGCAAAACACAGAACACTGAAGACTGTGACGATTTTCTGCAATGCAAAACCCACTATGCTGAACAAATGTTGCTTCATCATATATATCATACATATATCATCATATATATCTTTCCTGTGAGCACATGTGAACACATGCTCTGTGTTAGGAGTCACGATAAAGAATAAGCATTTCATGCATCCCTGTGGGGGCTGGACTTTCTCTTTTCATGTGGCAAAGCTACTGCAAACAAGGCATTGTACCAGACTCTGCAGCAGATTCCGTATCGCTAATAACATTGGAAGGCTGAGAAAATGGTGTCTATCAACAACATCCCTTGTGTTACATTAATGACATGTACCAGAAGCAATGTAGGAAGATTGTTATTTTGGTCCCATCTGGGTCTTGTGCTGGGGAAGCAAAAAATAATGGCATTTTTTTGGGAGAAATATTTGGCTATCCAGTCAAAAACCTTCCTTTTTTTTTTTTTTTTAATAAGTCACAGCATCAAGCTCTGGTTGCTTTCCAATTCTTCTCCAGTCCTTTTGGAATTGCTCTAGTGAAGAAGCAAAGAATATTGCAAAGAGCATTGCCTTGGCATGGAAAAGCCAGTGTTTTCCTACACAGCTGACCTGACCATATGGAAGCGGAAAGACTGAATCTCCACTCTTTAGTGAAGTAAGAGTTTTCACATTGGTGGAAAATGGTTGAGATGCAGCACCTCAACACAAAGGTCTCTCTCAGCTTGTCTGGAGGATCAATGCAAAGCCTTCTACCTAAATTGCAATGGCTTTGTAACTCCAGGAACCTTGGAAGGAGATGATGCAACAGGATGCTAAAGCATCCCTACTTATCCCTTCTGTGCTGTGGAGCACTACTCCAGAAGGATCTATCAAATACTTGTGACCGTGATGAACACTGAGTCCCTTAGAGGTGTGCTGGCTGTCATTTAAGTTTCTTGCTCCCACAGGCAATGTTTGAGTCTTTCTCCAGGGTAGCATCATACCCACTTACCCAGTAGTAAAGTGTCACAGTTGAGTTCGGCGACGGCGAAAATAGCGGCATAAGCTTCAGATGAAAAAAGCCATTTATTAAGAAAATCCTTTCTTTTATATATCCAGGGTTGCTAGAGCAGGGCACAATTATTGGTTCTTGGGTGAACACTTCTTTAGCATCATTGGTTAGCTACAACAACACTTGAAGAATAACCAGTTGCAATAACAAGTTGTAAAAACACCACCTGCAACATATAGTTTATAAAAACACATGAGATGGTTTACATAAATTTCTCCTGGTTCTCAGCTCCATCTGTGAGAAAGCAACTTCTCACAGACAGGGCCGGGAGCTGGAAAATTTCTCTCTGATCAAACTTGTCAGTGTCCACAGTAAAGTACCTCAAAACTCAAAATGCATTTTTAAAAGCAGCCAGGTCTAATACTAGACAAGTATGTCCCTTGGTGTTACTGTCTACAGAAACTTGTCCATCTTAGCACACTGAGCCAACAGCTTTGTATTGCTTATTTAATCAACCTTCTGTAATGGGGATGCACCACAATCCTCCCACAACTTGTTTCAGCCAAATCATCAGCATTTAACTCACCTCTGTCCACACGTGGAGCACAGAGTCCTACCCTTCCATGCCTGAGCAGATTCTCAGTTACCTTACACTCAAAAAGTTGAGTCCATTTAGCACAGCTATTCCATATTTGCTGGAAACAACCTTGCCTTATCGCTTCCCCAAAGCATCTCTGTGGCATGCCAGTCCAGGCACAGAGAAATACAGGCCCTCAGGGTGTCTGTTGAGGTTGGCCAGCACCCCATCAGCATCACATCTGATTTTGCTTTTTCCAAGTCATGTGCAATATTCCCACTCTCCTCAGAGATTCAGGGAACTTGGTGGTTCTGGTATGCAAGGAAGGGTCATGCTTCTGCTCCCTTTTCCTCAGAGTCGTTGGATGGCACTGGAGGAAACCTCCAGGCACTGAATGTTTTCCCTCTTCTCATGTTCCCTGGCTGAAAAAGCACAATATCAACCCGCTGTGCCTTCACCTCTGTCAGTTTTAGGGGTTTTTACCTGAAAGACATTAAAAGTGGCTTAGAGTGTATTTTGTGTTATCTGGTTTTATTCTAGTTATAGGATTTCTTACTCTAGGAAATTGCCCAACATCCCAAGGAAAGCTGCTGTATGGCAGAGCTGGGCACATCCAGATTTCAGCAGTTAAAGGTATCTGCTGCTGGGTTAGGAGTAGGAAACTTCAATCTCTCTTTCTTTTCTTCATTACAAGTAAGTGATCTAGATGTACATCACATACCACCACTCTTACTGTACTTTTCTGGCTTCCAAACACTGAGGCATCATCAGACTGTTGAAACTTTCCAGTAACTTCATTGGCCAGCAAGGTCTGCTTGTATTTCTCTCATGAATTATTCTCCTCCTTGTACAATGAATACATTCACTGTTTAGGACACATTGACACTGAGACTCCAACACCATTTTGTTTTAGAGAACTGAGCTAGATGATGAGATAGTTCAGACTCTCTGTGGCAAGGTGCATCCAGAACACAGCCTTTCAGAAAGGGCAACACAGGAGTGCTGTCTTGGTTTCAGTTGCCCCAAAAGCAGGTTGCTGACAAAAAGGGAACCCTTAGCTTTATTTTTTTTTTCCTCCAACTCCATCCCTTGCTCTGTATAAGTGTTCAGGGCAGAAGAAAGCTGCCCCAGCTGAAAATCAACCTGACCAAACATAAAAGCTGGCTGTATAAGTGCTTGCACTGGCACAGGGATTGAAACGTGCTGCCGGGGTGGAGTGAAGGGAGGCAAGGCTTCCAGACTCTACTTTGGTCAGCTTCACCAATTAGGAAACCACAGCCCGACAGGAAACCACCCAAAGGAACTAATAGGAAATGCTGCGGGAAACCTCCCAAAGGACTAATAGGAAATGCTGTGATTAAAGGCTTTTTACTGGGCTTTAGCACGAAAGCAGAAGGAGGAAAAGAGGGCTTTTATCAAATTATTAGAAGCATATCTCGAGAGTAGGCTCTGCTCTCTTCTCTACCTGAGAAGGGAGTCTGGGTGCCTCACATCATAGTGAATATCCTAAGTATTGGGTACATCTGTGTTTGAGAAAAGGCATGGCCTCATTCAGCTGCGCTGTGTTAGCCCAGTGTGATTTAGGCACCCCTGCCAGGTCAGGTCCCACCAAGGAGGCAGCTCTTCTTCATCACTTGCAGTGCCAGCACAGGGCCAAGGTTTGGAAGGCATTGAGCAGCTCACTGGCTTTGAGTTGCTGTACTGAACAGTAGAGGTTTGATGTTCTACTGATACCCACACAACTATGATGAGTGTTAGGTTGGTGAGAAACATGTCTAGGATGTGAGTTGTGTGTTTAGGCATTGATAGTCTGCTTGCTCTGCTGAGATTTTTTTATTATTATTTAATTCTTCTTTTGGTTTTTAAATCTGGAAATGTTTGGCTAATATCTGCAGAATCTACCAAGTGAAGATTAATATGATACATGCCAAGAAATATCTAAATTCCTCACCTATTACAATGTTATAATTCTAGTCTTGGCACGCATATATGCATAGGTCTCTTTCACAGGCGGAGAAAAAAATAAATTGTTAATTAAACCAGAAACATTCCTAGCTTGGTTGGCATTGGATTTCTGGGTTTCCTTTCCTAGTTGACTCTCTTTTTCTGTTTCCTGAGTATTAGTGAAATATCAATATGCTTGCCATGGAATGCATGAGTCTTTCTTCAGAGAAAAATTAATTACCTTCTGTTAATCAAAACAGAAACAAAAATATCTCTCTAATATTAATGTTTATAATCTACCTTTAAAAATACATCAGTGCCCTCCCACATACACTTCCTCCTGCTTCTAAATAAATTGCTGGTGCTAACAGTGCCATCTCTTGCATGAAACCTAAAATCGAGTTTCTGACCATTTACTGCCATCAATTCCTGTAGGACTCTTATAAAGCACTGGCACTACAAATCTACATCTTCCCTTTCACTTCAAGCTGTTATGAAGTTTTTTGTCAGCTATTATCTGAAGTTTATAGTCTTAAAACTGTTGAGTAAGTGTTCTGCTTTGGAAGTATCCGTGCTGCAAGGTGAGCAACATGGCTTCCTATAGAACTTCATGGAGAATTTTGGACTGGCATCCCATAGACAAGAATTAGGTAGTACAAATATCTCCTGGGGAATAGAAGGGGTATTGCTGCTTGCAACTGATGAACCGCCATTAAAGCAGAGATCTTATCTTAAAATAAACTTCTGTAACTATAATAAAAGGTGAGTGGAAGTGAAAACAGTAGGTAAGGAAATGTTACTAAACTGGGAACTGCCTGGGCTGATGGGTTAGGGGCTGGGAGTACTTACTGAGAGAATAGCCTTCTCCTAAGTGCTATGCATGCTCGAGCAATAAGCCATCGATGCCCTTTTTTGTCTGAAAGTATTAGCCAACAACACAAGATGTCAGTGCTGGAACTGGCAGGCCAAACTGATGCCCGAGTCTGTGCTTTAGTCGCCACACCATGTGGCTTGCTACTGAGCAGACCTGGATCCTCTGCAGGAGGATGATCTGCCTAGGTGTGGGTAAAACAGCTAAAAATTTACCCTACTTGCAGAAGTTATCAGCTGTGCATTGAGAATGGGGGTCACACTGCTTTTGGTGTTGAAGAATGCTGAGATCAGCCTGACTCATCAATCCCCAAGTCAAACACGCTGAGGGAGAGCAATGTTTCCTGATAGGAACTAGCACTGGGTCTGGTAAACTTGATCAAGGAGCCAAGTTATCAAGTATTGATAACTCAGCAAAAGCTGCTGAGCCACCATAGCACCATAGCTGGCCTGGAGACATAACTGATAATCACTTTGCACTATAAAAGCCCAGTCCCACTTTTTAACAGCAGGGTCTTCAAACATACTCCTTCTTGGAGTGTTTGTGGAGGTTCCTGCATTACATGGAGCTGTCCCTCAACGTTACTCCTCGATGAGATTTGCCCACTGTCAATGGTATGGGCAAGTGACATCTATCTCTAATAATTATTTTGCTTCCACAAGTAGTGCACCAAACTAGCAGTTTTAGCTATTGTAGTAAATAATTTTAATATCTTTTGGTCTAATCATAATCATGAATTTAAATCAATAATTTATTTTATTTAGGTACATATATTTGGGTTGCTATCCTTACTCCTGCAGGCCAAAGTTATACAAAGGATCAATTACACCTCTCTAATGCTCTAGACAGAAAATGTCAACCAAGTCTTGGACTAAGACTGTATCCAGCTGTACCACAGACTCATCCCTGAGGAGAAAGCAAGGGGATCTTTTCTGCAGTTCGTGATTCAATGGGATAGTCTCCCTGGTAAACTTCCTCTGAAGCTTCCATTCTGCCCATGACATCCCATTAGGATGTGGGTGCTGCAGTGCTTAGCTGTTGTGGCCCTTGGAGCCCAGGCTCCTGGCTTAGGCTCCCCATGCAGTGTCTGAGGGAAGATAAATGGCACAGAAAGAGACCTACAGAAACCTGCTCATTAAGCAAGGGCATAGCTCAGGGTCAGCTGGCAACTGGCAAAACACAGGCAACTGGAAAGTGCTGGGCTGAGCAAGTCCTGGTCCTGCCCACACAGTCATTACACACAGTGAGGCCCATCTGCTTGTCTAGGACTTGCTGCTCAGAGAGTGGGATCTGACTGTGTGGGAATAACAGCAGGAATACTGTGTTGTGGAGCTTGCTGCTGCCTCAATACTGAGCGTGGAGCTTCTGCATGTGTGTTGGTTTAAGGGCTGGACTGGTTTGTCTCAGGTCAGGAAACAAAAAGACAAGGGTAGGAGGGAGTTTAAGAGAAATGCTAACAGTTCCTCTCCAGCCCAAAGAAGACCGTTGCCTTTCCCTGGTCTTAAAATTAAAACCAAAATATCGTTTATGGGGAAAAGGGGCTTTTACCTCGGTATTTATTTCAGGATCCTTGGGTACAGCACTTAGGTGCATAGCACTTAGCATACTAGGTGGAATGCCCTGAAATGCAAACACCAACCCCTCCTCCACTGAAATACACACACTTATAGGCCTTGAAAAATTAACATATTTATCAAAGATTCCCCAATGAGAGGCTCGAGTGAACCCTCTGTTCTGAGGAACCTTCCCCCTGGATGGGCCTATCTTAGTTTAGAAAAATGTGTTTTGGAGAGGACCTTGTTGTCTGGGGCTTCCAGGATGTTTGGTCTCCTGGTTTAACGGTGCAGTGGGTCTCAGCTAAGTTATCAGGCTTGGAAAGTTCCAAGTATGTAGGCTAAAAGCACTAAGAGTACATAAAACTATATAAAAGAGTATATAAGAGGGATATAAAAGAAAAAGCAAAAAATCATCCTGACATTAAGACAATCCCTCTGTTTTCACTGAGCAACAAATAAGTTGTGGCAGAGGGCAGGGCCATCTTACACCTGTCCGATCCTCTGCTGTTTGCAGGTGTGTATTGCTGTGCCTGTCAAAGGAGTAAGCAAGCAATTCTTGTCCTTTAATGCATCCCTAGGGGAGCCTCTCTAAAATAGTTCCATGGTCAGTAGTTGTGCAGGATGTGGGGAAATCCAAGTTTAGGTGGTTTATATCTACTACTTCAGCTCCAGTCAGGGTGAGGTAGGAGCTCAGCACAGAGGTGCTCCCATCAGGCACACAGAGAAACAAAGCTATATTTGGAAATCCATGATGTGCAGGTGAGGTGTCACCTACATAGGAATGCAGGTGTGTGATGTTCCCATTCTTCATTCCCTCGATGAAAAAAGCAGCAGGATGGACTTGTCTGTGGAGGGGTTTATCATGACCATAGCTTTGCACAAGCAGCACTGTGAACCACCTCCAGGCTGGTTCACATAAAGATAACCAGATCCCTCCCTCATAAAGGGATCTATGGATTTTTGGAGGGAAGTGAAGAGGCCTAAAGTCCTGGTGAATGGGGGAGGGTGGGTGTATGATGGGAAAGGAGATTAGGGGTATTGAATTGCATTTTTAGATCTATGCACTTCTGTCTAATTGCCACTATAGGTGCTCCAGCTTATTACTGGATCTGCCTAGTCCCAAGTCTGCATTTCAACCCTTTTGGCGTGTGTTTTACTGCTGCTCTGTGTTCTGCCAAAAGCTTATTGGATATTAATGTGCCTTCCGGTGGCTTGAACGAGCTGGGTCCCTTTAGCACATTTAAGAAATACAGGAAGACTACTAATCCCATTTGCTTTCAGCACACCAGACATCTTTGCTTCCCACTGAAATAGGTCTGAGAGGTGCAAATCCTCACGTCTCAATGTTTCACAGGAGACAAGCATATCAGATGACCTCTGTTCTGACCATTGCCACAACCAGTACAAAAGTTAATTACAGGTGTGGTGCGCCTCTTCTATCTTTCTGCTAAAATCAGTCAGGATCAGAGCTTCAGGTAAATACAAACAGCTGAGTGTGAGGTCTTTTCTTCCCCAGAGAGCACATCCAGCATCCTCTGTGACTCCAGCATGCACAGGCTGCAGAAAGAGCCCTATTCTGCTCATACTCAGCTTCTCATGAGACCAAGCTCTGAATATACCTGGTTACTTTTCAGCCATCAGTTGTTCCTTCAGTAGGCCTGGTCAATAGACCAGACCAAGTTTTTGCTGGACTCTCATTTCGTGGTTTTCACTGGGTTTCCATGATGGATTTGTTATACAGTGACTGCAGTTGTCCCAGAGAGATTTCCTCCTCATGCTTGAATCCAGCATCCAGTGTCACAGTGACAGTGAAGCAGAGAGCCATGTCTGTTACAGCAAATAAAAGTGGAAGTGTAGCATGTGTTCACATCCTAGTACATTCTTACTGTTGGGAGTGTGAGTGTCTTCTTGTGGAGATGTGACAGCACCAGCTAGCAGACAGAACAAACTGGTGCCTGGCCTTTGGGCACAGTCTAGTGGCTAGGGCATTTTTATCCATAATTATATATTTTCACTGTTCTTTGGATCCCTTCAGCTGTCTATGGTATGAGTTTTGCTAATCTTAAATTTATGAACTAATGACAGGGGGGATAGTGTCCCCAGTACAGTCTGACAAATATCAATTTTGTTGGCACTCGTGTATTTTCAGGGCTTCCATGTGACTCTATGGAAGGATAGGACTGAGCCAGAAATGATTCTGTGAACTGCACAGTGTTTGAGGGCATCAGTGCAGAGGGGCTCATCCTGCCTTTTCTTTGAAATTATTCTGATCAAAATGGTGAAAACACTTCTCAACTTAAATATAGCAGTATTCAGAAACTGAAGGATTTGAACTTCTAACACTCATTTTTCTTCTCTCTGTTAGGATAATTAATCATATGTAGCTTAAAAGGATCTCAAAACATTATATAAAGGAGATATTCCCATTTTTAAAATAGGCTGGCAGCAGGGTGGGGTGAAGTGCTGTGTGTCAGATCAATAGCAGAGAATGCAGCAAGCCTTTCTTCACTTGAACAGTGATGCAATGTTCTGAGCACTGCATCCAAGCCACCCTCATCCACTGCTGTAGTTAAACTCATCTTCAGTGAGAAGCTCACATTCATAAATGTTTGCAACAGTATAAATAATATGCCATATTAGGGCTGTAAATCAAGCACCATTTCCTTGAAACTATTTCAAGCAAAAGCTTCTGCTTTTTTTCCAGCATAATCTAAAAGAGCTTTATTGATGTCCTGTCTACCATCTGTTTTACATATGAACCTTGTGACTCCTAGACTTTCAAGCTCGTTAATTAGGCCAATAAGAAGCATACCACAGAAGCTCTGAAATGCAGCTCTGAAATTAAACGCTGGTGGAACATTTCTTTTCCCAAGTATGCTAGTGATGGAGAACCTTTCTGTGATCAGTCTGCTTTACTTCAGGGAGTGGTGCAGCAGTGTAGCCATTTACATTTTCTTCTGCCTTCTCACCTGTTGCAGAAAGAACCTGGGAAAGGAAAGGCTTTTGTGTATTTTTCTCCCTTGCTGCAGCACAAGCTGCACCACAGCTCCACTGAGATCATCAGGAGCTCAGCACTTGAAGGCTGCCAGATGTACAGACAGTGTGAGCATCAGTGTGAGCTTCCACAGATATCTGCCTTGGTGGATTGTGCAGATAACTAATTGGAGGAGATGCAGCTCTAAGAATCAGAGGGCCCCATTTGGTATGCAAACCACTGCTAAATGCTGGAATCTCCTTTTATGTATACTGGCTGCTCTTTCTGAGGTCCACTTTTGGTACAACTTATGCACGAATATAAAACAGTAACAAAAGTGTGAGCATCTGCCCACTTGTTCTTCTCTTCTGCCTTCCCTCCTCCACGACCACCTTGCAGTATAAAGCTATATGTTCTGAAATAGAGATGCAGTTGCCTTTCCCACTGTGCCACCACCTGGGGAGGGATGCTGGTTTCCAGGAGACTGCCACGCCCTCTTGCTGGAATAAAAACAGGAATGGCACACCACGAACTGGCTTGGATTTTACTTGCAGGTGTGTGATAAATTGTCCCTAGCAACTCTAAGGTGTAAAATCAGTTGTTATCTCCCTAAACAGATGCACTAAGTCTTAAATCAAAAGTCTGTTCTGAAATGCCATCTGACAAAGCATGTCTTTTCCTAGAAAGGGACGTGTGGTCAGGCAGCTCCCTCCTCCCCTGCCTTCCCAGCCGAGGGAGCATGCTGCCCTCTCTTGGCTACGGACACGAAGCCATGTTTGCCACCAAACTACCCCACAGGGACTGCTGTTTCTGGCCACCAGAAGGACACCATAGCTTGCTGCCAAGGTGTAGCATCAGGATGTAGATTACAAGCTCCCAGGTGTTGCAGTCCAGGCAGGTCATCTGACATGTTGTAAGGGCTGCTGGCAGGGTATGGTACCCTACAGGCTTTGGTGGGTTTCCATCCAAGTAGTCAACAGAGTGGCATTTTTAAAAGCCACACTTTTATTTTCTTTTTAACAAACAAAAAAATTCTTCATATCCTCCACTTATGCATAATTGCCTGGACTGACATCTGAGCCCAGAGTTAGGGTGAAGGCTACAACAGATCAGTTTTCCTCCTATAGATGAAAGGGTCTGGGACTCAGCTCAAGTATACTGGAAAGTAAATGCTGGTGTTGTCTCCATAGACTGGTTGTGCAGGGATGAGGACTGGCTTAATTTCCTATGTCTTCTTCCAGTGTGTGCAGGAATGGGCCAAGTGCAGGCACCAAATAGGAGATGTAGCTCTGCCACACATACCAGTGCAATGCTGGAGCTTCCCAGGGATTCATTACCAGGGAAGCTGCTCTACCTTCCACTTTACAGCAGAGTCTATGGTGACAGGATTTCTGTCCTTCACCCCTTTGGGATCTGTTTAACCCTACCAGCAGATTTTCCTTCCAAATGATTGCTTTCTGCAGCATTCCTGCATTATGAGGAGGTAGAAGTCAACCAGTACAGTTTGAGCACTGCTTTGCTCTTTACCTCTTTTCTTTCTCTGAGCTGCTCTCAACCCTCACCATTCCTTCAACCTCAGCTGGAGAGTGCAGCTCCCTTTACAGTTGCTTTCTCTCCTAAGAACACAGTTGCTAAATCAGTTGGAGCTTTACTTTGGGAACAAAAGGGGGCATACCTGCACAGTTGAGAGAGCTGGCTGAAATTAGGTTTCTCACTACATGTGAGCAATCCTATTGTATCTCTTGGGAAGCACTGGTGAGTGGACAGAGCAAGCTCAAATATGGGACAAGGCTATCAAAAGTACTTACTGCTCTCCCCATCTGCAGTTACATGTATTTTTCCCTTGGTAAGATGTGCTGATTCTAAGCATTCCCAGCATCTCTCAGAGTTAATATCTCCTTGGCTCCACACTGGAAAGCCATGTTACTTGAAAGTTTCAAATACATATTAATACATCAACAAAGCACCTTCTCTTCCAGAATTCAGATTCCAAAGAATCCAGAGAGCAATACAGACAACAGATCAAAGCTCATACTGGGAAATTGCTGTAAAACTATCATTTAAACTCAGACTGAATAAGATTAAGGAATATATGAGCTATAGCCCCTGTGCTGCAGGAACACTTGACCCTTTGGGTCAAGTGCTAGCTCTGAGGGCTCGACAGCAAGAAGCAACAGCGCACAACTGAACACAAACCTTTTGTAAGAGGCAATGGCAGAAGGGACTCAAAGACCCAGGGTGCAGTTTTTCACCTAGGAAAGACACCAAGTTTGAAAACCCAGAATTTGGAAGAATACCCTGGGAATGACAATGTCAACAGTTGTTAGGGCCTTGCTTTCTGAATGAGGTGATCATGGTGGAGCAGCAGCTCTGCAGTGATTCAAAAGGAACACTGCCATCTAGTGCACTTTGAACAGAGAATTTTCATACTATAAAAATGTAATTTGCATCTGTTTGTGCAAAGGTTGGAGGCACTGCTAGGTAAGAGAAGATGCTGTATTTTTGTTGTATAGAGAAACAGCATTTTAACTTGCAGGTGATCACTAAGTATGAAGAGGAGGAGGAATGAACAATTCCCTTCTAACACTCTCATTATGCATAAGTAATTATTTTAGCTGAAATCTGTGCTTGATGTATAGAATAGGTTTCCACAAGCTGGCAGTGGGTAATGTGTCAGGATGGTGGCATGCTTATCTATCTCATGTGCTCACTTGTACCCAGACTGTTCTATGCCCACAGGCCTTCTCTGTGTACCAGAAAGATTCCTGGTTGTTAAGAAACTGCTGATTGTAAAACTGGATGACTTTCTTTTCTTCTGGGAGAGATGGCATGATGGGTTCTATTAAAGCAGTAACAGAGCAGAAGTGTCTGCAGCCCTTCCTCTGTTCAGGAATAATTCTTTTGCCCTAGCATTTGAGATTCCCAGATGCTGAGGTGCAGGGTGGGAAAAGCCTGTGTGTGGAACCAACAGCAGATGTCTGCCTGGTGGCAGACAGCTGAGCTCTGCACTGTGCAGCTGCAGGGGGCCAGCGGGGAATGAGGCTCAGGGGTTGGCAGAATGAACTCTTCTCAAAAACGAGTCGCTCAAGCTCATTTTCAAACCTATCAGACACCACCCCCTGATTATTTCAGTGCAAGTCAAAATTATCTGTATGGAGTGAGGGCTCAGTCTACTGGCCCTAGGGTGGTTTGTGACATGCCCTGCTCACCTGACCTGTTGGTGAACAGTGCCTTCTTTTAGGTAAGGACGACTGAACAGGTTTTGACTCTGCAGCCTCTTCCATGAAGGAAGAAAGGGTATCTGCCTTTCCATCCTGCCTGTGAAGTAGATGAAAGTTCTTCCAAGCTGGATCATGATCCTTATGGGCCTGTAGGGGGATTCAGAGGGAATTGCAAAGTGTTTGTTAGCCTCAAAATGGCTAATTAGTTTTAATCATTGGCAGCAACTCAGAAATTACAGCTGGTTCTCATGCTGATGCCCTGGAGCAGCAAAGCTGTTGCCCACAGTTAAAGGTAGCCAGTTGTTCCTTCCTAGTGCAAATGCCTGGCATCAGGGTAAACTTTCAGACTTTTTTATGTCAAGAAATGCACCCAGTTCATTCTGCATGGGGTGAATTACCACTGTGAGCATGCTGTGTGAACTGCTTGCATCCTGACAAGGCTGATAGCTCTGCTCCTACACTCACAGCAGAAGTATGTGCTTACTTAGCAACTAGCAGCTGATGAATTCATCTGATCCCTCCACTAGATGGGATGCAAGCACCATAATTTCTAAGTGTTTCTGGTTGAAATGTGAAGTTCCAGCACAGCCTGCTCAATACAACTGGTTCCCATGCCAGATACTACTAGCCAGGGGCTATGAAAGGCAAAAGTGTTTAGTTCCAGTTCCTCTTCATCAGCAAGAGCACAAAAAGGGAAATGATTCAGTGCCCCAGAAACATGATACATAAGTGATTGGGGATGACATCATCCAGCAAACAGGCAACACAGTATCCTGCAACCCTCTAGGTCCTAACCTAATGTGAACAGAAATGAGGGAGCAAGCCAGGGTTGAGACTTGTCACTTCAACATTGTCACTAGATACAGTAAGTGCTGTCAGCTGTCCAGAGAGAGACAAGCTTATTTTTGGAAGCCGTAAGAAACTTAACATTTTTATAGATCTCCAACCTTAACACAGTACAATCTTACTCCATTACTACTAGTACAGTAATGTCCACTATGCCACTAATTGTACTTATTCATTATCCTAGAAAAATGATAGTAGATATTATGAGTAATAACTCTACCCCTCTTGCTTTATACTTTTAATTTTCTGTGTAGAAGTTAGGAATATTGTTATTACTACTTTCTCTTGTGAGGGGGGGTGTGAAAGATACAACAAATAAATAATTTGTCCGAAAACCCTGAGCAAGTGCATAGCACAAACAAGCAGTACCTGCATGTCCTGGTTCCCAGCCTTTTGAACAATGTTCTGTACTATCAGGGCCCTTCATCACCATGAATTTCACAGGCAGCTAGACACAGTCCCTTTAGAAAGCCTCTTGGATTTTTATCTTAGTGCAGCAGACTAAACATTGATTGTGTTGACTCTAATCTTAAAGATACATTTTTACCAAAATTAAAATGTGAAAATAAATACAGTCTTGAGGACACTAGGCCATGTGTTATATTTTTATATTCAGGTTTGTTTAATCTTTTTACTTTCAGTTTTCAGAATGCCGAACATTTTTTGTCCTGACACCACTCAGACAGGGCTCGTGTATTGTCAGCCCAAATTGGACAGCTGAGTAGAAAGCAACATGAGCTTGAGGGATCTGGGAAGGTGTAAGGAATAAGTAAGAATTCTAGTATGAGCATGAGTTGATTAGCAGTGAAATGATTATATGCTTTGTAATTTAAAGCCTAGCATTGTGTTCCAGAGTTAATGTCCCCTGGAGAGGAACTGAACGCTTGTAATTCCCCCCAAGCTAAAGCCTTGGAGGCCACTGAAGCAGCCAGGCAATCCTGCATCAGGTACATTCAGCTCATGCTTTCAGTGCTTCCTTACGAAGGACTTTATTCTGAAGTGGTTTCATGACACAATGATGGATGCTATTCCCAGGGAATATCCAGGGCCCTTCAGGTTATGTTTACTTTGAGCTAATGGCCTCTCAACTTCATTTTCATACAACTTTGTTTCATTTATCCCTAATGGTGCAATTGCAACCACTCTAACTGTTGCTCCTTTGATATCCTGTAAGCACTGTCACATGTCAGACACCATAGGCAAGGCAAAATCTCCT
The DNA here is from genome assembly GCA_013396875.1 of Vireo altiloquus. Lineage (NCBI taxonomy): Eukaryota > Metazoa > Chordata > Aves > Passeriformes > Vireonidae > Vireo > Vireo altiloquus. The sequence goes on along the minus strand of VZRF01009248.1, from coordinate 179,150 downwards.
TTGTTCTGCATGACGAAGGAATATTAGAGGGTCAGAAATGGAGGTACAAGTCTCCTGGAAGTTCCCTTGATGTGCTGACATCACTCACTTTTCAGCAACAAAAGCAACTGAAAGGGCAACACCAGTGCCTAGTATGTGCCTCTGGTATGCCTTGAAGCAGCATTTTCTCACACTATAATTGCTGTTGTTTCCCCACTGTCCTTCTCAAGAGGTTTACAGGTCACCTTTGTGTGCTGCTATCTAGCTCTTGCTTCTTGAGATGTGTAGCATTCATGCTTTCAGTAATTGTGGCTTCCATATTTTACTGGTGTTGGCACAATTGTAAGGGAACAGCATTTTGCTGCCATTGCAGGCTTCCCCTGGCTCAGGTGACACCCACCTCACCTGTGATGATGGAGCAGCTAAGACAGATGCTGGCCACATTGCCTGTTGGTAATATTTGTCTATGTTCAGAAGCTGTATTCCACAGCGAGGTCCTCATTTAGCAGACAATAACAAACAGATAGTTCCCACCCACCGAGAGCTAGCTGCCTAGGGTTATGGAAAAATATATCAAGTGGAGGTCAAAGAATAGTAGAGGGCAATAATAAAACACTGGCCACCCTGCTTTCCATGGGCCTCTTGCCTCGGGGGTAACAGTCAACCTTGCCTGTGTAGGACCAGCTGTCTCTTACTTAATACACACATGCACACACACACAGGCTCGGGCATAAATTAAACAGCCTTTAGAGCGCTAACAAAGAGCAAATCCTAAATTCAAGCCAGATGTGACCCGCTCCCTAGCCACCAGCAAGCATCTTTGGGCTGGAGTTCCATGCTGTTGGAGGTGACTGGGATGGCAGGCCTCATGGAAGGCTCCAACACTTAAAATCCAGTGGGGCTGTTGAAGGTCTCGCCTTTCCTCCGGCTTACAGGACTTCCTGCACCCAGGGTATCGCCCAACAGGCAGACTGGCTGTCCTGGTATCCCTGAACTTTGCTCCAACACCAAAAAAGAAGAAAGCAGGTGAAGGGGGTTTTATGCTCACGATGTGGGTTTATGTTCTATTTAGATATCTGGAAAACATAAGGACATAAACCTTTAGAGCCTGACATTTCAGAGGATCCCATTCTTATGTATCCTACTGAGTGTAGGCATATCTTGGGGCCTGTATAATCCAGAATTTTCCTGCTAATGTTGGATCTGAGTCTCTCATATCCAGTGTAGCAGACAACTGAGTCAATGCAGGGCCGAGCAGGCAAGATGGAGCAGAAACCCTGCTGCAGAATATCCTGCTCCATGGCTGCCAAATGAAGAGCAAACCTGGAGAAAATATCAGTGGCCTTGGTGCTTAGAGTGAAAGCCTGTGGGAAAAGAGCCACCAGAATGGATTTGTGGATTAGGAAATCTCTTGTGAATGAGTCCAAAGCTAGCCTTGAAATTATATTTTTAATTTCCAAAGACAGCTACTTCTCAATTTTTCCTTTTGATTAACTAGGAGTTGCATCAGCATCCCCATTATTTTTGCTAAAATAACCGCTGTTTGAGTTTCAGTCCATAAAGTTTGATCAAATGCATTTTACTATTGCTGTCTAAACATTTCATCTGGTTAATGTCTAACTTAAAGTATTTTTAATATTTGTACTTACTAAATTATTCGGAGAGAAGCCACTGATCCCGGGCCAAATGCTGATGTCATTTACACCAACAATTAGCCCAACATTGCTCAACTCCCCTCAGCTGCTGGCAGGGCTCGAGGCTCTCATGTCCTGCCTCGTTCTTCCCACAGATGGCAGCCTCTCGATTTGGCTTTTTCCCGCTCAGCTGCTGGGTGAAAGGCGGCAGGAAAAACGGCCCTATTGTATTTTTGCCTTGAACATGAAAGATTTTTGTCCTTCTTGATTTAACCTTCACTTGTCAGACTGATGGCAGTGGGGGAAAGAAGCCAATCTCCAAAGTCCAGAGGAGAAGGACGGGATTTCACATTAATACATGAAATATCAGGGACAAACGCACAGTCAATATGTCATGAAATAGCTGTCAGAAAAGTCTGAGTCAAACGCAAAGTGAAATCTTCACAGAAAAAGGGAGCAGGCCCAGCTGAACCCCTCGGCTATGGTGTGTTTTGGGGTACAGCTACCTCTTGTAAACACTTCTTAGAGACTTAAAAAAGCTCCACGGCTGGCTAAAAATAAGTCTTGGCATATTCCATGCAGACTTTGCAAAGCCCTGTTGCAGACAGGAACTGAGGCTCACCAGCCCTGCAAGGTAAGGTCTAAAAGTCTTTTCTAGATTGGGGAAAGTAAAGCAGCAAAGGTGGTCCATGCACACTTCAATGTTAGGTAGAGGTATTTTGGCAAGGGGTGAGATTTTTATCTTTTGGTTATAACAGTGCTCCCTGCTGTGCCAGCAGTTGTAATGGTACAAAGGTGTGTTATAGTGGTAAGATTTGCCCGACATGAGTATATTATTCTGATAAAAGTACTTGAATGCCAATATTGTCATGCTAATACCAGAGTTTGTATAGCTTTACTGAACTAAAGTTGAAGCAGTACAACCTTGGCATATAGATAAGGACGAAGTATCTTATCCAAATATATGGAGCAAGTAAATGACTGATCTGGGAATAGTTCACAGCAGTGTTCCTTCCCAAGCTGCTTTTCAGACTGCCCAAAACTATTCTGTTCACATTTCTTCTCACCCAAGGGTAACACAAAGCATCATTGTTTGTCAAAATGTCATGGTTTAACAAGAGATGCCACACTCTTATTTATAAAAACCAAGTGAAACAAAACATTGGAAAATATTTGTCTGCTGTCTGTCCTCCTTCCAGTAACACCTGTAATTTTTGTGTGTGCTGCTAGAGGAGTGAGTTTAGTTGGGCCTGGCAAAATACAGATGTTTCTGTGGAATCACTTGTGATAGTTTGGGTTGTTTGGGGGCTTTTTTTAATGTATATTTACCAGTGTAAATTTATGCAGAGACCAGCACATCCATCTGTCAAGTGAAAGTATGACAGTGGCTTAACAGTATACATCTATTTGTACTATGTAAATTACTGGAAATGGCTCTGTCCCTGAGGAATTTCATGAAGCCTTGGCTCTCAGGTTCCTCTCCATGTAGGTGTGCGACTCGGCTCACTGAGCTCTGCAATGGAGACAGCCCTAATAAGAGACCAACAAGGAGGATGTGGTCCCCAAAGGGTCTAACACAGAAAGTGAGGGGACAGTGGACAAGGAAAGGCTTGGCAGTGCTACATAATATGAACATCATAAAATATAATGGGATGCGCAGTAATACCAAATGAAAAGGACATGGACCTTTACTGGGGGGAAGCAGGGTAAATTCACAGCTGCACCCCATGTGAAGGTTATGCTTTAGTTGTGCTGTTCTCCATTTGAACTGCTTCATTTCCATGGCTCTGCACACCTGTCTGAGCCACCACATACCTCACTTTTCTAGCAGTTCAGATAATGCCTGTTCCTGTTCTCCCCTTCAGATCAGCCTTTGCAAGTTGTCTTCCCTGCATGTTACACCAAAATTTGTCTTCCTTGCTCCCTATGGAAAAGCTGTGTGGGCAAGATGGGATGGCCATGGAGCTGCTCTCTCCAAGGATCATAATGAAGCAAGATCAGAGAGCACATGTGAGAGTCACTAGAGGCAGCTGGAACAGACACAGATGGCTCTTCAGCTAAGCCAGACCGAAACATTTCAAGACAGTCATCAAACCCAAATTAAATATTTCTGAAGTTCAGAATATTTTTTTCTTTTCAAACTTCATTTTTCTGTGGAAAAACTCTGTTAATTCAGTATTTTGGGACAAAAAATTAATTTGGAATTATCTGGATTTCCCTTGGGAGGGAAATTCTGCTTTTCAATGAGCTGGAAGTGATGTATCTTAAAATTCCCAGGCAACAATCTTATATTGGTATTTTTAATTCTGAGGACCATTCCCATGAGTTTCTAGTGTTTTTAAAGTAGGTCAAATTTTGAACACAAAAAAACCTTAAGAGTTATGCCCCTTTCATCTTTTCTTAGGAGCAATAAGCCTTTTTGCTATTATTGCTGGCTTAAATATTAAACAGGAAGCAAATTACATTTCCAGTCATTAAAGTACAATAGAACAGCTCTATTGTCTGAATCAGTGCAATATCAGGTCAGACTGTCACAAAATGCTCGAAAATGAAGTCATATTGAAAGAATGCAATAAATTAGACTTTTTATGCTTTCACTATGAGCTCTGCCTGATGAGGGACTATTTCTTCATTCTTCATAATTATGGTAGGGCATTCAGCCCCCAAAACCTGAATTCAGTAAACATCTATATGGAATTTGATAATCCCATTCATAAAGCAACTACAAAAATGCAACACATTTCATTGTTGCTGTTTACAAGAGTCCAATATTACTTCACCAATAATGGCACTTGCTTGCAACTCTATTGGTGTGAAAGGAATTGTTCCCTATGGGATTTTAGCTCAGGCAGCACAAAGATGTGGATCTACAGAGTGGCCTTGTGTTATAGTGCTTTTCTAGTCAAACCCTTGCTCATAAGAATGTAATGCTAGGACAGACCTGAAAGGTCTTGCAGGGACAAGCACAGACAACACTTGGCACTACCTGACACCTAGGGCCTGGTAGCCTCCCAGAGTGTTGTCCTGACTATACTGCAATCTTGGATTTGCCATAAAAGCCAACAAAAAAGCTAAGCAGAAGCTGCTTAGAAAAGTAGACATGCTACCACGGAGCTGACTGGTGGCTTCATGTCTTCAGGAGAAACAGGAGCTGCTGGCTGTTGCTGAAAGACCTGGGGAGGTTTGGGATGTTTCTTGCAGATGCTCTGTTCCCAGTGCTGCAGTTCCCAGCCTGTCCCAGCAAGGCAGCATGCCACTCACAATATTCCTGCTTTGCTGCCCTGGACAACTGTCCAGAGGGCAGCTGACCCCAGTCTGTTGTAATTTAAAAGCATCCACCATCAGGGATCCTATGGCCTCCAAAGACTATTATGGTGCTGAACCCACAGAAGTTTACTGCCAGAACTCTGTACAGTTCCCCTCATTCTTTCTTCCCTTTTCTAGACTAAACAAACCTAGTTCTTTTGTTCTTCATTTGTAATCCATGTTTTCTAAGACCCTCACCACTGCCACTTCAAAGAATTTAGTCTCTGATCTTTATAACCTCTTTTAAATGCAGTGTCTGAAACCAAACACAGTATTTCAGCTGAAGCCTCCTTGGCACTGCATACAGAAGAACTATTTCTCCCTGGATTTACTTTTGGTATGACTCTTCTGTTTGGATACCCTAGCATGAGATTTGCCCTCTTCGCCCTTGCTTTTTATTTCACTTGTGATTTAGCCTGACCTCTCTAGTCCTCTTATGTCGTCTTTTTGCCTCCTTAAGGAGGAAATTTATTAACTCCTTCTATAGTTGATCTATAAGCAATTCTATTAAATATCAGGTTGTTGGTTGGATTGCTTCCTGAAATTAACACAACTGGTTCTAATCACAGCTTCTGAGAGGTTTGTAACATATTTGAGCACCATTTCTAACCATAAATTTTAAAAGCATGCTCAGTATCCTACAATTGTTAATGATGATGTCAAAAATAAGCAGACCCACATAGCCACTGGAAACACTGTTCCCTCTTGTGTGAGGAAATCACTGATAACTTGCTGGGCATCACTGATACAACTGCAATTCCCACCAGAAATGTGGCCTTACAAACCATGGAGGACAGGAAATGTTGTTCAAGAAGAAGAAGAACCTTTTCTTCTGCATCTCTTTTAAAAACAATGTGCTGTCCGTCCACAGCATGCCTCATCAATGTACATCCATGCATTTATTCATTGCCATCTCCACATGGTGTTACCTGGAGTTACTAGCTGGGAGGTATCTGCTCTCTAATGGTCACATCATTTCTCACTCAGTGAAATAGTTCAGCTAGAGGAGCCTTCAGCTCATTCTTGATACTTAGTTACAGACTGTGAAAGATTTATGTATATGAAGCGTGCTCAGTTTTACTGTCATGCGACATTGTTTTGACAGCCCAGATGAAGTTCCAGGTATGACATTATCAAGCAGAATATGCCCTAGAGAAATTATTTTTCTGAGTATTTTATTTCACACTCTATCTCATCTTAAAAATGCAGAACAGGCCACAAGAAATGGGAAGGAAACTAAAGCTTTGATTCGGCACAGAACCTCAGCATATGCTTATGTTGAAGCAGCTATGCAGTCAGAATATGCCTGTGCATAAAATCCAAGGACTTCACTAAAATAATGATGTGAGTCTGATGGGGGTCTTTATCTTCTTCTACTACCAGATTTAATTTTCTTACTCCCACTATATTAAAAAAAAAAAACAACAAAAAAACCCCAAAACAACACCAAAATTTCCTCCAATGCACAAATGGCTACATAGACTAAAAAATAAAGAGTATTTGCTAATTGTTCTAATTGGGGCAAGAAAGGTGTAACCCAGGTAACTGGAATACAAACATAATGGTGGTAATAATAATAACAATAATTATTATTATTATTCCTCAGGGAGGTAATGGGAGAGGAAGAGAGATGGCCTTGTTTTTTATACACCAGTTCTGAAACGGAATGTGTGACGGGAGTGAGGGCTGCTTCAGGAGAAGCCCCTGAGAATGATGAGAGGAGCTGGGCACTGTCTTGGTAAGGACTTCCCCAAACCCCAACTCATGGGACAAAGGAGCTTTCTCCAAGCAGGTGGCAGAATTACTCAAGCTCACGGCAATGGGACACGTGGTTGTGCAGGAAGGACCACAACAAGGGACGTTTCCTGGAACATTGGTGACAAATTCTGACATGGAAGATGGAGAAACCATCTGGAATGGGAGTGCTTCCCTGCATGGCTCCAAGAGACAGATTTAAACACTTGTGAGAGGAATGTGGAAAGCAACTTGGGTAAAGGTGATAACTTTACATTGGGTGATCTGTGCAAACCGAAGGACAGAGAGAAGCAAACATAACCAATCTCTAAGATGAGGGAATTGGAGAAGTGTTATGCTGGAATAGCATAGCAGGAAAAAGGACAAGTAGGAAGCTCTGTGTTCTTCAAAAGAATGATAACCACCAAATCTCAACTAACCTAGTATACAGGAAGGAAGGATAGTAAGAAAGTAATTTGGAGAAAGTGTGAGTTTTATTTGACCTGAAACAAGAAGGAAACATGCAGAATGGGGAAGGTAGGTCAGATGGGCAGAGTACTGAAAGAACAGCGCAAGTATCAGGGACGACAAACACCAGCAAAAACCCCAAAAAACCCAGAGATGCCGAGAACAGTTAAAAACTTTATAAGTGCAGTAATGGTGTAACTCCTAAGGAAGGTCTGGGCCTTCTCTTTAATGGGAAAGGAGGGGCAGTGACACAGCCCGAGGGGTCCCTCCCGGAGGAACCGGCGGCCCTGGGGCTCAGGGCACGCTGCTGGTGCTCCTCGCTCTGGACCTGGCTGCCAACCCCACACCTACAAAGGACGCCTTTGCTCCAGGAACACCTGTCGGCTCTGCCTGACGGGGCCTCTGTCCCAGCCCTACGGACAGAGGTCCCACAGCGCCGAGGCCAGAGATCCCTGGGCCAGAGCAGGGACGAGAGAAGCGCTCCCGGGAAAACGCCGTCCCCTCGCTTCCCAGGATGAGCGCCTCACACCGGCTGCTCCTGCTGGTGAGAAGGAAGCGATTCTGTCCCTTCCTCCCACCCCCGGGACGCCCTGTCCGCCCCC
>VZRF01009248.1:0-169109 GCA_013396875.1 Vireo altiloquus | reverse complement strand
TCCCCCCTTTAAAGGAATTGCTTGGAATTTTTATTTCACAAAAGACATGAGAGCTTTACTTCTTACCCTGAAACACAACTAAATATTTTTTCATAGCACGAAAATTCCAGTATTTGGCTAGCCTGATTCAAAACTTCTGGAAACTTGGGGCCAGATCTTTGGCTTGTACAAACTGGCTAGTTCCATTGTGTTTAGTCCACAGAGGATTTGGCCCTAGTTAATTAATGGTTCACCCGAGGTCATGCAGTGAGTTGATTTTTAAAGCTGAAGACTGAATCCAGAGCTGTTATTATTCAATCCTGTCATATATCTTGAAGTTTACTGCGCAACATTATATTTTTCTTAGACAGGCTGGATTAATAAGAGGCAGAATCCACGAGGCCCTGATTGCAACTTTTCTTAAAAATCATGCTCTTAAAAAAATCTATTCAATCGTGATCTTACTAGAAAAGCGAGTAAATATGTTGTAATTAGTGCATAGGTGACACTGACTACCGAGGGAGAGAGAGGCCTGAAAAACTGCTTTTGTTATTTAAACCTTTCTTTCAAAGTACAAAAGCATTTGATTGGCACTTCACTGATTTAATAGTCCATTTGTAATGCAGGAAGAACATTACAGAAAATTTTAGCATTATTTTAAATCTCATCATTTAATCTGTAGGTGTTTTTAAAAAAATCCTCATTTCTAGGAGAAGAAAACTTTCTGATAGCATGTGGAATCTGTGACTAGTCAGTTGTTAAAGATATGAATGCCTTGTGTCTTCCAAAACGAAATGGTTTATGAGTCTTAAAATGTATCCTGTTTGTTGTGTTAGCACAAAAGGAAAATATAAGAAAAATCCTTCTGGCTGAGAATTTAATATTTGGTCTTACTATGATGTAACATTAGAAATGGAACATAAGCCTTCTGCTTTAAAATCAGGGTTGCCAGCACTCGTATTAAAGAGAAGAACAGTTCAGATCCTATGCAACAGCAGTGCCACATGTACGAGATCCCTGCTAGCCCATTCAATCATCTGAATTTACAGAGGTGGTCTTTCACCTGTACTTGCATAAAGATGCTTCGTGTAGGTTGAATTTTTTTCTGTTTTTACACATGGGGAATATACAAAAGCTACAACTCCAAACAGACTGCCTGCACACTTCCCTTTCCCCTCACTTTCCTGATTTTTCAGGGGAAAATAAGATTTCATGAAGTTCATAAAAGCTTGTCTCTGCTGTGCAAATGTTCGTTGCTAAAATATAATGTGCTAGAAAGACTGAATTAAACAGCACTGGAATGACTTCCCAATGTCAGAGAGCAGCCAGTGACAGAGTTTGAACAGACCTTCTGCCTCCCAGGCCACAGCTGCACCTATTGGCTTCATTGTCCCATCCCTCCTACGCACATGCATGCCTGGCATTGTTTTGGAAATACAGCAGAAACTTGATAATTCAAACTGATGACTCGGAGAGCCACTTGTGGAATTAATTTATTGGGTAAATTAATGACTAGGTACGCAGGCAGATTTAAAAAAAATAAATAAAAGATGGTGTGTCATAGTGTATGGTTTGTTCTGTTACCTCAAACAGTGTGATTTATTTGTCACTGCATTAATTGAGTATCCTGCAAAATATTTTGTTAGAAATTTTGTAAGTAAATTCTTTAAAAAATCTCAGCATGGTTCTATTCTTGTTATGTAAATCTGTGAGGGGAGTTGGGTTTTCAGATATTCAATGACGAGTTATAATTTGGGATTAGAAATTAATCCATAGCACCTATTTTGTGGCACAGGATTTATAGCATGCCTCAGAGGTTAAACCATAGCCTTAGTATACTGATCTGTGCTGTAGGCTTATTTGATTTCGGCAGAGCTGCCTGCCTAAGACAAATAGGATTTGATCCTTGCTGGGTAACCTTGGTCAAATTCCAGGCGGCCCTCAAGACTTACTATTTCCATCTTGGTATTAGAAAATAAGTGTGTTCCTTCTGTTTATTTTCACAGGGCCTCAGTATTGTTCAGTATAGTTTGTCATGTGAGGCTGTAAATCCCTTCAAGCGAGGTGGAATTTTAGATTTGCAAACTGTTCCCAAATGATTGCATGTGTATCATGAAGGAAAAGGCAGTCCTCTAGCCAAGAATGGACAGAACTTACCGAGTTTAGCTCATTAAGATTCCAGAGTGACTGTAGATATTAATGTAGAAGATGCTATGGGGAAAAATAATTATTTTTAATTTGCTCAAAGTACCAAATTAATGTTAAGTAAGCAGAATTCATCTGTAATTGCCCAAGAAATCTTACCAGCAGTTTAAGCTCTCTGAAGAGGTATTGCAGAGAGTGTGCACAAATCATTACAGTATTGATAAACAAACAAACAAAAAAATACAGTGTCTCAAATTGGCAGCTATTAGTAAACTTTGCTTGTTTACCCTTACATAGGCATGCTGACCCTTGATCTTGGGTATCTGAGCAACCCAAGCAAATAAATATTCAGTTCTTTAATTTTCATGAGCAGTATATAAACTGAGAAGAATCATTGAGCATTTCTGAAGCAGAAGAAAATAGTTGCCCTTGACCAGTTTTCACAACCAGACGTGATTTTGGAAGGTCTTTGTTGCTTTTGGAAGTCCCATGTTTGTGGCCTGAGTAGGGTGAGCAGGAAAAAAAAAAACCAATTTGGGGATGTAGATCATTTTGTGCTTACTGATATCAATGGATCTCAGATTGTACTCTGATTTTCCAAGATATTAATGAAAGATGCCTAAATTAATATCAGAATAAGACATTTTGCTACCAAATTTTATCATAAGAGGAACTTCTGATTCTGACTCTTTAACAGCTTATTCTAAGAAATAATTATTCCTTCATTTTTCCTTGTTTCTTTAATCCAATATGGGGTCCACCCCAGTTCTTGCTTCTTATATTTTCTTGAAAGCATGTTGAAGACTGAGTATTTGTTTGGGTTCCTGGCTTAAGACTTGGGCCTCAGGAAGCTTTCTGCTCTGCCATGAATGGCATATTTGACTTTAGGGAAAAATTGCTCAGTCTTTGTTTCCTATCTGTGCAACAGGAATAATACCATGTGCTGTCATCACAAATATTTGCAAAGGTACATGGAGAATTCCAAAATGCTGCCATCAGGGTTATAAATAATATCTCCAGTAATAATTTCAAATGGTAGGTGCCAATTTTTCCATTGGCTGTTTGGTTTGACAATAAATGGCAATGTCAGTAGTTTTATAAACTTTGGTGTAGTTATTCTGGGTTTGCATCAGAAAACAGAAGGTGGCTTAGACATGAATTTCCTCTTTGAAATAACTGAAGTGACATCAGTGGAATTATACAGGAATGATTTTGGCATTGATACTGCTGAAAGACATAGTGCTCTCTGAGTGCTTTGGCCTCATGCAAAGTGAGCCGTATTAGTAGGACAGGAGTTCAAAGCTTCTTTGGAATTGTAGTCTCCTCTTTACCATTTGAAGTGTTCAAGTACTGCAGCTAGCAAGTACTGTTTCTGGAAGAACTTCCAGGATTCAAAAATGTGCGTGTCTCAAACCCAATACTTATTGTAGACATGAATTTCTTAATTTCCCATATGACTTTTAGCATGTCCATTTGACTAAAGTTTAAGAAGGTAGCAGTTTTAAGGCATTTTTGTAACAAACTCCAGTCAGACATCTAGGCTGCTTTTCTTATACATAACACTTTCTATTTCCAGACACTGTAAATATTGGCCTTCAGAATAGCTTTGTGCAGTGTTTACCCACATTACTTTATGGAAGATGAAGAAAGCAGAAAATACCCACTGTTTCCAAAACTGGTGATAATTTTTAACTGCTTGTATTTTTGTATGTATTTTTTGAGACCCTGAGGCTTTATTTCCACCACCACCACTGGTTATGTACATTCTCTCTCCCATTGGTGCTAGTTAAAAGTTGCAGCCATTAAGCATAACTACCTCAAGGTAGATATTGAACACTGTCAAAATTCACACAGAAGTTACAGCTTTTAGGTGAAGCAAAACGAGGACCAAGTTCTGGGAAACAGGCTGGAAGTGCCTGAAGTTTGGGCCTTTAGAAAAATTGTCATTCTTCTCAGATTTTAAATGTACCAGAATGTATTTAGGGATTGAAATGGCAGGTGCTGCTGTTCTTCTGTTAAAAGCAGCAATATCTGTTTTGTTAAGCAGTTTTCTGTTTCATAACTGTAAAGTAAATAAATAAAATCTTTGTGCTGTTTAGGTGGAGTTTAAATGTGGGGTCCAGATTGTCTCCAAAACAATTTGTAGGACTTCTCCCCCATTGTAGTGTATGAATAACACCCACTGAACTCAATGTGAGGGTTTTTTTATCGTGTGGCTGAAAAGAAGGGTCCCTATTTATAGCAGTCAAACGTTGGCAGGTGCAAGACTGGTGAGAAATGTTAGTCTCACACATACAAACTAGTTGTTTAGGAGAGACTTCTACGTGGTGGGAGCTGCTCCTCGCTGGGCCGCTAGAATCAACAGCGTTGCTCAGTGGCTGTCTTCTTGTTGAGATCAATCAGCTTGTATTTCCAGGAGGGTGTGTAACGAAGAAGGGCCTGATGGTGCTGATTGCAGTAATATACTTAGCTATGGCAGCCTTAGCTATTATTTATAGAAGTGCTAATTATATCAATAGAAATAGCAATATTAATACTGTTAAGTGTCAGAATCCACGCTTGACAGCATGAACTAAACACAGCTACTGTGAAACAAAGCAGCCAGCTTGTCTCCCTTGTCAAACCACCAATATGCATTTCAGGAAGAGTACACACCCACCTTAATTGCTTGGGGTCTCACCATTTTTGCTCATCTTGTTATATCACTATCATTTCAAGCTGAAAACTCAAGACCGGCTGTTCCCATGAAGTGTAGACTGTATTCAAAGTCAGTCTGGAAAATTCAAACTGTGACTAAAAGTGTTACAGTGGATTCCAGTTTAAAGCTGTCATCCTACAATGCTGGAAACTGCAAAGTGTCTTGAAGTTCAGAATCTGACCCAAACTTTTTTTTTTTTAGTCTGTATCCTACCACTTCTTGTTTACAACAGAGTTGGTGAGGACACACGTAGATTTCAGTGCCCACAGTTGCCTTCAGACTACGTTATAGCCAGCCTTAATTGGCATCTTTTAAAGGGCAGAAATCATATTACCAAAAAATAAACAAAACGAAAAGAAAACAAAAGCATATTGAGACTTATTGTCTGGCTGCTTTTTTAACATTTAAAATATGCTTGATTTCCTGTCACAGCTCTTGTTACATCTGCCTACCTCTTGTGACAGTGTTTTAGACTGACTTCCCACAGGAGCTTACAAATCAAGCAGGTTAATGTCTTCATTAAAACTGAATAACAGTTTACTTTGGGAAAAAAACATATTAAATATTTCAGGATATTGAACACCAAACTACTATTAAGCTTTAACTAATGCATTTACTTTGCTGACACTTGCTCTCCGATGGGACGTGTAGCTCAAGTTAATGTCACTCGAAGTGATGTTTAAGACTTCATGAGAAAGTGTTTCCAACCCCTTCTAGATGATTTTACTCTAATTCTATCACTCTGTACTTGAGAAAAAGTTTTAAATAAGTTATTTCAGCAACTTGCCATCCTTATTTTGGAAATGTACTGGGTATAAATGTCTCCTTTAGAGTTTTAAATAATCCTTTCTATGTCCTAGATACATGTGGTGCACTGTGTAAAGACAGTGACAGGCTGTTGGCCTCCGGACATATAAAGAATGTCCTTAGCATGCTTTGCCTTTGGGAGGAAAATACAAGGATGGTTGCAAACAGAAAAGGTTTGGGCTTTGTCAGCCATGACTGCAATCTACCTTAAGGCATGACTGATTTAGTGGATCAGGGGGATAGAAATGGAGGCACATGGCCAGGAGGTCAAGGTTTCTCGGCTGGCAAGTGGAGATGTTCTGCGTGGGCTGCTGTTACTGCAGAGCTGTGGGCTCGTGTCGTTCTCACTCTCTGCAGAATCCATTTGCAATGATGCCATGTGGGACACAGGGGCATCCCAGCAGTAATAGGAATGGGGTTTGTTTGGGTTTCTTTTGTTCATGTTGCACTGCAAATTCTGTTGGTGTAATTTGCTTTATCAGCTCTTTTGTTTTTGTTGGGATTTTTTTTGACCTCTTCATTTGGCAATCCTACAGTTTACTTATCTATTATCAGAGCTATGTCAGACTGTGATGCGTCATTTTTTCTGGATCCGACTGCAGCAGCATCCCAGTACATGATGCAATCAAACAACATTGCTCCACTGGCAGATTTAGACCAATCCTTTTGAAGTTTGTTAATGTATCCAAAATCAAAGCCACTTTCAGTTCTACGCTGTAAGAATACTGATACTTTGTTGTAACCTTTCCCATAGTTGGTCTGTAATAATCCTGGAACTCTTCTGACATCCCTTTAAACTCTGTGAACAGGTGATCTGTGAGTAAATCTCCCTGAGGAGTTACAAACTTTCTTGAATTATTTACATCTTCTGTAGGAATTCTGTCTTGCATTGCATACTGGGCTGATTGCATAGATGATACAAACTGAGTGATGCAGAAAGAAATGGAGGATGTGCCTAGAACATAAAGATATGCCTTAGACTCATGAATATATTACATAAAAAATAATTCCAGCAGTGCTGTAATGCTGCTGGCTTTTGCTCTGTTAACTTGAGGGGAAAAAATTGTCCACAAAACTTAAGATCTTGGTTATGGCCATAAAGAAATTGTTGAGAAAGATGAATGGTTTAGAGAATAATTTATGCAATGGGACAAAAATAAAAAGCCTGGTTTAACTACTAGTGGGTATCTGAAAGACGTCATTGCTCAGTGGTGATGTTCTGGAATATAATGAGCACTAGCCTCATCTCATTTGGCAAAAGTGGTAATTCCTGGTAGGACAGGAGATAATTAACGAGTGCACATGGAATATGAATTGCTTTTTTATTTTTACTCATGGTCACAATGCATTCAAGTTCAGTAGAGTAGAAAAAAAAAATCTTAGTTTTAGTAGAATAATTCTGTGAAGCACCCCACTTTTTGAATAAAAAAATACAGATCAATATTTTCCTGAATTTACTGGTCATGTACATTTATTCAGTATATTGTCATTCACTCCCTTTAAGTAGTTCCACATGTCATATTTTTGGGGATTTTACATTTGTGGTTTAAAAACAAAAAATGTCGTGCCTAATTCTGACTTGCAAGATAAATAAGACAGACCTATTTTTGTTACCACAGTGGCTGAGTACTTATACTCTTGTGGTGCAACTACATACTCAGGTTCATGATTTGCTTTCTGAAAGGCTGCATGGACATTTGTTAAGGCTTTGCATTGTTTCCCAGTAAAATGTAACATTTTGGTCAAAGGGTTTCCACTTAAATGGAACAGGTTGGCTTAAAGTAAAGTTACGAAAAAACAAGGGCTGAGATGAAGAGGGTTAATAATCCCCCTTTTTCAGTGATGGCTCATCTTGGTGCCACTGGGAGACATTTGCCCAGTCTTGCTGTCCTGCCCCTGCTCTGTGGATGCCATTCACTTGGGCTGATAATGTGGTGTATTTACCTAAGCAGCACTGTTCCTGGACAGCATGATAACCCAGACTTGACATGATAAGCATGCTAACTCCAGATTCCAAATTAGTATTAATGTTATTTGCATGTGTGCATTCTGACAGAAACTAGGCAGTCCCAGATGAGATCAGTGCCCCATCCACTGCTGCTGGGTATTTTATATGCTGTAAAAGAGGCGCTGCCTCAGAAAGCTTTTAGTTAAAAAGACAAGTTTGTTTCCCTCACCTCAGGAGAGAGGTGAGGGAAACAAAATGTTAGAATTTCCACTGTTGTGGTTGCAGACCAAGACACAGGGAAAAATTAGATTATTTGATTGGGATAATCAAGGGAAAGGAAATAGAGGTTTTCAGAGGCAACTAGCTCCCACTAAAGCAAGTATGGGAGTGATGTGCCAACCTGCCATTTGTGCCTTTGAAAATTTCCTCAGGGAGTCTATTGTAGAGCCAAGCATTGAACTCTGATCTTCAGTCCCCCACCAGACAATCGTTCCTTTCTACTTTAAGTGTTTTTAATTGAAAAATACCATCTGAACAGTGTCTGTAAAGAATTACTTTTCCTCAGAACCTCCAAAAGCAAAGCAAAATGATGTGCTGCAGCAATAAATTAACCGGGGATCAAAATAAAAACCACAGTCTTGTTATGAAAACCAGAACTGGTGGGTAAATACTGTGAATTTATGACACCACTGGAAAAATAAATCCACTCTGGTAAATGTTAATACTTTTAGAACTAAAGATTTTTGGTTTAATTATTAAACTATGCAAAACTCTTCTAAGCAGACTTCACATGCAAAAGCTACAGAATGTTAAAAAAAACTTATAGAAGTGCATCCCTTGCTTTTCTGCAGGCACTATTTATATCTATGTTGGTGTTTGTTTCAGAGAAGAGAATAAAACTGAAGTCCACATGACACTATCTTACTCTCCCCAAATAGCAGTAACACTTTTCCTTTTATGTAGGATCATAACGTATATTCACTCTCACGTTCTCATCACTTTGTTAGGAGATAGACTCTTTTCCCTTTTCGCAGGTTGGGAAATACTGGCAGAACTCAGGGTTACACAAATCCAGAGAAATCGTGAGAGTCAGATTACGCTGCTGGAGTGACCCATGTTCAGGCCACTCCAACACGTCCCCTAATAATATTTTACAAGCCTGAGCCATCTGTGTGTGATGAGATCAGAAGTAAGGAAGTCTGTAGTTGCCAAGAGAATTTTAGCAAGCAGAACTGTACAACTACAAAGAAATCCTACAGCATCAACAAAGGAAGCTCAGAGAAATATTCACACTGAGCTCTTTCTGACTCTTTTAATTGGAGACTGTTTTTGTAAAATTTTAAGGGTTTGTTCTTCCTGTTGCACACCTAAATGTTGCTGACTGTATTGTGGGCTTTGCATAGATTATTAGGAGTCTCCAAAATGGCTAATCCCCTATTTTGCAAAAGCAAGAAGATACTACTGCTGCATCTCTGCACTTGTAGGGGTAGCCAACCCCTTCATCTCGACTGCATCCCAGTGGTTTGGCTCCCTTCCCCTCACAAACTCCCCACACACACACATGCTCAGAAGTTCCCCAAGCAAGAGACCCCCTGAGAATTCCCCAGCTACTTCTGATCCGTGGACTTTGTGCCATGTGTGGACTTCACATCACTGAGATTGGTTCATTACTTATGTCTTCCTTCTTCTATTTTGTGTAAGATGAGTACCACAAAACCAGATAAATACAAAGGATAGGCCTTTCAAAAGCTCTCAGCATCCGTTTCACTCTTCTCCTTTGAACACAACCGGGACTTTACTTGACTGGAGGTGGAATTAAGCCCACACTGAGCATTTTCAACACTTCCAGTCATGGAAGAATTTATAATCCTACAAAAGGGATTCTGAAGTTTTTCAATGGATATGAATCTTCAGCTCTTAAGAATGGTTCTGATTCTGGAACAGAAAGTCCCTTGAGCTGCTTTCTTGGTTAGGATGGGTTAAGTTCAATTAGGCTTTCTCCCAGTTTGTTTTATTAGAAAATGGTATTTATTTGACTGTGGTATGCTACCTAAAATTGTTATAATTTGTTTCTTTATTTCCATAAACATTTCTCAGTTTATTTTGGAAGAGTGGTTACTTAAGGAAAAAAAACCCAAGAAAGTAAGCTTAAAAATACATTGCTTGTCTCCCATATCAAATTTTCTCTTGTAATCAGTGTATGTAATTTTCCTATAGCACCAATCTAAACAAAAAAGGCAAAAAAAAAGAAGAAAAGAGAGGGAAGAGGGATGCTAGAATCTATTTTCAGGATGGCATATCAGACCACACGCACTTATGGGGTAGAATAGATTTGTTATTTTGGGCAGTACCGTGGAACTTATGAGAAGCTTTCTTTTTTTATACAAAGTTAGTTCTGAGTAGATTAAAGTTTATTTCAAACTCAGCATATTTGACCTCAAGCATCATAAGAGTCATGTAGAATTGGCTCATGCTATTAAATTCCTACAGCGAACTCCATAATAATGATTAATTTCTTTCATAAACTCTCTTCATAATTAATACAGGTTTCATTGTGGGCACTGCTATTCTCATATTGATTATCTCTACAATTTAGATTGGACTTGTAAAATGATGTCTTTGTTTACTCTGATGGCCAGACATTTATTTTACTTGGATAACTCTCATCATTTGCAAACTGGACTGGGGATATTGCTACCATAAAAATTACAAATATTTCAGACCTACTTCATGCAAGAGCAGGGATAATTTTTTGGCACCTGAGATTAATAATACTTTGGTGTTTTCTGATGCTTCTCATCTGAGAACCTGAGTTCTTTATGAACAATTAATTAAGCTTTAAGACACCCTTCTGAAATAGGAAAGCATTAGTAGCCTCCTGTGCTGGATAAACTCCTATTTGGATATGTCGACTGACTTAGTTCAAGTCACCTGTGAAGTTGTCTACATTTAAGTTGGATATAACCCATATTTACTGATTACCTATCTTATCTTTCAGTTCTGAGGAGTTTTTCTCACCTGGCATGACAATTTTTGATGTGGCATAGTTTCTTTTGGCAAAACACGCATTTTAAAAAATTACAATGGCTGGGTATGCTTTAGCTGCTTGAACAAGTGTAGACCTTTTTTGTTTCTTGTTTGTTTTCAAAAATAATTTTTTAAGAACATTTCATAAGCTATGGTTAAATCAGTAAACTTCTAAGGCTCTAATAATCCCTTGTAAAAAAACCCCAAAACATGACTTCCACATTTCAGACAGGCTTCAGGAGAAGCAGCTTTAATTGGAAAAGCAGAAAATAGTGAATGATGGTATGCAGAAGGTAAAGAGCCACAAACCAGATTTTGTAACATTACCCTGTACACTTCATGCAATGTTGTGCAACAGGTGAGCCTTTCTCTTGGTCAGTCTTGTGCATGTTAACAACGTAAATCCACTTTATGGCAATATTAAAGGAAACCCTTCTAATGTAACTGAGAGCTCTCCAGGATGGGGGGCAGCATATTTTGTTTAGTTCTGTTGCCCAAACTCTGGAGGGCCCCGAGCGCCATGGGAGCTGCTCAGCTCTCCTTGTTTTCTTAACTTCAGAGGGTGCTGGGGGGAAGTTGCAGTGACTGGCAGAAGTTAGTCTTTGGAAAGCCTTTGGAAAACAGGAATTCCATTTTTTGAGCTGAATTCAGCCATCCTGCCGTTGCCAAACCTACGAGCAGAAGGAAATGTGGATGTAAAAAGCAGCACGTATATACATATTAATGCTTCCAGTGCAACATCCCCCATGCCTGAGGACAGTAAGTGCAACTGAGGACATAGTGAGGTTTACAAGAGTACCTCACATGTTGAGATGCTTTATAGTCCCCCCTGTGAATAGCCTAGCGAAAACCATATGTGAAATATAAATATACTGGGACTTAAAAATGGAGCTGCATTCCAGCCTTTTAAGTTAATTTTGTAACATGCTGCATCTGAGGGCTTAATGTGTGTTGTATCCAGTGCAAGCTGAATACTGCAGGGCTTAATAAATGCAGTGTGTACTGGAGACACCAGAGGGTCTGATGGAAGACGCGAGAGGAGAAGATGAAGATGGTGGAAATAGCACATTTTAGTGAAAGAACAAATCCAGTTTGAACCAACTGCGTGCTTGCTTCCTTCAGTCCGAAGGCAACAATTGAACTCCCGTTGTCATGCTGAGTCAGTTGGCAGTGACTCACTTTATCAGTCTCAAAATTGTCCAGCATTTCATCAGAACTGGATTACACAATGGGTTTCTCCTTTCCCCCCCCCTTTTTTTTTCCCCAATACAATTTTAATATTAATAGGCCTGTAAATCATCTGACGTTAACATGTTTCCTCATTAACTTCTACTTTTTTAATTATAAGATTAATAATCATACAACTTCCCAAAGAGGGAAATACAGTAATCCCAACTTGACTTGAAATTCTCAAGGAAAAACTTTCTTAGTTATGTGATTCTCTCAGTTAAAAATAAGTTAAAGCCTTTTGTTACTTTCCAGAGGATATTGGCATAGCTAACATATGCTCACAATTGTTCAGCTGAGGTATGTGTTCTCTATTGGATGGGGAGAGAAAATTTGTATGGGGAAACAGCAGCCAACTATACAAGTATCTATTGTAAAAGGTGAATTTTTCTCCCCACCATGACTTTTTTTGTTTTTTTTTTTCCTGCAAAAGCCTATTGGAGGGAACACTCAAATGCAGTATATTATCCACTGAAACAGCACACACAAATGATGTGATGTATTTTATGGGCGTATTTATACCTTGAACACAAAAAGACACATTACCTAAAATGCAAAGTGCGTGATTCTGTGCTTAAAAACAAGAATATCTTCACAGTCTCTGTAGTCTGTGAAAAAATTTAGGTCTATGAGGCTTTATATCTAACTCTGCACATTGGTATACTTCACCAGATTCTTTGATTTTAACACGTACGCTGTTACACAGTTTCAATGAAAGTGATATGAATAAACTAAAAATGTGTAAAAAGTGATGCTGAGTTGGCTGGACAGCAATGCATCTGTTCTAAAATCCAGCATTTCTAAGTTCAGCCATCTTGTCTGCCCTAATTTAACATCTGTATTTTCCACCTGCATGACTAAATTAATTGTGTTCAATCAAATCCATTTTTTAATCACATATTTAGGGCAAAATATGTATCTTCAGTTTTTAATCTTAGAAGATTTGAGATACCTGGAATACGTTCAATGCCTATCCCATCTTTGACGTCTTATCCTGGGTTTAATCCCATCCGTCTGTGTTTCGAATCCGTCCTGGTGGCTATGAAATGGAAAGCTTCCAAGAGTCTTTGAATAATTTTTTAATTTTGTTCTTCAGTGGTTCTAGTTCTTTGTTGTTAATTAGATCAAACCACATTTCCACTGAGGCTGTAACGGTAGTGTCATCAGCCTGTAATCTGTCAAGTCCCTCTGAAACCTCCTTCAACTGCTTTTGTAAATTTAGTACCTCTCTGTAAAGTTCCTTGCAGAGAAAAATGTGTGCTATTTTTTGATCAAAGTCCTTCTTGTTCTCAGTGCAAATTTCAAGACACTTGTTGATGCAAACACAGAATCACGTGTTCCTGAGAGGAGCACTGAGTGTCTCTGGGAACCAGGGGCACTTTTTTACTAAGGTTAACCTTTTTCACTCAAGTTATCCAGCCTGCTGGTGATAGCAAATTTGTCTTTAGGCTCTATAGTACAGGTTTGGAAAAGTTTGGCTGTTACTTTTTCACTTAATGTGGCTGAAATACAGCAACCATATATCACATGCAGAAGAAATACTTTTAAACATTCTTGTTTCAAATTTGTTTCTTCTGTCTAGCCAAATAGTAAAGGCATCTTTCTCATGTATTCCTTGTTCCTGAATGGTATCTTTGGTAACACTGCACCAGTATCTCTGGTATTCATTTCTTAATAGCAGCATACAAAGACATACATTTCATTGTCTGTAAGCTTGTGGCCATTAGGAGATCATTGGTCATGTTCAGATAGCCAACCTGCACTAATGTCACTGCTCAATGCTGTTACTTTTTCTTTTATTATCCTCCTGTTTCTTCTCTTGGAGATTTTTGTAGTGGACAGCTGAATTTACAAGCCTCTAAAAGAAATGTTTCAATCATTGCTATAAATTGCTCCTTTTGTGTTCCATTGAAGGCAATATCATTAAGACAAAATAAGGTTGCATCTATCTTGTTAAGCAGAGCTTTTTTTTTACGGCATAATCAACTTTGGATCTTCAAGACACAAAGGTGTCTAATGTTTAAGAGCATCTAGGAGGTGGGGAACACAGATTTGTACCATCATTACAGCTACATTTAATAATGATAATGACAGCATTAAAACATCTCACTTTCAGGTTCATCAGACTCATCAGAGTCCTGCTTCAGTAGTTTCACTTAAAAGAACATCTCATCTTGAAGGGCCTGCAAAAATGAATTGTCTGTATTTTTTTAGATGGATATGAAGTCATCCTAACTTCTTGAACAATTCTGACAATGCCCACACTATACTGTTAAAGAATTATCTTGGGTTTTGCTACTTTGGTACATGAATACACTTGTTGCTTTCTCCAATTTCTCTTGAAGCCAGATAAATGAATATTTTTATGTATGTTAACCATTAAGTTCCAGTTTGTAACATTGGTATCTTTAACAGTAGAGCAAGAAGCCTGCAGTCTGGATTTAACAGTTAGGATGGAAAACCCGGGTGAGAGCACTGGCTTTTGTTCCACTTGTTATAGAATACTTAATGGAAGTTTTTTAGATACTAGAAGTATTGTATGTTTATGTTCAAAACTTGTTTCGTTTATTACTTTCTTTTTAGCATAATTTGAAAAATGATTCCATCGTTTAGCAGCATCTCTCATCAGGCCCTGAAAACGTTATTCCCCATGTAAGTAGGAAGGCAAGAGTTTATGGTTTTTGCTGTCTTTTAGGAGGGACAGAACCACTTTACTTCTGTCACTTTCCTGTTGACTCTTAGAATGTTTAAATTTCTCATTTGCAGGTAGACATTAGAGCCTGATTTTTCAAGCATCACTTCTTCCTATTCTTTGTTATTTTCATGTAAACATTCCTAAGTGTCAGTTCCTGAATAGTCAGCACTGGATTGTTCCTGTATCTGACATTGTAAATATAGGTAACATGACTCATGGACTGTTGGCCAAACTATATATAAGCAACTCCTGCAGCAAAATGTAATAAAATCTTCCCTGGGCCTACTGTGGGGGCTGAGCAGGCCATCTTTGGTCAAATATATTTCTGCTTTTGAAATACCTCTAGGTTTTTCTGTCAGGGCTCTGTCTCACCAATCACACCTGTGTGAGCTTTGGTTTGGTGTTTAAATGGAAGGGCATGGGCAGTACCCCTCTAAAAGCCAGTGCAACTCAGATGCTTTGAGTTGCTGGGGAAAAAAAAAAAAAAATCTAATTTACCATTACTATACAATGTGTGCTTCTTTTGTTCATATATATTGTATTTAGTGGTCCTCTATAGTTTATTGCCTTTTTTTTGCCTCTGGGGATTTTTCTTTGTTTGTTTTTTCAGTCTCTTTCACAGTTGCAAAGTAGTATGCTGCATCCATGTGCCAGTAGTGTGCAAGGTCAGGTTAGGTGAGGCTTCACACAACCTGGTCCAGTCAAAGATGTCCTTGCCTAAGGCGGGGGGTTGGAACTGGATGATCTTTAAGGTCCCTTCCAACCCAAATCATTCTATGTTTCTATGATTACCCTCTCTGTGCATTCTTAGTTCTCTGAAATGAAAATATAGCTATCAGCTTTACAAGTAGCTATTTAAATTGTTAATTGACGTTTTCTCCAAGATGGAAGTGCATATACTGCTTTAAGAGTGAGAAGGACGTATTGGGTACTGCAGGAAATTCCAAGAAGCTTTCTGTGGGTTGAGAGCATGGCCACAGTGGGAGAATGTGTGGAGTGGTAACTGTGTGGGATGGTTTGCTCTTTATCCATCGAGTACTTCCTTGTCCCCACTGGGATGATCTTAGGCCCAGATTAGAAATTCCCAGGACTTCATCTAGTCTTGAGTGCACTTAAGACAACTGAGGACTGAAAGGCTGAAATAGCAGGGAGGAGTTGGAGAATGAAGGTGCTAAAAGGAGCAAGGTAAAGGCTGCAACTCACCCAGGATAATTTACTGTACGTTTTTAATCACGTGCCACAATCTACTGCCCTTCCCAGATGCATGCAGATTTCCATGATAAGCCTAAAGACTGCTGCAGGGAATTATTTTTTAGCTCAAGGAATATTTAGGAATATTTTTTGAGCAGAAGTTCTTCAGAGTCAAACCTGTGATGTTCAGGGGTCTTATGGCTACTGCTAAAACACTGGAGTGATTTCTGGCCATTTGTGACAATTGAGTAATTCATGGTACGATGTTTTACTTCCAGCTTTATGGTCTGCCTTTGCCACAGTTTTCAATATGCTTCCTAGTCTTTAATCTACACTTCTTTTTAGCTGTTAGAAAACAAACTGGAAATATCTTATTTTACTCTAGTAGGAAGTTTTTTATACTCCTTGAGGAGAATGAGATAACTTTATGCACTTTTCCCTTCTTTTATTCCCCATTTTGCCTGTCTTGTTCCTTGATGGCTTTCATTCTTTGATCAATTCCATCAATTTTAATTGGAATTTTTTTTCCTGTCTTCTCTTGTGATAAAAAGATATTTTCAAGTAATCTGTTTCTTTAGGCCCAGTGGTAAAAGGGCTGTCTTTGGGAATTTGGACATCTATTTTCCATTAAAATGAATGGAATGAAGTGTTAGTATCTTGCAGGGATTTGAACACCTTTGAGCTATGGTGAAGTAAAGTATTCTCATTCCTCTGAAAGTGAACACTTGTTGTAGATAGGGATGGATAATCTTAAGGTTTGAGACCTGTGGATAGTGGTGTAACATGGATGTGGAGAGAACCTGTAAGTCAAATTTTTGGGCTTTATTTGTCTTGCACATAACTTTTGTCAGAGGAGTAGCCTGTAGTTATCCCAAAGTACTTCCAACATCATTAAGTACCTAACACTGCAAATTCATAGGAATTGTTATATCCTGTCTGCTCCATAAAATTATGTAATTTATCACTTCTCTTCATATTTTGAAACTGGGGTCAAACTGAGTTGACTTTTAGCAGTGTGGTGAACTGGTGTTTTGGTTCCCTGGTGGTTGACTTCTTGTCCTCCAAAATTACAGCTTTAATTTAGGATGTAAAAAGCTTGTAGCCTGCTTGACTGTGAGGTTCTAATTAAAGATTGCATTAGATGTGAGCTGACACTTGTTTATTTCCAGTCATTCTCCTAATACAAGAATTCTTGGATGTTTCCAGCAGTGTTGACTCTGAAGACTATTGTCAGTCATTTAGATGTAGGGACTATTTACTGCTGTACTGGTTTGGTTTTTTTTTTTCCAAGAAATAAGGCAGGAAAGAGAAGAGATAATCCTGTTATATAGACCTTCAGCATTGTCACATTTTGATACTTGGAGCCCAGAGTAGTGTTTATATTGAAACAGCAATCTGGTAAAGAAATGCCCCATAAATCCTCTTCATTATAACCCTGTGGCTACCTTTCTCATGCCTATTTTAAAGATGCTTAGATGAGCTGCACGTGGTGCCTGAACAGGCAGTCCCAGCTCTCGTGACTGAGAATAGCTGTGCTGCACCAGGTAGCCATTAACAGCTTGCTCACAGTTTGACCCCATAGGCCCATATCTGAGAATCCCCAGGGAATTTTTAAGGTACATTGGAGCTTTACTCTGGGAATCCCTAGAATTTCAGGTTGAAACTCATTTGCTCACTCAGTTGGATGGATGTGGAATGTATAGCTCCATATTTATGTGGGATTTCTATCAGATCTGATTTTCCTCCCTTGCTTGATGCCTGGCCCTCAAATGGTTTCCTGAAGCTAGTGAGCCTTTCATTCAGCTGTAGTGGCAGTGCTTCTGTTTCTGAAACACAAAGCGTAAAGGTGTATGGGCATTTATGGTTCTAACATCTGTGATGTTATCACAGTGTGTTAAAAACAAATGTTAATGCATTCTGAGACTACAACAGAAAGTACTTAAAGTCATATTTCTGTCCTGATTCTTACCAGTATTTTGTTGGCTTCAGGACAACTCAACAAATGGAACAGTAGGACAGCAAAGTACCAGTTACTATAAAGTTATCTTTATTCCCACTTGTTTATTTTGCCGAGTTTTTTTGTTGCATGTTATCAAATGGTTTCACAATGTGACCTCTGACTTTGAAACAAAACAAATTAAATGTTAGTTAGTACTGATTAGTGCAATGTTAACA
Source organism: Vireo altiloquus (assembly GCA_013396875.1). Taxonomy (NCBI): domain Eukaryota; kingdom Metazoa; phylum Chordata; class Aves; order Passeriformes; family Vireonidae; genus Vireo; species Vireo altiloquus. Next base: position 151,217 of record VZRF01009248.1, on the reverse strand, counting down.
TTGATTCTTTATTTACTCAAAAATCAGGAAATTAATGTTCCTCTGACAAACTTAATTATGCCTAATTGCACAGATATTACAAAGGGGATCTCTCATTATATAATCATAGATAATCCTGGTAGCAGTACCAAATCTTACAGTCCTAGCTAATAATTGCAAAGAAAGTTATAGAAAAGGAGCCCTTTGACCATAAAATAGTATCTGACTTGGACTTGTTACAAAACCTGACTGAAGAGTAGCATTGAAGTTGGTACACTTTGTTTCTATTATATCATTTTGAAAATATTATGTCACCTTGTTCTGTATGTTCTAATTCTGTAATGAAAGGCCTTTTTGTTCAAACACAGGCAAAATAAAAGGGTTGTTTGTCTATAGGATACCGAAGTTCATTTCTGTCAGACTTACACCACCACTAACCTCACTAGATCTTCCAATTTTTGACAGGTTTGATTGAAAGAAAGGTTCTTATCTCTGTTCTTGTGTAAAATAAGACCTGAGGCTTAATTTTCAGTTTTGCTTTTAATTTCTTGGCTTTAAGTAATAAACTCTCTCATCTATGTGTTTCAAAACGAACTTCAATTAATACTTCAGGAAAAGAAATGCACCTCTAAATGTGTCCTTTAAGACAGCTGAGCAAACTGTGTTCACTTTATCAAAAAATATTCTCCTTTAGGCTAAAACTAAAGGACTAATTGGAACCAGTCTACTTTTTTCTTCTAGAACTTATATAAAGTAAAAAAAAAAAAAAAAAGAAAAATTGAGACCAAGTCAATCCTTTTCTTTATTATATCTAGTGCATCTTGGTTCTTTATTCTTCAGAAGCATCTTTGATTAAATGTTTCAAAGCCAACAAATCCTGCCCACAGACACAAAGAAATAATCTTGAAGTGGTCTACATATAATCAAGGTTTGTGAACATGAAACTTCTATACTTAATGTTGGTGGCATTGCTGTTAGTAAAAAGGTTACATCCTTTCTAGTGCTTCCTGTGTGTTTGATACAGGGCTCAGCAGTTAAGTTTGTTGTTGGAGTGAGCTTCTGAGGCTATCAAAGGTAAACCTTGGCTTGGTGTTTTACTCGTTTCCATTGCTTTACTGAATGGTCTCAATATATTTAGTTAGCCCTGGAACAGAATCAAGCACTTTTTGAACCTCACAGGTCAGAGCCACTTGGCCTAAATGCCCCCAAGTCCCTGGGCTTTATGTTTTCTGCTAGCTGTCAGTGAGATTTTAGGGGCACATATCAAGAAACATTAAGATCAGGGACTTAGCAGGAATTTGGGCCACCTGAAACTAGGTCCTTCAGTGAAATTTTGGGCTGAACTCCTTCAAAGCGAGAAACAAGCCTAAGGTTTGAGCAAAAGTTCAGCCTTTTCAGTAACTTACAACTTCAGTTTGCCTGGTAAATGCATTGGTCTACTCTTGCCTAGAATACATGGAGAAGAATCTCACAGAGGAACTTTCTCACAATGACTCTATTTTGGAGGAAAATAATCCTACATCCACTGAAGGGATGCCATGGTGAAGTATTATATGAATAACGGCACTTAGTGTTGCTTCTTCCAAATATTACAGCATTATTGTACATATTATGAGTTTTTTTTACTTTTTGGCCATATATCCTTGGCTTTAAGAAAATACGTAAAGAAATTTCTAGTTTGAATAATTACATAAAAAAGCTTTAAAAATACTTCTGATCATAATAGAGATTTTAAAAAAATTTCCTGGCTTTTAAGATAGTCACATAACTTTTAGAGCCAACTGAAGAAATCTTGGATGTTTAAAGTTTCAACACCATTTGCCTCTTTTCTGTAGAGGAGTTTTTGTCCACTTCATGTATAGTCAATAAAAGTTCGAGTATGAAATTTCCATCTTTATACATCTGATACACTTACATTGCATTTTTGTTTTTATTTTTCCAGAAATGTCTATTCATTTGGGGGGCAGTATTCTCAGATGTGATATTCTAAACTAGGAGATAATTACCTCTTGAATGAATAGCATCTTTGAAAATGCTGACATAAATATTTTCCAGGTAGAATGGACTCACGCTGATAGGCTTATGAAAATATTCAGTTGTACCCAGAGGGTAAAATAACGGCTTCCAAAATATTGCTAGTGATGTGTCTAACTTTTTTCCCCTATCCAGATCAGATCTTCATTCATGATAAGCTTAGTGCATCTCAGCTGCTACAACATAGAGTCGCAGAAGTTTGAGTTGGTTTGTTGGCTGTTTTTTCCCCCTACTATTTAAACAGGGTAAAAGTAGAAGTGTTGGCTACCTTGAGCTTCAGAATTTTCACTGTGGTTCATGTCATAACTGTCTGCAGTCACTATGACAGCAATCAAATCCTCTGCATGATCCTTAACTTTCTGTGGCAAAAATAGAAATCTTTGATAGTCATCCTGGTTATCTGGTAGAGGAGAGTAACAAATGTGCATCCTGATTTGTTTCTTACCAAAGCTCCTTTCAGATGGCAAAACTACTTTTTACAATTCGTTTTTCAGTTTGGGATGGATTCAGTGTGGATTTTCATGTAAATTATCAAATTCTAGTCCTTAAATATTGGCTGAACTGCAACATGTCTCTATAATGGAATCAGAGGGAACCATAAACTTATATAATTGAGGGTGCACCGTACAATGCAGTGAGCTATGTAACAAGATCTGACTTCATTGTAACTCCACAGCTTGCATGAGGGCCTCGGACGTGAGCTCAACAGCTAAATTGGTCACTAATGGCCTGCCCATGCAAATAGAGGCAATATCCCAGCACCCTGTAAGTGGAGAGGATGAACATATATCTATAGCCAAGGCTACACATAACTGCGCCTTGCTAGGAGTTAAATAATTGCAACATAATCTACACATTCAGGACAGAAAGCTGGTAACACATGGACATCCCAAGTTTGTGTGCATGGATGTCTGAGGGCTTTTTGTATGGTTTTGGTTTTTGAATTGGAACGTGATATGATACTGGTCTTCTGGAGCTGATGAGGACTCTCAGTCCCTGTAGGTGGTGATTGATACACACCAGTGTTGACGCAGATAAAAGCAAGGGATTGGCCTTTCTGGGACAAAATTTATTATGTTGTGAGATCTTGCTCTCACAATTTACTGATGTAGCAGTAACATTTACCCAAGACGGTACTAGAGAAATGTATGACATGGGATGATTATGCAACAGAAAGATCATTTTGCAGCCTTAGTGCAATGTGGCCTAAGGGAACAGTCATTGTGCAAAGTATTCCTCCACTGAAGTACAGGTAGTGTCATCACAAAGGAAAATGGGCATTTATGGTACTTGCTACACAGATTGTACACAGATTTACACAAATCTATTTAAACTGTTGGAGATATGTCAGCTTTGCATCTGATTTATTATTCAGGATATTCTGAGATTAAAAAAAAACACAAAACAAACAACAACAGAAAAGCCAGTTCTGGTTCAGTAAGTGCATCCCAGTCCTGCCAATCAGTTGGACTGTCTGAGAGACTGATCCATAGGGGCAGCATAGCCTGAACTTTTCATCAGCAAAGGCCAACATCCCAATCTCACTTTCTGTTCTCAACAGGGTGATTAACTCTTTCAATTTATTTTTTTTTGCTGTCTGTAAAATGAGAATGACAGTAGTTTTGTTGCCAAAGGAAGTTGTGAGATTTGATTTGTTTATGATTATGTGCATCTGAGCTATGGTATGATGGATCAAAGTTGCTTTATTAAAGGAAAGTATTACTTATTTGGAGTTCTGGCAGTAAGTAGTGACTGCTGAGATGGGAGACACAATTGAGATTCTCTGCATATTGAAAGGCACCAGAAGTGCACTATATTTCTCCTTTCCTGTCCTCAGCATCATCACCAGTAAATCTGCAAGGATAAAGAGCTTTGTGTGGTCCTTCTACATTTTTTGTTGGCCCCTGCTGATATAAATCAAACATACTGTCCTCTTGTTATCTTCAGGTTTAAAAAAACTATTTTTAATCACTTCATACAGGTATCTAATTTGAATCAGCCTGCCACACTGCAGGACTCTTGTGCTTTTTTAATTGGCATCTCTCTCATTACATTTGCACAAAGTTGCAGACACTGCAGGACACCAGTAGAGACATGTGAATCACCAATGCTGTTGGGCTGGTAACATGATGGTGTGATACACCAGGGGAGTCTCGGAGATCCGTGTGTGTGGTTAAGGGGGCTGAGTGGAAGCAGTCAGGTTCAGACATGTTGCTGTGACTGTTTCTAGGTCCTGCCTGTACCATCTGAAACAGAATTGTGATGGAAGCTTGCCTGGGATTTTTATAAGCAGTATGGTGTTAAACCAGCCTGGTTTCTAGGAACAGTTCCTGGCATTCTGGTAAGGCAGAGCTCCCTGAAGGTATTAATGGAACTGTCGTAGTTCAAGTATGTGAACTTGTATCAAAAGTATCAAAACTGGTGTTTTAGCCCATCACAGGGATAGGCAAGGTACCCAACCAGTTCATGGAGTCAGTCCCACTTAAAGTTCTTCAGAATTTGAAAATCAACGCTTAGGTATCTGTTAAGAGGCTAATATTTTCTTCTTCCTGAAGGAAGTGACTCTCCTCAGACATGTTTATATGATGCCGTGACTCCTTTTCCAGGTTTGGCTGCCAACAAAGTATGTCTAAACTTAGCATGTTGGTGCGCCTGGAGACGTTAAGTGGAGAGGAGAGACTGGAGCATTCTAGAATATGTTATTTGGCACTGAAGTACCTTCCTTCCCTCTCAGTTCGTCATCCAGAATCTTGTCACTTGCAACAAAGTCTTTTGCAGTTCTGGTGGACACTTTGGTTGTCCCTATCTCCCCCTTACTACTGAAGATCAAGGCTCTGCAGCTCTCTGGCAGAACTGGACATGGGTGCCCCTACTGCATCAAATAAACAATTTTTCACCTGCCTTTATGGTGCTAGTATTTTTTTTTTTCATTCTTTTGGAGGCTTTGCTTGAGGGGTTAGGGCTCCTTTGCCTCCCTAATGACAGTTTCTAGAGACTAACTCTGAACTGAGAAGACAAGTTCGCAGAAAAAGAAAACCATGAGTATCATCTACTGGGTAGACCAGCATTGCTTGTTCTTGCACTCAGGTTGGATGCTGCAGCCTTTTACTAAGCCAGCCAGGAGCCCTCTGTTCCAGCCTCTTTCTCGTGGGCTGATAATCAAAATTTGGTATCTCTGCCAGGGGAGAGGTACGATCCTGGCACACAACGAGGGCTTGCTTGCCTGTTCTGTTGCATGGCCAGCCGTAGGCCAGCCGTGTGACTGCCATGCAGGCCCTCACTGTCACACGGCAGCTCTGGGTCCAGTCCTGTGACAGAGCTGAAAGCTGCCAGCAGCCACACGTCCTCCTTCCTCTTCTTGCAAATAATCCAACTGCATAGCCATTGACCTCCTCATAAAATGGAGAGGAGGAATTGCAGGCCCACAGGAGTGGGTGGTGAGCAGGCTTTCACTGAGCTTTTTGAATCAAGCAAATGGTCAGTTTTATGTTGGCGAAACATTAAATCAGAATTCTCCATTCAAATTGCACCACTCAGGATTTTTTTAAAATGGTTTGGATGGACTGAATGATTAATAAGACAACACAGAATCGGGCCATTGATGGTTAGGATGTACATCTAAGAAAGATTTTCAGGCAAAGAACCAGTAGTGCAAATCACATCTTGTGGGTTGTTTTCATTCAGGTCAGACATATATATGGATTTTATAAAGATTATGGTTAATTTGATTAATTTCTGATTGAGGGCCAGAACTAGCTTTAGCTGGAATCTACTTCATATTTGCTTTGCAACAATCTTGAGGTTTGACAGTGTTTGGTTTAGTTCGATAGTTCTGCGAGTACACAAACCCCACGCGACTTTGGAAGGGGTGCCTCTGGGTTCCAGTATGGGTCTGGCTCTAAGCATTGTTGTAACTGAATGAACCTCAGTTCTAGTGTTCTCACTGAGATTCAGACTTCCTCAAAACATAAGGAAATTTGGCCCGTGATCCTGGTTCAGATGCATTTATGACATTTCTAGAAAGTTAGAGGAACGTTAGGGATCTAGATGCCTCCCAACTTAGAGGTTTGGAATCTGTATCAATTGCAAATCTGAATATTTTTCAAACTTTGATGTTTTCGACTCGGTACTCCGATTTCAACCTGAATGTCTTAAATTTGAAGGGTTCAAGTCTATTTTTCATCCAAAGTTGGTGCATTTTAAATATCTCTTCAGATTTGTATGTTTAAGATTGGTAGGACAAAGGAATTAATGTTAGTTTGGGGTCAAATATTCTTGACTACTAAGAACTTCTCATATCTGATATCTCCATTTTGGTGTAGACCTGGTTTTTAAATTTTAAATTCAGAGACTATTCCTATTATTGGAACTGAGTATAAGGATATGAAAACTCGTGATTTTCATCAGCTGGCTTCGATACAGGTCCCCTTGACAAAGTAGTTATATTTTTTTCCAATAATATTTGCCATCGTAAAACTCTGAGAGATGCCAGGCCTAGATGAGAAGACTCTTCACATATTTACAGTACCATCTACTCATGGAACTACAGTTGAGTCTGTTTTACAGATGGAAAAACTGAGGCAGTGACTGCTCAATTGGTACTTACACAGCCAGATCGAGTTACCACAGTTAGAAGCAAAGTCTACAAATGCCCCTTCTGCTTTCCTGACCTTACATACCCTTCAATAAGGTGATTATGGTCATGAAGTCCAGAGAAGAAAATATGTAATATGACTAAATTTTTGTAATATATATTTGGAGTAACTTGGAGAGCTGCCTCTACATATGCCAGGTGTGTACATAGCTAAATATTACAGAAGGAGTTGAATCAAGTCATCTATTAGAGCTTTTTACTCTTTATATTTTACCCTAAGGTAAGAAAGGCTGTGTTTTGATGAAAAAACTAATGAAAATTAACCTTTTGAAATAAATTACTTAATCCTTCTGTATTTACTGTACATCTGGATGAAATGAGAATGTTTATAAGCGAAATACAAAAATGTGTACCATCTACCAGTGAACAAAACTAATCAAATTCACCAGTCACCAGGCTGGTTAATATTATAAAGACTCTGTGAATCATGAATATCCAGCCAGCCTGAGGGTACAAATCCATGAATCTAGAGAGTTTACCTGTCTCTTTTAGTCAGCAGGCTATCCCTTTTCCATCACTACAATTTAGGCATATATTGCCTAATAATAAATGTGATAATAAAAATGTATTTTGGGAAGCAGGATGTTGTAATAGAGCTTTAGATCAAAAGTGAGATTCATTTTACTTAATTTAGCCAACTACAAGCTATCTGCTTAGCCTAATCTAGTTGTGTAGGCTCCCTCCTCAGTGGGGAGAGAGAGAAAACTGGGATGAATTGCTTTTGGGAGGTGCCTGTCTCTCCACTGACAATAGAGGGAGCCTACACAACTGGCTTACAGGACACTTAACTTTTAGGTGGGTATGAGTTACTCCACGCAAAGTCTGTTTTGCTCCAGGAGATTTGAGTTCTCATCTGTTTTTTTACTGATATACAGCATAACCCTGGGAATATCACTTAACCTTTTTTTTTCATACCTTGGACCTAGTTTCTCCATCTAAAAAATACCCTATGGATAAAGTTCTTGGAGAACCTTTGCCAAGGATGAAATACAGGTGCAAAATATTTTTTCCCGTGCTCTTGCTACTTTGACATGTCTGTAGTTGTCATTAAAATAAACTGAATCTTTGTGACAGCATAAGTTTACGTGTGATGAGAAGCAGGGCTGAGTGAAAATTATTTTAGAAGCAGCGTGTATCTTCTTCAGATGTGACAGAATATTGTAAAAATAAAAATATAGCAACCGGTTACATGTATTGTTTCTCCCATCTTTGCTTCCCCTTCGCACCTTCCACTACCCGTCCATCCCCTCCTCCCCCCAGCAAAAATATATAGGGAGCAGGGAGAACATTCTTCAGATTAGACCTGTATTTTAAATAACCTTGGCCTGTTTGCAACTGGGAAAATGTTTTTTTTACTTGAGAGATTTATTTCTGTCCTTGTAACACCATGTACTATATGCATTGCACCTGTTCAGACATAAGCACAGCACATTATTATAGCTGTAGGGGTAGAAGCTTCCCAATATATATTTTTGAAAGGAGGGAATGCTGGGGAGAATAGCCCTCTCTTTTCAATTGTTTACCGAGCAGTCTCTTAGGAAGACTTCTTCCTCATCAAGATCAATTTTCCCTGCTCCCCTATTGTCTGGGGAAACCTATCTTCAGGAGCGTCTTTCTTGAAAGATCTCATGACTTTAAAATCATCAGTGGGCTTTGTGTAGTCTGCCTGTCAAAGGAGATATGTTTACACCTTCCCTGCATGTGTTAGAGCTATAAGGTTACGGAGCAGAATGGCTGATACGTTTCGGCGCTTCATGCTAATATGCACAAAAAATGTATTTATGATAATCGTATGGACTGTCTGAAACAATGCATTCCAACATCCTGTAACATAAATAAGAAAGGTGGAGCCAGCCGGCGCCGAAGTGTTTATTTGCCAGCAATCCTGCTCAGCCCCGTATACCTTTGCTACGCTGCCTCAGCCTGGCAGTATTGAACCTGTTGCTGCATTAGCCGAGTTGTATTTTGCTAGATAGGGGAAGGAGGGTTGTCTGCTGTCTGGTAGGAGGGCTTTGTCTGTGTGCGCCTTTCTCTCTCTCCCTCTCTCGCTCTGCGTGTCTCTCGCACTCTCGCTCGCTCTCGCTCGCTCTCTCTCGCTCGCTCTCCCTTTCCCGTCTCTGTGGTTTGTAAGGTAGGTTGCAGTGTGTGTATATACACAACATCAAGAGCAGGAAAATGGACTCATTAGGGAGGCAGGCAGTCATTACCACTCACACTGTACTTCCAGGGAGACAGCGACTATGAGGAGACAAACTGAGGACTGGGGAACAAGGTAGGCCAGTCAACTTTTATAAAACATAAAAGAATAAAGCCTCTACTCTCCTTAAACCACCAGCAGTTCTTTATTTCCCCCCCCCCGCCCCCCCTCGATTTTTAATTTAGAGATGTAAGTTTGCCAGACCTATTTGCTAGCTTAAAATTCGGAACATCTATAGAAGGCCTTACCCTCTACAAATGTTCCCCCCCCTTACTTATTTAAGGGTGTGCCCCCTTATGATTCACTTTAATTACTTTTTTTTTTAATCATGAAGGAAACAAATACGTTTGTTTTCCAACACTAGTTCCAAGTAAATCAATATCTTTCACTCTTTTAAAACAGCTCTCTCCGTATGTTTGTGGGTCTCTCTGCTTTTTCTTTTCTGTTTATGCAGTTCCATCTGTCCGTCCATATATCATGTTCTCCTTATTTACTGCTAAATGGGGGTTTATTAGTATTTGGCAATGACTTTTAACTGTAATGCCGGTGACCAGGGTTAACGGTGACTCTCGTTCTTTGTTTTCTATATATATGCACACTGTAAGTTTAAAGTCCATGCTTGGCATACAGTAAATAAAAGCAAAAAAAAGAGAAAGCAGGTTCCACTCTTCCTGACAGGATTTTTATTCAGAGATTTTGCTGTTTATCTGTTTTGGTGTGGGGGCAGAGGGGGTTAATTTTGCTTGTTGTACATGTACTTTTTCCTCTTGGATATTTTTAACATCCATTTTTCATTATTAGTGTTTTTGCAGTTTCCTTTACTAGGAAGAAAGGAGACGTATATTCTAACTTTTATGTTGCTGATCTAATGTAACATTATGGAGGCATCATTGGGTTAATAAGGATTCAAACTTTCTAAGAGGGAGTTTGTATCCTTGGCTGCCCCCCACCCTCCCACTTTATGCATGGTTATGCTTGTGTTTCCGTGTGTACTGACGGGGAAGGGAGGGGGGAAGGGAATAGATATTTTTTACAGTGGTGGCAAATTATGAAATCTATCGAGCCATTTTGTCCAGAAATAGTAACTATTTATTTACCATTTTTCATTCCACAAATATGCTGCTTATTTGTATTTTCAAACATTGAAGCTTTTCTCTGAATTGATTTTTTTTCTTCTTTCTTTCTTTTTTTTTTTTTTCTGGGGAGGGATTTGTGATGCATTTCATAGCCCATTTAGCATTGTCGAGTTTTTGGAGCCCAGATTTATCATGGGTTCTAAAGGCTGCTTAAACTGATCCATTTGAAATGGTCTTTTTATCTGAGCTCTTGTAATTTCTGTTGGAGAGTAAAACTGCTACTCTGCTGGCAACAAAAAAAAAAAGAAAAAAGAAAAAAGAAAAGGGATAGTGGAAGTGAGTTACATAAAATGTTCTAGAGAATCCTAAGTAATTATATAAAATGGACGCTGATCAGTGGAGATCTCTGAACAGTAACAATCACCTTTTTTTAATAGAAAATTATTTATTTAATAGCAAGAGGCGGACTTCTTAAAAACATGCATTAGGCCTTCCTTTTAGCACAAAGAAGTCCATAATGCAATATTCCTAACCCACCTGAGACTGCCTAGGAGATTCTCCAAAACCTTCAAATCCTTTGAAATGTTTCTTAAAAATCCATTATTTTTCAGCCAGCAAGAACTTTTGCTGCCAACAGGTTTTTTTGCTGTTGTTTGGGGTTTTTTTTTAGCTGTCCTTTAACTTACGAGTCCCCATTTCTACAGAAGTGCCTCCTCGCTGAACAAACTAAGTTAATTGAAATCCAAAGCAGCAGATCTATTCACTGGCACTATAACTACAGAAACTACTTGCTCCATTTTATTAGCAGCTTTTCCAGAACATGAGTGAAACTTTTCAAGGTTTTGTATATCAGTGTGCCAAAAATCTGTGGCTTGTCTCTTAGCTGGGGAATGGCATTCATTGTTTATTATTTTTTTTTCCTCCTTCTTTTTATTCAAACTTCTAAATTAATATTTTGTTGATAGACTTTAAATGTGTTTATTGCTCCAAATGACCTGTTAACTGTTGCAAGGTATTTCCTCCTCTCCAAAAGTTTGAATCTCAGGCTTTGAAACTCAGATTGGTCGTAGAGGGGATGCTGAAGTTATGCCAAAAATGTAGGGGTCTTAGAGGTGGAGCTGCTGATGCTTCTGGATGGTGGTCAGCCTGGATTGAGGCAGCAGGAGTGTTCGCAGCCCTCCTCCTCGTGGGATGGCTGAGGGGTTTGCAGGCACCTGTCATTTTGTCCTGAGCCAGTGCAGGTGTATGTTCCTCAACGACCCAGGATTTTTGCAGGAGACCCCATGGGCCTGTCCTCAGGATTCTTGCATGTACTTTTAGCAGAAGCCCAGACTCATCTAAACATTTTTGAAAAACTTTGAAAATGACTACAAGATACCTTTTGATTTTATGAAAACTCCAGGCAAGAAGAACTCAAGCAGAGAGAGAGAGTCACACAGGAGAAACATTTTTCATTCTCCAGTAAGATCATTTTCTAATAGTAAAACCTTTTTCACCAGGAGGATGCAATTTTCCTTGAACCCCAGCTATAGTCTAGCCAAAAAAAAAAAAAAGGCACAAAGTCCGTTTGCAATCTGGGTACAGCAGCAAAGGGTAAAGTATGCCTAAGTAAACTTAAAAGGGGCATATGGTGGTGTGTGTGGAGCCCGGGGAATGGCAGGGCTGTTGTCCAGGGGCAGGCGCGGGGCGCTGCGGGTGCCCTGCCCGCAGCCGGGCAGCTGTGCGGGGCAGGGCCGGCGCTGCTCGCCGGGTCACACCGGGCTTTATTCCTGTGCTGGAGCAGACAGTTATCTAACACACCCACACGAGGAAGTGCTCTGGAGCAGTTATTTCATGCTTTGCCATGCCCTGTAGCTAGAGCAATTTTGGGCTGAATGGCGTGTAGTATGTGCCGCTCTCACTCCCGTGAGACGAGAAGCAATGCTGGTGGGGTTTTTTGTGTGTATGTTTTTGTGCTGGGGTTGTGTTGTTTTGTTTTGTTTTGTTTTTTCTAACAGGACCCAAAAATGGTATATAAGACAGTTAAATCCAAATACCAAACACATACCAAGTCAAATTATTTTTAATAGTGGAGGATTTTGCTTTTCTCTTAAAGGAGGAAAAAAATATCTATCTTGTTTATTTTGATAAAGACAGTTGTAGCAATTTCCTGAGTTGACTGTATCATTATTGTAAATATTACTCACAGTTTTCCTATTTTCACATTTTCTTCATAGGCCCAGCTTATTCATAAGGGAAAACAGCTGCAGAATATTAAAAAAATTGTAATATTATTTATATAAAACTTTGATGTAAATAGGGAATAGTGTCCCCTGCTAGAGAATTCTGTGGGATGGCTTACAAATCCCATACAAGAGAGATTACAGTCTTAGATAAATTGTTATTTAAATAGTTTCAAGAAAACCTTGCTCATTTTTGCAGACCATATGAGGTTTTAAGCAGAATAATTTGAATAGAAGTTCTGTTTAGAAATTGATGGCATGCTGTGGCCTTATAGATTTCAGTTGGTTTCACTCCAGTCTGTTTTCATAGGACTTTTTAAAACTGTGATCTGTATGGTAAAGAGCTTTGGCTGAAAGAGATTCATAAATGTTAATGGGAATTTAAAGACTGAAATTTAACTTCAAGTTACTTAGATTTTTTTTTTAAACAAAACTTTTAGAAAATCCAAATCCTTTATAAATGTCTTTTTTTTTTTTTTTCATGAAACAATACACTGGAAATAGTTACTTTTAAAGAATAACTTGTTCCCTCTGAAGAGTTTGACGTTCACACTGTGGTGCACAGGGAGAATGATGGCAAATCAAAGTGAAACGGACTTCACTGTTCTTGTTAGTTTGGTCCAAGAAAATTTCAGAAAGTATACAAACAATAACAACTGTGAAAAATAACTTGGATTTTTAATAATCTGTCTACGCCAGGTTTCTCTTGGTGAAAAGTACTGTTTGATCATACACCAAATTTTTGAAATACTTTCGTAAGATCTGTACCATTTTAACTTGAGGAGATTTCCACAGATGTATTAAACTTTTGGTGAGGAGTAAATAAAGGCAAAGCCTTTTGTCCAGATGGTTTTTCCTTTGATAGTGTTGACTATATTCTCAGTTAGTATTTATCACATAAAAGTTAATATTTAGTTCTAAAGGCACTGATCCAATTTTCTTCTAATAGGAGACTGGCATTTCAGAATGATTGCTGCTTATGTCTTTCATGTTTTCTTACATTTTTGTACTTAATCCTCCAGCACCATCATGTGCTATGACAGCATTTTGACCGCCCAGCGCTGGCAAGAGTTCTGCTTGCAGATGGGTCTCGTAAAATGGTCACCAGAGGCACAGGGACATGTGCCACCTCCTCTTCGTAGCTGCTGGGGCAGCCAGGGCTGCTGCTGCTGCAGGACAGGTTGCTACACATCCCTGAGGTGTGCAGGAAGAAAGTTCAGCTTCTACCACGTGCAGGGAAGACTTTGTATCTTGAAGTAGATGGAATACAGGAATGGGAAATTGGGCTAATGGGATAAAGCTGCCTTTAAAGAAAAAAGAACACTGTTCTTCTGAGAGCTGGGTGTTGGCTTTGGTGAAATGGCTGTGGAGCGTCCCGGGTTGTTAGAGGGGGCAGATGTTCACCTCACAGAGCAGCGAGCACTGGGTGGTGGCACTATGGGAAGAAAGGCTATGGACTATGCCAGAACAAAGGGTGAAATCCTTTCATGCCAAGAATGGCCTGATCCCATCAGTAGCAGCCTGCCCCACCAGCCCCATGGAGGGCAGATTTGCAGCCTGTGCTGTACTTGCTGTTCTCAGGTACTGCTCCTCAAGATCTTTTACGGCAGATGGGGACTAATGAAAACTAGTCCTACCTAATTCAAACACTGGCAGCGTCTGTAGGACTTCTTTCTTTAATACCTCATGCTGTAGTTCTTTCCTTGTGCTTTTCTGCAGTGGGTGGACACAAATCACTAGGTAACATTTTATGTCCAGTTTGCACAAGTGTGACAGTACCAAAGAGGAACCAGAACCCGTAGGGTCTTCCACAATGTTTGAGTTACTATCAAACCAGTGGTTATGAAAGTCTGAATTAAAACCAGTTGGTAACTACAGAAAAGGAGAAAGGAAACCTGAATAAGCAGTGCTTCCAAGCCACTGCAGAGCACCCATGGGAAATCTTTTGCAGGACAGACATGGTGTCATTCTGTAAGTTACACCTGTAGATGACCTCTAAATGTTACACATTCAGAGTAAATTTATCTTGGGGTTGTGGTAGAGCCAAAAATGTAGGCAAGTATAGTGTGTCGTTAGATTTGGAGGTAAATACAGCATGGGAATTACTGATTTTCCTTTTTTTTTTCTTCTCAAATAAAAGACATACTCTCTACTATCTTACTTCTAAAATCATCAATAGCTGTGTGATCAATCCCTTGCGGGTGCAAAAGTAGGACTGGGAAAGTTGTCTTATGGACTTCAGAGTTGTCCTTTCAGCTGACTGAAAGTTAATTATTGATTTCTCTTTCCTCCCTAGAGATCCATATTCCTTTCTTTCTGACCAGAAAGTTAGTGGTCACAGTGCAGGAATGTGAAAGTAATCGTCATGTGGCAGTACAAGATTTCATGGGCAGGATGTCAGGAATGTGTAAGATGGAGGTTGACATGGGGAGAAAGTGAAGAAAGACAACTAGGTAAAAGTGTGTGTCCACTGTTATTTTATGTGGGCTGGATGTGGAGCCTGCTATTCTCCATGGCTCTGGCCCCTAAGCTCCCAGCAATTTGAGAGCTAAGTGAGTCACAGGCATTAGTGACAGAGGAATGCTGAGAATAAAAACAAAATAACAACAAAAAACTCAACCAAAAAATTTCATTGTTTAGGCACAAACACAAGAAAACCATGTTTAATTGCTGATGTGCTCCCTCTGCTGGTTCTCTAAAACTAACAAATGCTATTCCCAGGAGACCGGGCCACACCCTCTGGGACACTGCCTGACAAAAATTGTGCCAAATGAATGGCTTTGAGTTCTCTTGCAACGAGCGGTAGTAACAGCAAAAGAAGTCTTCTGATGAAGCATGTTAAACCCTTCAATACCAGGCTTGACTGCTGAGAGGTCATGAAATGTTCAATCTGTGATTCAGCCCTTTTTTTTCCCGTCTTACATTTGATAGGTGTTCCTTTTCCTGTGATTTCCCAAAGTTTGTATTTTCTGTTTTGCTGTGGCTGCTTCTAGGATTTTTCCCGTCTGAAGGGGTTTTATCAAATGTTCTCATTGATGCTTTTAGTTTCAATTTTAGAGTATGTAGTATCTGAAGAAGTCCTAATGTAGCTTAGGCTTTGGCAGCTTCCAATTCTTTCTGTCACTGTCAGTTAAATCTGCTTGTCAGCTTTATACTGTTGTGCCCACTTCATCCTGTCCTTTGGCTTGAATACCGGCTGTTTTTTCAGGATACTCTTGAACATCCTTCCTCGTTGTGATGAATCTGTATTTCTTTTCCAAACATAGACTGAATTGTTTAATATATTCCCTACACAGCATATTTCCCCAGTAGATAGGTTTTAAAATCCAGCATTTTGTGCTTTCATACTATGAAAAAATGTCTGTCCTGGGTAAGATTGAGTACTGGAGAGAAAAAACTGAAAAAAGCTGTATTAATTTCCATAGAATACTTGGAGTGTGTGGAAGATTTCTGACATAGTAATTATTCAGTAAAAGATGGTCCTGTGTTTCCCATATTTTCCACCTATGTGGACTGTCATGAAAAAGAGCTTCATCTTGCAGCCGTTGACACACCAGTGGGAATCAGCTGTGCAGAGCTGTTGCAGGACTGGGCTCAAGTTTTCCATGTAGAGTAATGAAAAGTTTCCTTTCTGCAAGTCTCATGTTTCCCATCTAGGTGACTGCTTATTAAATCTTTATCCAGTAGGGACAATAAACCAAACAGCCTGGTGGGTAGCTAATTGTCTGGAGTGACTCAAGTCACGTATAAATCTCATTTGTACTCAGTACGTTGACTCTCTCTGGCCTCGTCGCTCTCTCAAGTATTCATTCATTTTGAGACATCTAGAAGGTAATGCAAAGAAAAGATTTCCTGGTCCTTCTATCTCAGCGTCTCGGAGGATACTTGTAGGCTGATGCTCCCTTATTTCCCTTGCACAAGCCATGCAGTTTAGGATCCCATCCTTCTGGAACTAGCACAGGGTACTGGCCCCCGTGTGGGCAGTCACAGCAGAGACAGCACCGGGATCTCATCACTCTCCTCTCACCAGGTCCCTGGATGGGAGGAATTGGAGCAGGGGTTGGCATCTCTCTGATAGCCTGCCATCCTGCTGTACCTGCTCTGGGGATAAATACAGAATTCAGCGCCTGGGGCTACCAATCTGGCACCTTTTGCTGGTGCTAAACTAATACAAGTGATTAGAAGCGACGTGAGTTCCCAGCGAAGGCCCAGCCCGTCCTGGTGGCCGTTTGAAGTCCAAGCCCTATTTGTAATTTCCAGCATTTCATGAAAATGCTGCTTTTATTTTCCTCTCCAAGCCACAGCCAAGTTTTGAAAGCTTCAAAGCTTGCTCCAGTTGGATAGAAAAAGTTTTTTTAAGATGGTGACATATCCTAAATGAGATGGTTCCTTCTGAGCTATACCAACCTCAAATCATTAATCCACCAAGTCAGTCAGGCTCATCCTGAAACATTTCACTGCTGTGAAAGCATCTGCTCCTGAATGAGATTAAAAGCCAGTTGTGCTTTTGCAGTACAGTCAGCTGTGCAGAACTTTGTGTCGGACAAGAGAAAGCTCAGTTATTTTACCGTAGTGCTGGGCATTTCTGGATTCTCGAATTAACTTTTTCTGCTAGACTCTGAGTCCCTTTTTACAGGGAACTGGATCCCATTCCAAGCCCTTCTTAATACTTCTGTAGACAAACTTTTTTTTTTCCAATGTGTTTACAGGGATCTTAAATATTTTTGTCAGCACAAAGTCACAGTGCAGTATCAGAAGTTTTAATCAGATTGCAGTGCAGTCACTACTGTATACAAGATACTGGTGAGGATAAGCTGTGCGTTAGGGAGGCAGGATTCAGAGTCTGTTTCTAGTTTTCTGTGTTATTTTCAACCAATCATTTCATTTCCCAGTTACCTGTGTTCAGGATAATGACGTTTATCGGTTTCTGAAAGCAGATAGGAGAATGTTAGGTATAGCTATGCTAGCAGGTTTTATCCTTTCCTCATGAGTTTGTGCCTTGTTATCACCCTGAAGTGCATTACAACTTCTTTCTTTACTCTAATGGCTTTCCTTTAGCCTCCCCATGAAGTTTTTGAATACTTGTGGTCTTTCTGTGGCATGTCAGACTAGAACTGATACCTGAAGTCTTGGGGTTTGGGTTTTGGCTGCGTTTTTGGGGTTTTTTTGTTTTGTTTTTGAAAAGGTTTTTACCACATAGAGGTTAAGAGCTACCTATTTACCTAGGTAGTTTGGATGACAGTAAAACTGTTTTGCCCTGCTCATGCAGCTTGTATTATGTTGGATCTCAATTTTGTATGTATTTTGCAATTTCACAGCATTCAGCCCTAGGTTGTCTTGACCAAACTCCTATTAATAATGGAGCTAGCTCAGTTAGGACTGTCTCTGTGCTGGAGAGAGAGCTCTCTTGTCTAGATCACATCCATAACCAGCCCTGTGATAATTTATTCTCCTATCAGAATTTATTTAATTTTCATTCCATGTCTTTTGCAGGTAAAAAAAAAGTTGAAAGCAAAAAGGAAGTGAGCTAAAATGAATTTTTCTAGAGTTTCCTAAGTCTGCTTGTGCAGGAACACGGTTTAGTAGACCATAGGTTGTTCTAAAGAGTTATTAGAATGTGGGGTGAAGTTACTATGGAACATTGGCTTCAGTGTGGTAGAAGGATACAAATGGAGCATTTAGGGAGGAGGTTTGTGAAGAATGTGAGCAGCTAGAAGAAATAAAAGCTGAGATGCAGGCAGGGGGCAGAGCTGTTCAAAGAAAATGAGGACAAAAAGTCTGAACTTCATGCAAAAAGAGGGGCTAATTTGGTCCCACTGGCAAGAGAGGGAGAAAATTTTGGCAGCAGGATTCTGTATGAGTAGGACCAGAGAGGGGTGGGATGAGGCCACAGCCCTTTCCTTTTTCCTCATGAGCAGTGAGCTGGAATAATCATCATACAATAATCATCTTCAGAGGACTGTGCTCTTGGGATAAGAAGTTCCACATGCAATTTCTAGATGTCTGTGTATTTGTCAAAATGTTTATGGGTCATATTTTGCCCTATGTTACATTTTTATAAAAGTGGACCAGTTGTGTGAAATTTAGAAGAACCAACCTTGAACCAAGAGCTGAATTTAGCTCTGTATTTCTCCCTACTGGCTGCAGCTGGCATATGTCTGAAGCAGTAAAGATGATGCATGGTACTCCACAAGTGATTTGTGACCAGGAGACAGTTTTCTTTAGGACAGTGCTGCTGCATTTGACCTCATTTCTGCTGTGTTAGATACTGTCTCCCTTGTGGCAGCATACATAGGTGTATTAATAAGATTCTTCCCAGATCTCTCCTTGAAATCTCAGCTTAGGGAGTTGATGAAAAGGCTTGCTTTTACAAGGTGTTGGTGATTATTCTCATAATGCTCAGGCAAAGGCTGCAAAGAATTTAGCAACCCGAAAGATGCCTTTTTTTTCTCATCTACTCAGTTTTAATCCTGAGACCCTGTGTGATCTCTTGTTGTTGTTGTTTTTGTTGTTTTGGTTTGCTTTGTCCTCATTCACCAAAAAAAGTGAGGTGCCAATTCTGTCTAAGTCTTTCCCAGGCTTTTTTGTGTAAAGGAGTTACACATGTCCTTCAAAACAAAGAACAGTTATCAGCTGAGTTCAGCAGGAGGAGGGAATGCTCACAAAAGGTTCTAGGACAGTTTAGCCATAGATAGCTGCTGATATGGATAAATAGCACTTTACATTTCTGAAGAAACTTATTCAAATATCTCACAGTGTTTAATGAAAGTAGTTAATTTAGTTTTGCCTAATTTCAGTCGCTGAATCAACATTATTATTTCCATTTTTTAATTAGAAACAATCGAGGCACAGAGAGAAGAAGGAAGTGAGGCCTTTCTTTCTTCCTTCCTCAGTGTATTGTACATGCAGATGGGAGTTGGAAAAGTAAAGACCATGTTCCATGGACAAAGGAAGCTCAGATGATTCTTGGCTATGTTAAAGACTGTTAGGCTTCTTTTTTTTTTTTTTTTTTTTTTTTTTTACACCGCTGTGGTATTGTAACACATACGCAACTTCTTTGCCATTAAATTCTTGTTTCTACTTCCAAAATTAGATACAAAGACCCTACAGTGACTGGAAATTGAGGCCAAATACATTTAATATACCAACATGTCAACAAAGTCTTCAGTAGCAGAATTTTTCCAGACAAAAAGCTTTTTAGTGTTTTGTTTGCTTATTATTTATAATTGCTCTTATAACTGAGTTAAAGTAACTTCAATTTTTTTGTTTTCCCGTGGCTGGATTTCTCTCAGCTCGATATATCCCAATAAGCTCCAGTGTTAGCTTTGTCCAAGCAATAGATGTTCAAAGATTGGACCAGTATGTCACCTCTTTTTGTACAGTAATAATCACAGGGGAAAGTTACATCTGGCTGAAATACATAGTGGTGTTGCTTGATGCCTTAAATAGTCATCAAGAGCAGACTGGAGCTCCCTATCACATATTAAAACAAACGTGCCTTCAAATAATTACGTTCTGAACTTGTTGTGTGTATGTCTGCTCTATGTGCAGTGGCTCTCAACGTCTAAGAACTGCAATGTGGAGAGAAAAAAACAGCCCCTAAGGGTTCTTTGGGCACAGACATCTTAAGAGGATTGTTGCTAGTCTGTTTAAACTTGTCCGTGGGGACAAAGCCTATGCAGGCAATTATGGGAGCCCACAAGTGCTGGGTCTGGGCAGAGCACAGGTGTGTTGCTGCTGAGGCATCTCTCAGAGAATGAACAGTGGGAGGAACTGAGCTGCTGGTGTATTCAACCTGAAAACTGTGCAAGGAATAGCTGCATTTAACTTTTTGTTACTCGAGAATGAGATTCTCAAGATCTTGAGATCTCAGTTCTTGAAAACTTGCAAACAAGTTTTGGGTTTGTACCGTTCTCTAATGTTTTTTCACTTCCCAAGAGCCAGTTTTAATGTCTGTTGATGCTTAGAAGACCAGATTGGAAGGACAGCAACAGAAAGTTTTATTAGCCAGCACAATTAATACTTTCTTCCTTAAGAGCCAAATTCATCTAGTGTAGTATGTTTACAAAAGAAAAAGCTGGAATGCACAGTAAGGTTTTGCCTTTATCAGAGACATATGGACTCACCATCACTGGGTATATTTGTGAGACTCTAGCAAAGAACACTCCTCAGGCATTTCTCACATTTCAAGGGTTGAAGGGCAAATTGGATGAATGTCCCTCCTAAAAACTGGATGAACCAGCTTTTTCATATGCAATTTCCAATTTCGATAATCCCCAAGAAGCTTATAAGAGCCAGGATGGAGTCAGTAAAACCTTGTCTTATTAACCTCCTAAAGGACATGAAGGGGTTTGGATCTCGAGGCTGGTCAGGATGCCAAGTGCTCCTCTGAAGTACTCTCATACTGTCTCAGCCTGCTGGAACTTTTGGCAGACACAATACAGTAAGGTTCACAAAGTAGATGAATACAGTAGATAGAGACCAGGTTTACTGGGATAATTCCCACCTGAGAAAGGCAAGTCAAGCTTCTTTGTACAGGAAAGGCAGTAAATATCTTCCCCTCATCTACAACCCCTACATAGATGTTTTTCCCTTGTTCCCCTTTCACACATATATGACTTGTTTTTTTGATTGAATGGTCTCTCAGATTCGTTCTGCTGATAAGCACTGGTCCTTTGAGAGATCCTCAAGTCAATTGCATTTGAGTCCTCTTACTCCTTAGGATACTTTTGTCCACTTTACCTGCAAAATTGTGACACAGGGATATTCTAGAAAGGTTCCCTACTGCGCAGTTGCCTCTACATGCTGTTGTGGTAATAAAAAGTGGCAACTTTTTTCTGTCATTAAGCACCTTCAGAGTTATGCATTTACTTAAATAAATCAGTTTCTGGATTTGTTTTTTTTTACTTACTGAGGTACCATAATCACCATATTTAATTAGGACGTATGTAGTCTTCAAAAATTCCAAAGCAGTGCTTTATAGGACTCATCATTTTTCCTTCTGGGTGCCATGAACCATTATGTATCTGTGTGGATTTGGGGGAAAGATGGGTTGAAGAGTCAACAACTACATAGGCATTAAGTCAGCAAATCTAGAGGATGCTTACTTCTTAACCATTTTATTGAACTCACATCTTTCTATGGCCCTTCCTTGGTTTTTGATGGGGATCACTGATGTGTTTAGGGTGAAATTCTGCTTGGCTATCCTGTTTTCCTAAAGGTCATTGAGTTGGGAACACAGTGAAGAGTTTGGAATTTGGAAGAAAGACAAGCCATGTATTTCTCCAAACTTTCTGGGAAGCCTGAGCAAATGAGCTGAACTTCTTGGTGAACCTCTCTTAACCAGAACTGTTGAGGCTCCTTGGCTTGTCAGAGAGGATCTTGCTTCCTCTCAGAGGAAGTAATTCTGCATCATTCAGGAGAGACTTTAATGGTCTATACTCTATTTTTTCGGATATTTGCAGGAAAAAGCCTATTTTTTCATATGCATAAAACTGTAAAGCTTCAAATCTTTATTGCTCTTTGCTTATTTTATAAAGCTTTTACTTTTCTATATCCTTACTCTGAACGCCTGTATATTTAACCTTAACAAAAGAAGCACAGTAAGCCGAGCAAATGGAGTGGTGTTCAATTTGCTTCCTTATTTTCTGCCTCAGCGGGTCAGGAACCTGCTCCTTGTGGCAGAAGGGGCCATATGCCATGGTTCCTGCTCTGCAGTGTAATCAGATCTGCTGTGTGTGCCCAGTAAAACCGAGCTGGGCAGGATTCGGGCAAGGTGCACCAAGCTCAGCACTTGTGTGCAAGACAACTGCAACAATGCTCGTGCTCAGGAGCTCCAAAGCTTCCTGGAATCGCTGGATTTGCTGAGAATGCACCAGAACCGGTTTGGATGTTTGGAGTACACCCAATATAGCCCAAACTTGCTTGACTGAATTCATGGTAGTTTTCTCAGCAGCTGTGCTGGCTTTGCATGGGAGTAGGTTCTTCTGGATAAGCAACATTTAGGAGAAAGTCATGAGTGAGCTAAGTACAAATCAAGGATCCTGAGTACAGTCTTCAGATGATGAATTTTTTTTATTTTTTTTTTTTAAATTCTGGTACTATTTTTAATAACCTTAGATCTGGCATGTGTAAGAAGAGAAGATGTGACAAATAATAGGAAGTTTTGGGTCTGCTGTAGGCCTTCTTACTGATCTGGATACTTGACCTCTGCTCTTCTGTTCCCTAGCGGTGAACTAGACTGATGGAAGAACCTTCTGCATGCCTTGAAGCTTCATGAACGGTTTTTGAAGTGCTCCGAAACCTTTAGGTAAAAACGGCTGGGGGATAACAACAGTAATTATTGCCACAGTTAACTTCTCTTGATCTGAGAGGAGTGAGCAGAAAATGCAAACACATGTCTTGCCATGAGAAATTAAGATGTAGTCATTTCAAAAAATTTCCCAATAAGGGAACCATCTTCATTAGCTTTAACTGTTTCCCTCCTTAAAGTGTTTTGCCTAATCATGTCATCAGTGGAAGAATACACATGTGGAACAAAGGGTAGTAGGGCTGAAAGGCAAATTTTGACACTTCTAAACCTTGGATCCTGCTGATGTAAAATAAAAGTTTTAATTCCAGTTGAGGGTTGCAGTTTGTTTCAGAATTGCAGAAGGTGAGCAGAGATGGATATTTGGATAGAGAGGAAAATGTCCAACAAGTGTCCACCTGAGTTCTGCAAAAGACTGAGTAGAGAGGCTGATCCCGCAGTGATGGATGAACATGGCTTTGGCATGATGAGAGATGCTGATATGTTGTTTATGTCTTAACCCCTGGGAGAGAGAAGGGTTCAGGAGGATGAGATTTAGAAGTAGGATGGAGGTGAATATAAATTAGAGGGAAACAAAGGGTGAAGAAGAAGAGGAAGGTGCAGTTCCATGGTGGTGTGTAGGTTCCTGGTTTGTTCTGGAGTTTGTGGTTGAGCTGAGTGTCACCAGCAGCACCGCTGCATTTAGTGTGCTCAGTGTAAATAGAATCCATAAATAGTTTTGTAAAGTGTCAGGTTTTTGTTTGTGAAGTCACTCTTATTGTTACTCTTGACTCTGCCGTTTCTTTCCTTACCTTATTGGTGGGCTGAAGTTACTGTTGCTTAGCCCAAATTCACATGTATGAATATGCTTTCATCTCTTTCTCTGTTGCTTTGTTTATCTGTCTCTGTCTATCTCTCTGTGCGCCTGCTGCTTGTCTGCCTGCCAGTTTTTTCTTTGTCTCTATCACTTCATCATTGAACCCATCTGTGTAGAAAATGGGATATTTGGCTGTCTCCTATTTTTTTATTATTATTTTTCTATTATTTTTGTCATTTTGTTCCCTCAGACTTACGAGGATGAAACTCGCACTCCTGGGGGTGCCAGGCATTTTAGATCTTGCATTTAGGAGGAGCCGTGATGCTTTTTGCGTCTGTTTGTCTGTCCATCTGTCTGCTGGTCTATAATAAGCTGTGCAGCGAGACAGCAGCTTACTATCTGTGTGTGTGAAATTAGCTAATTGGTGTTAGCAGCAATATTTTCACATGTTTTATAAGCAAAGTGCAGCAAGGTATATAAATGTAGATATGATCCAGAGACACACACACATACACACACGCGCGCGCACGCAAGCCTGTCGCTGCTCATGCATAGACGCTCAGAAGTAATTAATGTTAATAAGATTTTAATGTGCTTGTGAGATCATAATGAGGAGAAATGAATGCTCTGATTAGAAAAAGGTAACTGTGTGTGTGTTTTGGCTTAGAACAAGATTTCCCCTCTTTTTTATAAATCACAATTTCAGAACTTGTTTGTGATTGCATCAATCGGTTTTTATTTTCAAATTAGAGGTCTGTTTAGCCATTTGAATGATTATCCAAATAAATGGGTAAAACCCTGATCATAAGGAATCGTGCAGATTTTGTTTTTTCCCTTAGAAAGCGAAGCTACTACATGACAGGGCTGGGCAGCCTCATCCTTCTAACATTACATTTTTTTGATGCTGCTTTTAAAGCCTCATCAGCAACGGCTCTCAGAGACAGTGCTCATTTTTTACAAATAGAGATGTTTATCTATAGGTGTCTGCAGTGCATAATCAACCACTGAAACTATTGTGCCAAGGCACATTCCTGTTCATCAGTAATGATGAATCCTCAGAGTCCGGGTGATCACATGATACCTTGATTATATTTTGAAATAATTAGTTTAGGAGAGCAGAACTGTATTTATGGTTTTTTGTTTTGTTTTTTTTTTCCCTTTCATGAGTCGGTTTCCAAATAAGAGGGATGGGAAAGTGTTTGCAGGAAATACTTTACAAACTAGGATGTTTTTTCGTCCTGGATGCTGTGTAGTCACCAGACCCCAGGCTGGCTAAAATCCAGCTGGACACTAGGGGTCCTTCTCTCCAGCAAATCAATGAAAATACTGTCCAGAGGGCTTCACTTCCATTTGCATACTTATTTTTGTTATTAATCCCTTTGGGATTGGGATTTTTTTTTTTTTTTAATTGACGCTGAGAGGTTAGATACTTAGTTTTGAAAACATCTAGAATTGAAAATGCAAATTTGAACAGTCCATATTTCAGTGCATCCCATGTTGCCTGCTACCCACATTATGCTGGTGGTGCCTGGCTTGACTGGTGTTTTAAAATGTTAGGTCTATGATTGAGTCCATGGAATACAGTTCATTTCCAGAAAGTGCTGGGGTGCCACGACAGTGGTTGTGATGAGAAATGTTAGAGCATGGTGATAAGATTGCAGTTTCCAAATTATGCTGAACAAAAACCAGTGTCAGTAAATACAGCTTTGACACGATTTGAAGTCTCTAAAGATGATGATGTGACAGTTCGTTTATAATGAATGAATTTATTTTGGGGAAAGGAAACGGCAGGCATTATGTATATTTGTTTATTTCTCTAAACACTCCTTTCAGCTAGCTGCTGTACAGTTGGGCCTCTAAAACTAGTTTATCATTCTGGTAGCTCAGTCAAAGAACTTAATTTTATGAGGTACCTTGGGATATTGTCTGCACAAGTGTGTGCACAAGCGTGTCTGTGTGGGTACACTTAAAGCATCACTGAAACCTGCACATCCATGCAGCAGGGCCAAACCAAAGTATTCCCCAACTACTGCCACCATCCAGGTAAGTTTTAATGACCCTGGATGGAAGAAGGACATCTATACTTCTCCTAAGTACTTACAGTCTGAGAAGTGCTTTACATTTTGACCTAAATAAAACAGCAGTCTGAGCTCTCACAGTAAGGAAGCAACTAATTTGTTTTAAAAATAATCGATCCTATCTGTAGGTAATTTTATTAGAATATTTTGAGAAATTTCAACCTCAGTTTAAGATTAGTATTGAACTGAATTAGTACTGAATTAATGGGATATGATTCGTTTCCAGAGAGTGCCGAGGTACCGCAACAGTGGTTGTGATGTGAAACAGTAGAACATGGTGATATGATTGCCATTTCCAAATCATGATGAACAAAACCAGTACCAGTAGATTATGGTTTCGACACAATTGGAAGCCTCCAAAGATGATGTGACAATTCAGATACCACTTTGGGATTAGTATCCACCTGCATTTTTTTCATTGCCTGTTTCTGGTTGTTTCCTGTGTGTGTGAACGTGCCAATTCCCAAGAACTGGCTTCCACAATGTTGAAGAGTGAGAGCAGGAGCAAGGTAATGATAAATTCCAAATCCACTGAATTGCCACCTTGGAGCAGGAAGCAGCTAAGCAATGAGAGGAATATCTCTTTAATTTGAATTTTTTTTTTTTCTGTGTTCTAGAAGGAAGATGTTGTGGAAAACACTCAGTTTAACGTTCCCAACCCTGGAGATGAAGTAGCCAAGCTCCCTTCAGCTGTAGGCTGAAAACTGCATAAGGCTTGGGGAACTCAGGAAGAGCTGAGGCAAATTGGTTAAGTGCATGAAGTTAGTATGCAAAAATTAGTTGTGCTGAGTCCTTGGGGGA
Organism: Vireo altiloquus; assembly: GCA_013396875.1. NCBI lineage: Eukaryota > Metazoa > Chordata > Aves > Passeriformes > Vireonidae > Vireo > Vireo altiloquus. Next base: position 125,071 of record VZRF01009248.1, on the reverse strand, counting down.
CTGCTTTAATTCAGGAGTAAATTAGTCTTAGACCAATGTAGCTTAACTGAATAAGGAGCTACAGGGAGCTTTGCTGTTGAATTAGAGCATCTACTCACAGCTTCAAGACAATTAAATGTGTGCACATTGGTGTCAAACCTTTAGTTGATTTGCCTTAACATTCTCAATATCCCCATGCAGGCTTGGCTTAAGAGATAGATAAACTGTCCCAAGCAATTAATTCTGTACTGGGGATCCAAAACAAAACAAATTTCAATAGCTTGTTTACTTTGAGGGAAATATCATAATGCCAACTATTGCACTGTTGTTGACAGAGCAGTGCTGATTGCCCTCCCTCTCCTTGGACACCATTGTTTTCCTGTGCAGTTGCTGAAGGAAAGTTCCTGTGCAGATACTGAAGATGGCTTTCTGTTAGTCAGTTCTAGTCAGTTTGTACATACAAAATTTCAGTATAAAACATACCAAAGTCAGAGATATTGTGCATTTGCAATGAATTCTATAATTATTACAAGAAAAGCAAGTGTATTCACAAGTTCTGTTTCTGCTTTACTTGCATTTGACTACTCCAGTGTAGTTCAAAGATGAGAAGGAGGGTTTTGGGATGGGTTTGTTTGGTTGTGATGGCAGAACAGCGTATGGTGGGAGCATGGTAATGACAAGCTGCCTAGGAGAAACTCATTTTCTTTTAAAGAGGCCTATGCACAGTGTGAAAATAGGAGCTTATAATTGTATGTTGAGATTGTGCTCTGAAGAGTCTTTTAGAGTACATTTGCCAGCCTTACTTATATTATAGCTGTTTAATTTGACTTTGTTCCTAAGTACACATATAAGGTTAAAATGCTGTTAATTCATAAATTTCATAATTATTGAATAATTGTGAGTTAGTTGATAAAATCTCCATGCTATTCAACATTGGATTTACACAGTGAAAACTCTCTGCATAAGGATGAATTTTGAAAATATCTGTAGGTTCTAGTTTGATCAGGCCAGTAGAGAAAGTAAGTAATCAACTTGAAAGCTTCCTTGGAGATAGTCCCCTGCTAGAATCAAGGAGGCAGTGTTTGTTCAAGTATGCTGACTGCTCTGAGGTCTTCTCACACGAAAACATACATCCTAAAACTGTCAAGACTTTAGCTTTGAAAGGACTAATTATCTCATCTTACTTGCCCAATTCCATATTTATGTTTCTGAATAAGTAGCCACTTTTCTACCAGAGTGCTTAAGGCCCAGAAGCACCTGCTGAAGCTGCTGGATGCAGAGAACTTCTAATTCTATATGCATTTAGAAGAGCAATTTTAGATAATAGTTGGCCAGAAGGCTCTTAGGTCTAGTGAGCTTAGAAATCCCAGATAAGTGTCGTGACATTTCTGCCACAAATGTTGTTTTAAGAAGTTGTGTAATTGCAGAGTGTGATATTTACATAAAAGTAAAAAAGTGTGGCTGTCTGTAGGAAGGCAGGAACTGTTAAAGAAATCAAGCTGTGTTTGCATGCTTTGGTCATCTCAGCTTCTGAAAGTACCAAACACTTTGGAGGTAGGTAAGGAAAGCCTTTTCATGAACAAGTCTGGAAAAAACTAGCCATGGAGGAAGTTCCTGCCCTACTCTGTCATGGCAAATTTGGCCAAGTCTTTGAACAACATAGGTTTTCAATCAGTTTGAGTTCTGTTTAACTTAGTAATGGATATTCATACTTAGCCATATGAAAGAGATTTTTTTGTTCATTTTTTAATAAGCTCTCCATCTCACTGTTACTTTGCACTGGATATTATGCAATCTACAGGTTGATTCACACATGAAAGGAAATAGCTTAATTTTTCTGAAGTTTTATATGTGGATATTGGGAAAGCTGTTTGGATGTATGAGGTTCCAAGTAATATAGAAGCAGACAGCACTGAGCAATTAGACAGAGTCAGAAACATGAATCACTATGATGTGAATTTGCTTCCTGGTATTTCAGTTTTGTTGTCTTGTGGACATGTGTGTCTTGTCATTAGCAGAATTTCAGTGGCTTCAGGGTTAGCTGCAGTCATCACAGAAATACACAAAATAGTTTATATGTGTGCTTACTCCTACACTTACGCCCGTGTTTACTAGTAGTGCATTTGGAAAGAGTCTGAATGTATGAGAAGGGTTTGAATAATGAGTTTGAGTAATGGTTCCATTTCTTCGACAAATACTAAAACTTAATCTTGTTCTCATTCTCAAAACTGTTCTGCCGCCACATTACTAGGATTAGGCCTTTTTACCTGTGCCTGTATTTGTTATTTGAAGAGAATTGCAACCTTCCTGTGTTTCCTGGGGCAAGAGATACTATGTATTCACCTCTCTTTAAGACATGATTGTTATTTGATAACTCCCTGTCAGGTAGGAGGACTTTAGTTGATGGGAAGAACCTTTGTGCTCTTTTGTGTGAAGGCCTTTCAGGTCTGCAGGGCACTGTGGGGTCCAGGGCTTGCCCTTAGGGTCGCTCTCTGTGTTACACTTCTCAGCCACGCTGTGTGCAGTCCACGTGTTGGCAAAGGCAGCACAGCAGCATCTCTTCTGCTCTGGGGCTCCGTATTCGAGATGCATCAGACCACCCTGCAGGCCAGCTGTGTCTTGTGTGTGTGATCCTGGGAATCAGGCACCGTGGTGCTCAGCAGTATCTGCAGGGTTTCATGCCTCCAAGTGAAGACCTGAGCTCAGGGAGATTTGCCAGCAGGCATTTTGTCTGGAGTGACAGCCCAGGTAACACAAACTGCTGTGTGAAGTTTTATACATTGGGACAGCTGAGGTGCCTGTCTTCTAGGCAGGAAAAAAGCTATGAAGTCTGACTCGGGAAATCATTTCTCTGCAGTCTTCTTTCATGATATTTGCCACAGACTGGAGCAATCCATTGAGATATTTGAGCTGCTCAGACATCTAGAAGCTCCCAGCCCTGCTGCCAAGATTCTTATCTGACCACATGATAAACATTCTTCCTCGGGTATTTGCCCCGAACATCTGAAAAGTGCTTCAGGCAAGTAATGTGGCAGGTGGTAACTTGGTTCTCTTGGTGGTGGTAAACCAGGCTGCTCCACCCCTGGAGCTGCTGCCAAAACACTGACCCTGGCAGGATCTGCACCTTCTCCTCAGCACAGGGAAGGAGAGCCAAGGCAACATGAGGCAGGAGTCGTGGGGAACAGAGCAGGAAGTTTGGTAGGGGCAAGAGGAGGAGGTTTTGTTGGGGTGAGGAAGGCAGGGAGGGAATGAAGCAGGGACCAGTGCCATGGGATTAGCCGTGACAGAAGGGCGTGGACAGTGCTTTGTGTAAGTATAGAAGCTGCATTAGAAGGATGGAAAGGTGATGGGGTGGAGGTCTGTTTTGAAGGGAAAGTAGGAACAGTACAGCCATGTCTCCACCCGTGCACACTTGGGGTTCATCACAGAACTGGGAGATGTCATTGCCGATGTGTCGGTACCAAGAAACTTCATTGCCTTTGGAGGAGTTTGAAAACAGTGAAAGTAAATGCAGTTGAGTTCCACTTACTGGATTTTCTTCTCTCTTAATACAGTAGTACAGTCTTGATGAATGTGTTTTTAACAAAATCATCAAGTTTCTGTTAAAAAACAAAATACTATGCCCTGGTGCAATTGATTTCCAGCCCGCTACCTTTGCTGCTGCTTTCAAGGAGTTTTGTACCTTTTATTCATTTTTCTTTCCTTGATAGTGAGCAGATGACCAAATTTTTCTGAATTTCCAGCTGTTACTCAGGCTAGTGGAAAGGCCTAGCAGATACTGGATTATGTTCTAAACACTTTCTGTTAGTCTCTAACATAGGGGTTTTTTGTGGATGCTTCACATCTGCTTTGAAAGCACTACCCATAATTTGTCTGCTTACAGCCTGAAAGTTCCCCAAATTGAATAGAGCTGAAAGATTACTTCCTCTTTCCATGGAGTTACATGTCTTTTTTTACAAACCTTAAAAAGATGACTGACTCCTTGTTTGTCAGATATTGCTAACTGATATCAAGCTTATATTTCACAGGAACTCTAGATCCTTTTCTGAAAAACTGCTGCCTGCTCAGTTATCACCATCTTATATTTGTGTCATTAATAACTTCTGCCCAGGTACATTACCTGCAGTCTTGTTGAATGTCATCCATTGCCTCTTGAGATTTCTTTTATTTGCCAAGGTAATTTTGAATTTTATTCAGCCACTCAGTGCCCTCCTCGGTTCATTTGTCTGCAGGTTTAATAAAAATGTTTTCTATTCCATCATCTAGGTTATTAATAAAAAAGTCAAAAAACTTAGGGCAGAAACCCAGTCGATGCATTCTTGTATTTTGATAATTACTGTGTGGATTCCCTTATCCAAAAGAGATTTGCATCTGTGTGATACCATGGGTATGCTTGTTTTGTTGCTAGCTTGCATATAAAAATATATAAGATGTCAAAGGCCAAAATAAAGTCAAGGTACTTGACATCTGCTTTCTACAAGGTTTCTTTTCCTGTTAAGAAGGAAATTAGGCTGTTTTGGCATGATTTGTTCTTAAAGCAGTGTTGAGTGTTACTCATCCTTTATACTTAGGTGCTTAAAAGCTGGTTTGATTCATTGTTCACTAGTTTTTCTGGGAATTAAGCTTAAATGCTGTGGTCTGGAATTCCCCCGTTCTTTTATTTTCCCTCTCTCTCTCTGCATGGTAGGTACTAGATTTATTCTTTGAGTCTTTTCTTGCCTTCTCCAAAGCCTCAAAGTATGTTTCAGGCAATTCTTTAAGGAGACCAGGATAAATTAATATACAAATTATTGGAAAAATATTTAACTCAGTACTCTGTCATTTGTTTGCCATTTCTTCTGGAGTAAGACCATACCCCTCTTTGTGAGTATTAAGTGAATTATCCATCTCTCTCCACTTGAAATTTTGAATGAATGGTGGTAAAAAAAGGTGTTAAGCGTTTCAGCCTACTCACATCATCTGTCAGTTGAACTTCCTCTACATTGATTAACGAAGCCACATTTTTCCTCATCTACCTAAATGTGCTAATAGAATGGTTTCTTGCTATTCTTGACATTCCTTGTCAATTTTGTGCTTTGAACCATTATGATTTTGTCTCTACATGTTTGTGTAATTTTTATACTTACGTATTCTGATACCCCATTTTCTTCAGGATTTTTTTCCTATCTTGGTAGCAGTAAAGAACTCATACTTTAGTGATGTTAAAACCTCTTTCCTCTTTATTAGGATAGCCTGTGCTTTTATTATTACTACGTCACGTCATCATTACTCTTATTTCATTATAAATTATTGTTTGTACTTAGCTGTTAGATTTTTTTTTTCCACCTGCCTTTCAGTTCTTGTTAAAAGACCTTCAGTAGGTTAGCAAGTTAGTGCCCAGGTGTCCTCCTCCTTTTGTGTGAGGTGAATGTCCTCTTGTCCTTAACCACATTTCCCATGGTCAAAGAACTAAAATCTCTCATTAGAGGTGCCAGTGTTGTATCCATGTGGGATGCAGTTATCTCTAGTCTTTGTGTCCTTGCCTGATCCCTGCCTCTGCTGTGAGGACAATGAGGAACACTGATTTCTTCAGCCTTGCTTCTAGAAAACTGCAGTCACTTTTGAGCCTTGATATCCTTCAGGTGGTTTTTTGTAGATTTTTTTTTTTATTTCTTATGGTCTCTTTGTTGTACCTTCTTCCTGTGTTGCCTTCCTGAAATGGAATGTTCAGGAGACTACCCTGACCTCACTTAAAAACCACTTAATTCCATTGTAATATGAATTTACTGACTTAAAAGTGGTTTCTATTATCAATATGCATTATTTTTTTTCTTATGTTTCTGGTTTCCATTTTCTTTTTAAACCTCTCCTTCTTTCCTTCTTTTTAAAAATTATTTCTTTTCTCTTAGCTTGCACATTCCTTGTGGCCAGTGTATGTGTTTTCTCATGTCAGCTATGTCCTAATAGACTCGCTCTTCTTCTCTCACTTTTCCTCAGACATGATTTTCTGGAAGTTTTTGGAACATTGCAACCATATGGTTTCCTATAATTGTCCTCTAAAATGAAACTGTTTTGCCTGATTTCTGTCCTATGTTTGTGTGAGTCTTCTCTGTTGAGTAACTTTGTTCATGCTCATTTTCTGTTTCAACCTGTTGTGGACCAGATGAAGGTTGAATGCTCTTTCCCAAACTTTAGTCAGTTGACAGCCACTTCAGAGCATTTGAACCCTGCCTCTAAAGGCAGTGACAGATTTCTGTCATCTTGTGCCTGTCATGTGTCTACAAATGTTTAGAGACTTGTGTGGAAGGAAATCTGAATACGATTCTGTAAATTTTTCCTTTTTTTTTTTTTTTGACTAGTTGGTTGCTTCCTTTGGTCTTAGTACCAAATAATAGGAAAATTCCATAGAAGATAATATTTAAAGTGCCTGGACAACCTGATTGCTTACATTAATTCCTTTAGAGACCAGCTGCTATAAATGATGTTCGGGTACAAGTTGCTTAACTTTAGTCATCTTCAAGGAAAATGCAGGCGAGACAGCTATTTAGTCTCCCTCTATTATCAGTGGAGAGGAGGAGAAATACCTCTAGAGAGCTATTCATCCTAAATATATTACAGTTTTAGGATGAGATTAATGGCTCTCTGGAGATGATTATGGTGGCTTCAGTTAGATATGTAACTTTTAGGAAGATAATAGTTAGATTATATGCATCTTAATCCCATGCCTGTTCAGATTTACCTGAGGAATATTTCTACAGTCCAAATATACAACATAGAAAGCTACCATGCTTTGCCTTATTTTGTAGAGATTTTGTATGCCACAATTTTAAAGAGTTTGTAAGGGTCCTATCTATTTTAAAATACTTCATTTTTAAAATGTTGCTTTGTCTCCTCATCTCTTTGATTGTAATGTGCTCCTTAGTTTGGTTTGTGGTGAAGAAACTGTTGGGATTCTTTGTTTCTGTGTGGTCCCTTTTCTATGGGTCCTGTCTTTTGAGACTTCCCTTCAGCCATTTTCTCTTCAGTATTGCAGGTGAATATTGTTCCATGTCACCTTCCTCACAGATGACATGAAGACTAATTGAACACAGGTCTGAGTATACAAAAATTTTGTCTCCGAGCTAGTATTTTTAGGTGAACATTTACTTGTATTTCAGAGTATTTCATGATGCAACCACTAAAAATAAGTGATCCTGAACAACAGATTAAACATATTTGTTGTTTTTTGGGGAAGAGCTAATGTCATTTTGGTGTTGCACAAGTTTCCCTCTTCATCTCTGTACAGCCGTAAGGTGTCCATGACACTATTATTCTGGCCACTCTGTTGCCAAAAACTTGTCAAGAATTCAGTGGAAAATTCAGAGAAGAGCAACAGAAGTTAAGAGGCTGAAGAGATTGAAATATGAGCAAAGATTACAAGATTTTAATATGTACAGTTTGGACTAAATGATGACTAAGACATATGATAACAATCTACAAGTATTTGAAGGGTGTAAAATATTAAGACAAAAAAGGAATTATTTTAAGATGTTCAAAGGGGTAAAACTCAGCAAGGAAAAATTTCAGCATGAATCATAAAAAACTTCCTGAGACTTGCATGAGCTGAAGTCCTGGAGTATACTCTGCACGAAGGTGGTAAAAAGGCTCCAGTCTCACATGGCCCAGAGATCACACACACGAGTGCACACAAAAGCTCTCCAGTTTGTGCCACCCATTTCCAGGAGCCGCTGAGACTAAGTGATGCTTCAGTGGTGCCTACTGGACTCTGAGCAGGCAGGTTCACCTGTGTCCCGAGTTGTGCTTTCCCAAGGGCTCCTGCAGGATGAGCTGCAGCAAGGAGGGTTCATTCTGGTGGCAGCAAGCTGCCCTCAGCTGTTGTTTTTATGGAGAAGCCCTTTTCCCATCATATGGCTGTTCGTGCACCCATCCGTTTGATAAGCGTAGGCAGAATCAAGCTGTCACTAACAGAATATATGCAGAAGACTCAAGGAAATGTAATGAAGAATAGCATTTTGGAATATCCTGGCAAAGGATTAACATGACATGTTAGGTGTTTTCTTTTTCCTTTTATCCTCTTCTTTCATCTCTGTAAGTTAGTGCAATCACATTAAAAAATGGTTTTTTGTAGACTTTTCCCCCACAACTTGAGAGTCATCAACACGTACTTATTCATTCTGATAACGGCTGCAGATTTAGACTGTACATTTAGTTTAGTTAGGAGGTTCTGGTGAATCTTAGTGGACTAATTTAAGTCTAAAAATATTAAACTGTCATGACCACTGTATAATTGGGATGGAATTTTTGCTAAATAGGGACTTCTTCACTGTTTACAGCTGGTTTTGCACTCGTAACAGATACAGACAGAAGGAGTGAGGACTACAGTTCTTGCTCCCCCCTCTGCCCTCTGTTCCTCATTTTTATTTTCCTGTGTGCAAAACCATCCTGCATGCCAGCTTGGGAAGCTGGCATCCCTCCTGTTAAGACCAAACTTGCTCTCTTTTGCAGTATAAATAGTGCTTGCTTCCAACTTCAGAGCAGTACCCAGTGTTGCATGCATTCTGTAACTCACTGGGAAGCAGTAGCTCTGTTAAAGGGTTTTCTGTGTATGGAATGGGTTTGTGTTTGTGGGTTTGAATTCACTGGACAACTCTGAGCAAATATCTGGGGATAGGCCCTTAAGCTTGTGTGATATTAGGTTACTGTAATATTTTGGTTCTGGAGTGGTTGAATATAAGGAGGCCCTACTTCACAGGTATGTGCAGGAGAAAGCAAACCAGATGCCATTCTTTATAGTACTCCAGATACAAAGCTGGGAGCACACCCAACCTCAATAATCCTACATTATCTTTAAACTGCTGGAAACAAAGGGGGGAATTGCGCCAGGTGAACCAGATATGTTTTGAAATGTCCTTTAGTTTGCTAGGCTGGGTATTTCGATTTCATAAAAGCACCTTGTTCTGCTTTGTAAAAGTACCTGGCTGGGCAAAATAGGAGACTGGTAAGACAGGCCAGAGAGGAAGGCTATCAAGAGAAGGCTGAAGGGATGGGCCATCTTTAATTACAGAAGAGATTAGTTCAGCCAAAAAACCACTACAATCTTTGCTGACAGCACATGAGGTTTTGCTGTGACCTACTTAGTCCTTCTGCTATTGAAAAATATCTTTGAAAAAGTTACACGATAGAAAGCAGTTGCTGTTTTCCTTAGGCTCACTAGAACTGATACCTTCCCAACTGAAAATGCTGGGCTGTCTGCCCCAGTCATACTCTTGGGAAGAGCATTTCCATCCTTAGCTGTCTGGCACATGTGGCCACCTATAATCTAAAACCTCAAGAGTAAGAATTCTTTTATCCTTCTGTCAGTTGTTTCACTTTCCAAGTGTGGATGATCCTCTTCTGCACCATCAGCCATTGTTTAGCTTCAGCCTGGATGCACCAGAGCAAGTGCTGCCGAGAGGGATGCTGGGTTTGGGGGTTATGCTGTGTTGCTACAGATCATGTCACCTCAGTGGGTAAACAGTCCAAAAATAAAACCAGCAAACGATAAAAAGGAATCCAGTTACATTTTTATATCTCATTAAGTTTCGCTCGTCCTTCTCATTTTATTGGCAGAGATATCAGGAGAGGGTACATCTCCATTGGAGAAGAGGTGAAAAGATTTGCAGTAGCTGTGTGGGTGAACACCTTTTTTTTTTTTTTCTTGAAGGGATTAAGTGGGAAAGGTTTGGGTTTAGGATCTCCAACACCAGTCTCATTTGGGCAAATCCTTATTTATCATGTTTAGAAAACAGCTGCTGATTTAAGATTTGTTACTAGTAGCCTGTCTGGGGGTTCTTTATTTAGTTACTCTGCTCAAAGAGCTGCCGTCCCAAGCTGTCATTTAACAGAGAGGATTGCTTAATATTGCTGTGAGCAAAAGGTATAGGTGGGTGGACTGTCTATTGAACCCTGAACTTGTGCTTGTGTGGTAGTCACAGATGAGCAGGGGTTGAAAAAAGGTGAGATTCCATCAACATGGGCTTCGGGGTTAACACGTGGTCTGTCCCCAGAGCTCTGCATGACCCTAATTTATGACTGCAGAATACTGGCTACAAGAGCCTGTTCTCTTCAGTCCCCATGCTTCAGTGTGAGATCAATACCTAATCAATACTGTTACCTTCTGTTATTTTTGGGGTGTCCCTGACTGCCTGCTCGTCCCTTCCAGGGGGATAGCTGAGATGTTGCTGGATAATTTTGTTGGAACTCAACCTGCATTCTCCATCCAAGCGTTGAGTGCACCCTAAGTCAAGAAAGGCAGCAGGAAAGGATATTGCATGCCTTTGGATTTAGTACACCTGGGCCCACTGAGCATTTCCTTCCTTACCACAGAGGGGTGTTTTGTTGTTGTTTTTCCCTTGCTTTGTGCTCCAGCATGCTCAACACCTATGTGCTCAGTGGTTTTTCTGGAAGTGAATTATGTCTGGCAGGATAGCTAAGGCCCTATCCTGGATGTGTTTCCACATCATGTTTACAGGTCATGCTCAGATTATGGTCCAGGCAGCTTTTCTTGCTTTTCAGTTGGAATGGAGAACCTTCGTCTTAGGTTCATCTGTAGTAAGTGTTTCACCTCTGTCAGCTTTTGATCTTGAAAAAACTTGTTTTTCAGACAGTAGCTACGGGTTTGATAGAATGGGAGTTATTATGACTCTCTTTATAGCCGTAATCCTGTGCTGTAAGAATTCTGTTTGTCTCATGTCCCCTACTAAGGATTTTAATGCAGTTATTTATACCATGCCTACTGGATCTGGGATGCATGTGGAAGGGGCTTGACTCCCCAGTGTTTGGATCTGCAAACATGATGGTGCAGGGAAAACTCCAGTTAGTTTTTAATGAACTTCTTCCTATATTCAGTATTAAGACATTGCTGAGAATACAAGCCTTGACAAGTAGAAGTATTGGCTTTTTTGTCTCCTTTTTTTTAATACTCAAAGCACTGAACTTAAGTACACTTGAACTCAGTAGCTAGAGGAAAACATGTGATTTCTGTAAGTTGATACTGTAAGATGGCCTTGCAAAGGCCAAAAAAATGAGGTATTCCCAGTGAAAGAGTTAAAAAAACCCCCATAATTACAGAAATCCTTTAGTATGTAAAGTTGTGACTATTTTTTCTCTGAAAACACCGCTGTTTCTGTCACTTCACTACAGGTTTCTTTGTGCAGTAGACAAAGAAACATAAGGAAAATAAAACACATTGCATCTGGGATTTTAAAAAAACCCGGTATTTTCTTTGTTCCAGCCAATCTATACTGTTAATTCTAAAAATGAAATAGAATATTCTTCTAAAAACTTAGTACGCAGTTCGTGCATTTTCATGGAATGTCCTTAACTCTTCACTGATTCACTCCCTATTCATTTATAGCTAATATATGGCACTTTTATTGTGGTTTCTAAAGTATGGAGGTTATGTGAGTCAGATGCAATTTAGAATGGAGATTATCTTTAAATAATCAAAAACATACTTTGCCAAAAATACTGAAAAAAGGAAAGAAAGCCTTCAGTGTTCTCAAAATGTGAAGTGCCTTCTAAAAAGACTTTTTTTTTTTCAATAAATAAGGGGGAAGAAGTGTTATGTAAACCTAAGTGTTTGGCAGACATCTGTTTACTTCCTCCAAGGAGACAAGGGGTTTTAAGATTTTTTGAGCTCATGAGAAAGGCACATCCTTGAGTTCTTGCACCAAGGACGTGATGGAAAGCATTTTTCCTTGAAAATTTTCAATAAGAAGACATAAGGTTAGAGGTGGCATGAATGATAACTTTCATGAAGAATTTAATCAAGGACGTTATGGAGAATGTGGGCGTTTGGATCTCTCCTTCAAAAAAGGGGGAAAAAATCAACAACCAAATACCTCTCTGTCTACCCTTTTTTTTTTTTTTTAACATTCTTCTTTTTCCTTTCTAAGCTGATTTTGGTTCTTACAAAGTTTTTCATTAATGATACAGTGTTAGTAAGGGCAATTGTTAGTTTTTTTGCTGTGACTTTGAAGTTCCTTTGTTGTGACAGCTGCTAGGCTGGCATTTCCTGGACATCAGTGGGATATGATGATAGCTTGCCTGCTTCCCTTCTTTCTGATGGATTTTCTCAGAAAGGATAGCAAACTGGCAGACTCGGATTCCTATGTTAAAAAAGCAGACGTTGGATCATAGTGGGCTAGAGTTGAGAGAAATACAACGATCCAAAGAATTATCTTCTGTTTCGTAACATAATCAGCAGTGTGATCTACAGGCATAATCAAAAGGATCTCAGACTTAGGAAAATATTCATCCTCCTGCTTACATCTCCCCCTCCTCCCATCCTCACCCCCTGTGCTTTCTTTTTTAAGAGTTTAGTGCAGCAACAAGTAGTGCTGGCCTGTCAACCTGATGCCAGCCTAAGTAGAAGCCACATTATAATAAATGCATATTTTTACTATCAAAAGATAACATACTTGTTGGCTGAAAAAAATCCCAACAGCCTTGCACAGAAGGGTTCTCAACAATATATAAACCTCATATTTTTCAATTACAACAGGGCTTTTTTTCCTCCGCTGATCTTTTTTTAATAACCCAAGGAGAAAATATGTCTTGTTTTTGAGCTTTAATCTGGTGCTCTGTGTACTCTGATGACCTCCTAATCACACTCTCCATGACATGTCAATCTGCTGCAATGGAAAGTGGGTGATTTGGGCTGTCATGAAAGTGTTGATCTGCTCATATATCCTGTGCACTTAGGACAGAGGAGTTCAAAGAAATGCATTAACCAAAGGAATGAAATGTCATGGAAACCCATAATTCAAATATCGAGTGTCCCTTTGCCAGTTCATGAGTGGTTCTTTATCTGTGTTGTGACTTAAAATGTGAGCACCAGGTGCGAAGATTCCTGTTTATTTTTATTTAAGCAAAAACAAACACAAAATATTTCAGAGCTGATGCAGATGATGAAATGTAAAGATGTGAGATGTGTTTAGTAAATAGTCAGGGTGCATATGTCTAAACAAGGAAGGAGTTTGTAGAATGTGGTTTTAGTTTACAATGCTCTCCTTTCATAACTATATAACCATCTGCCTCTGGCGTGTTCCTCAGGATCTGGTGAGCCTACACTTCAGTCTGTAACCTTTGCTGCTACACTGCTCTGTCCTTTGCTGATCTAATGGCATCATCGAGATCCCACAAGCTGTCAACATCTGCAGTGTTACTCTTCATAAACACTGAAAGATAGGATTAAGCTTTGTTATCAAATGGACACTGGTCTAGGGTGCAGTTTGAGAGGCGTGATGTGAATCTGGGTCTGAGGGCAAGGGTCTGCTCCCCTGGGTACTGATAGGACTTCCCTATCTGTGTTCTGAGATGTGTTACCCAGCTGTTCTGCCTGGAATTTCCCATCTGTGCTGTGTAGGTACCGACACCTGCCTTCCTGGTGAAGTTTATGTGGCACCATGAAACTGAAGACTGTCTAAGAGGCCACTTCCACCTTCATAATCCAGCACCTTTTATGAGTTTAGTGTGTAAGGCACAGATTTATGACTCTGTGGAATTACTGTTGCTTGAGGAAGGCATGGTCCAACATCTGAAAGACACTTTTCTGGTTTTCCCCGAGAAACAACACCATCGTTTAAAACCTATTACTGAATCTTTCTTCTGAAATGTTTTACTAAGGTTTTTCATCAGCTATTCAGCTTCAGCAAGAGATTAAGAGATGTAGGTTTCTGGGTCTGCATCTCAATCCACCCTTGGCTTGCTAGAAATCCTGAGAGAGTTAATTTGGCTGCCATGCACTAAATCTGGATAGATCTCCTTGGATCTGCTCTGTGCTCCATTGAACACTGTGGTGAAGAAAGCGGAAAACTTGCCCATGGATACAAACTTGAGGCCTTAAAATTGCTGTTCCACTTTTCTTGTCTGTGAATTGGTTACAAGGGTAAAAAGAGATTAATGATCTATACAGTGTTTTAATCATTTGCACGCCTCAGTGAATATATAATGTGGCTTTAAGAGTTGTGTTTCTTTTTGATGCATGGTCTTGGACAAGGGGTTAAAGGTTCAGGAAGGCTAAACTCAGGTTAGTGGTTCTTGTGGTTTTGTGGTTTTTTTGCTGCTGAGACTTTTTTATTTTGTTGTGGGGTTGGGGTTTTTGTGATTAGATTTGGTGGTGGGTTTTGTGAGTTTCTTACATATTTTTTTTAATTTTTATTTTAGATGCTTTTTGAAGAAAAGAAACTTGAAGCTCCTTGTCTAGGCTGTTCTTGAGTTGTGGTGTAGCTGCTTTGAGGGTATAAACCACAGAGGAAGTTGGGATAAAATAGCTACTTAAAAAGAGATTAAGGGATTTACTTCAGTGCCTCTATGGGTTGTGATTTAAAGGGAGAAGAACCTAATTTTTCATATTACAGCTACTTTTATTAGCTACAGGTTTTAACTTTTTGGAAAGATTCTCACATCTTTCTATCAGCCAATTTTGGGAGTTAATCCAGACCAATCAACAGAACGGTGTGTTGCACTTGATTTCTTGGTAATTTTAAAAGCTTTTCAGCATCTAATCTGTCCAGTATAACTCCCTAGTCTTTTGCCACAGATGGTATTGATCAGCAAGAATAACAGATAACTATACTTAAACTCCATTTTCCAGAGCAAAGAAAAAACAAATTTGAAAATGGGATGTGGAGGGAAGAAGGCATTACATAAACCAGAATTAAATACAGAATGATTACTCCAGATCAAAGGACTTGAAACTTTTACTTGTGGTTAGTTAATATTTTTTTTTTCCTGCAGAGTTATATTTGGGACAAGAGCTGAACTTTGTCTTCCAACTTGCTTTGCCAGTGTTGATCACAGCTTTGTCAATCTTTGAGTTTGCTGGCACCTTCAGAATTTTACAGCCACACTACTCAGTACAGTATTTTTGTAGTAGTTCTTTACTGGAAACTGGTTTCTATGTGGAAGATAAATTGAGGATGGCATCTCATTGGTCAGTTGAGATGGAAAGCTCAGTATTGTTATCACTTTAGTAAATGGAGGATTTTTCAGTAGTCCCAGAAGAACAAAATTATATGCAAGGTAATTGATGTTTACATTTGAAAGGGTTTTCTCATTGGTTCTTATTCACTTATATCTGCCTATCCTGTATGAAAAACAGCTTGAACCTCTTTAAATTTTCTCTCACAAAAGCTTTACCCTAGAACTGCTCTCCATTTATACACATTTATTTTGTCTTTTTCAAATGTCAGATCAGTATTTCAATAGTAGATTCAATCATGCCTGAAGTTCTTACAATCCATTTTCAGTAGTGGATCATCCATTAGGAAATAATGCCCTCTGCAATTTTTTCAGGCTTGATTTGTCTTGGGATCAGAAATACCCAAAGTCTGTTTTGAAAATGAGTTATAATCGAAATGTGAGGTCTCTGTGCTGGCCCGTATGCATCCCTTCTGTTCATGTGCATTTGAGCTACATGTCTTGCCTGGGAAAAAGAAAAGAGAATTTGACTGATCCTGTGAATATAGTTGCTTTCTTTCCTCTTTGACATATTACTGTTTCTTAGACAAGTTGGAATGTTCTTTAGTGGGTTCCTGTGGAAGTCATTCAGTGGTAAAAATGTTTTCTTTCTTGGGAAATGTTTAATAAACATGAACAAAAATCCAACACAATCCAACCCCCAGTGGTTTCTCTCATGTAACTTTTTCTTATTTCTTACATTTCATTGTATTTGCTTTTAACCAAAACCAGCCAGCTTTAAGTCTACATCAAGCCCACATTAAGGTCTAACTTCAAATTTTGGTCTACAGTTTGGAAATAGGAATGTCTGATGTCCAGAGAAATATATAATTTTTTTCTGTGTAAATTAAACTCCACTTGATGGATTAGGTGGGGTTTTTTTTTAAGGTATATGGGATAGTAATGGTGTTGGAAAACAAGTGGAAAGGACAAAAGCTTTGAATTTAGGCTGACAGGCTGTAGTCCAGAAGTCTTAAAGTACTATTTGAAACTTCTGGAAGGCTTTTGTTGAATATTAGAGCTCAAAATGCAAATAAGAAAATAAATTAAAAAATTTTTCAGGTTAAATCTTTTCAATCTCTTTTCTCCATTCTGCCTTCCAGCATCC
Source organism: Vireo altiloquus (assembly GCA_013396875.1). Lineage (NCBI taxonomy): Eukaryota > Metazoa > Chordata > Aves > Passeriformes > Vireonidae > Vireo > Vireo altiloquus. The sequence goes on along the minus strand of VZRF01009248.1, from coordinate 109,002 downwards.
TCTGTTTTCTCTTCGCATTCCATTCCCTAAAAGCCTCTACTAGTTTCAGAAACTGTTTTAATGCCTATTTTATGACTAGCATAATATTCAAAGGTCTCACAACTTTTGTGGCACTGAAACTATAGTATTCCCTTCGCTGCAGTTCTCTAAAAGTGAGGGAAAGGCACAGACGAGAAAAGTAGCTTCTGTGCAAAAGCATCCTGTAGCTTTTGTCCAATACACCATAAATTGAATCCTAAACCACCCTTGGCTTTCAGCATGGAAAGCCCTACCAGCGAGGCTGAAAACAAATAGTTGTTCAGTCTTCAGTAACAGGGAGTGATACCCCCCTTAGCCTCATATTTACTAACAGAACTTTAACGTGGTTGGTTGTGTGACGCTGACGGAGAGGCAGAGCTGTTATTTTCATTTCCTAGATGACGAATTGAAGCCTGGTGAGGTTGCCACTTGCCACAGCATTTGTTCAGAGCCTCTGGGTGAACCTGATGCTCCGCAGCCCATGGCTGGTGCTCAGGAGCATTGATCATCCTTTTCTGACAACCTACTAGTACATACAACATGTGCCAAGCCATTGTGGAGAGATCTATCACAGCCACTTAGGAAATCTTTCATACAGTCCTCTCACTCCTAGCGAAGAAAAAACCATCTTAAGTCTGGTCTGCTCGGAACTGAAGTTTCTGTGTTTATACATTAAAACACAACCTGCTTGTGTTGTGGAACTTCAGAATCCCTACAAAGATTTGAGGTCTGTTTGGTACCTTTACAGAATCCCTTTCAAGCATACACCTTATTGAGTGAAAATACACCGTGAATTTACTGTAAAAGGGAACAGACTGAGATTGAGAACAGTAATTTCCTGCCCAGGTGACACCTAGAGGGCAGGCTCGGGATACGGTCAGGATTGTTCTTTGAAGCACCTTATGTCTGGGAAAGGAGAAGGGAAACTGAAATTTATCTTCTTCCTATCTTTTATGAAATAAAAATACTGGAAATCAGCAAGATTTTGCCAGCTGTGAAGGCCAAAGTCACAGCAGGATGCAGTTTACTGGAGGCCCCTGGTCCCCACATTGTCATTATCGATCGAGGTGCGAGACAAAACAGGAATGTAAAGCCTGAGTACTTGATTTTCTCCACCTTCCCTTTGCATCCCAAGGTTTTTGTTTTCAAGAAGCCAAAAAGGAATTGAGATTTGAGCTGTATTGTTTAAAGACTAAATCAGAAAAGTTGATCTCGGATTTGTTCTGCTCTATCCCTCTGAAATGAATGTACGCTGAAAGAATTAGATCTGGTGGAAATTGGCTTGTGCAGTCATCCTGAGTTGGTGAAGGGCTGGCTCTGTACCTTCTGAGTTTGGAATGAGGCCTCATTCCAGCTCTCATTGCAGAAGTGAGAACTTCTGAATCAGCTTGAGTAACACTGGGCCCAGTATAAACCTCTAGTAGCTGTGGTACTTCTGAGATGGCTCAAAGTTCTGATGATGATTTGTTATGGCAGCTGTTCCCCTGCTGCTGTCATGTTCTCCCTGCTTCAATCTCCAGGGGTGCTAAAGAAAGCTGGGACAAGCCTGGGGTGTCCTGGGCCACCTGAAGATCTTTTTTGGACCTCTGTCACCTATTGAGAGTCCCTTTCCTGTTTTAAAGAAAATTATACTTACTTTGCTTAAATAAGCTTAAAGTTCGCTTAAAGTTCGCTTAAAGTTTCCTCAACATTCCAGTGAAGTTTGGTAGTCAGGAAAAGGGCTTGCAAACAACTGTGCACAAATAAAATGTGATCACCTCAGAGAAGCTGATATTCCTCAAAACAAAAAAAAAAAAGGAAAAAAGGAAGGAACCCCCACAAAAATGCAAGAATGGTCAGCTGCCTTATGATCAAGTCACTTTATGGGTGATGGGGACCAACCATGTACAACTCCTCTTTTTAAGTAAGACAGCAAAGTCTCTTGGAACAAGAGAATTCTGCTCTGGTCTAGAAAATGCTGAGGCAATGCTTTCATCATTAAAGGAAAACAAAGCTTCATAAAATGACTGTATTTTAAAGCAAGATAAAGAATCACAGCTTCTACTATGCTGCCCATGAGGAGCAGAGTCAACATTCTTTAAAAAGCAAAATTGTAGTGAATAAGGACTTTTGTTTCCTCAAACACTAAGTTAGAAGGACATACTAAAAGATAAAATAACCAAACCCTTGAGCTTACACACATTTCTTGAGGGGAATCTGTGGAGAACTGCAGTGAATTCAGCTGAGTGCAGGATGTGAGGAGACAGACCTGCTCACAGGAGTGGGACCTCCTGACTTCATGGACAAGCTGTGAATCTTTTTATTACATAAGCTCTGAAGGGCTCATGCACTGAAAATTGAATAATGGTTTCTCCCACTAGCATCTTTAAATTCTGTAACCTTTAACCATGTAACTTAACCTTTAAGTACAAAAACTTGCAGTGAAATTTCTTTTTTTTTTCCCCAAGTGAAGGACTTTTTTTTATAAGAGGTTTTCAGTGATTTTAATAATCTACTTCTTAAGTACCATTCTGCTTGTTAGCATTCCTTGGGCTGAGAAGGTGACAGTGCACTTCTCTGCTAGGGAATTGTACCCAAAGTTCAGTTTCTGTAGTGTACTTCCACTGTCCTTCTGTCCTACCTGAAGTACCCAGTAGGATTGTAATTTTTGTTTATTTGCAATGGTGGTCTGAGAGAAAGGTCTGTCAAGTAAGGTCCCAAATGAGGCTGAAAGGATGGAAGGTGTTACTGAGTAGTGATGGACATTTACATGCTTCTGAACGAATCTGACTCTTACTTCATTTTCTTTTCATAATGACTGCAAGCAAAGGCAGAGTTAGGCTTCTTCAGTGACATTTATTTGATCTTATTTAAGTAGGGATTTTAAGAATTTTTTCTTGAAGCCACTGTCTGTGCCAGAAGAGCATGAATTTAGACAGAGGAATAAAATAATACAAAAATATCCCTTGATCTTACCAAAGTAGAATATAACCTGTCTGGGCACTGTTTGCTGATAATTTGCCTTTTTTAAGGTGTGCTCATAATCCTTTCAAAAATATAGCTAAGAAGTTAGTAGAATTGCTCAGAGAAGTATTTAGAGTTCAGGGAGTGGTGAGATCAAGACTGAACATTTCATTGCCAAGGGGACACTGACAGCTTTAAAATCATCACTTTTCCGTCTTGCTGGTGTTAATTGCATGTAGTGCTTTTTTAGCTGAGTGCTGAAGAATAGAATCTGTGTTTTGTATGTTTGGTAGACCTTCAGTAGAGGTAGTTTGCCTCCTTGTTTTATGTATTTTACAACATACATTCATGTCTCACACAGTGGTAGAAGAAGGAAAAAGCAATAAGAAAAGTGGTAAAATATTGATCATGGGAGGAAAAAGTAAAGACATGTTTGTAAAACTCTGAAGATTCTTAGAGCATCTCAGGAGGAGCATTAAAACCAGACCTCTGTCTAGCTAATTTCATAAAAAAGGAATAGATTTCACATGGGTGGTACATCAAATGGCTTTATGCTATGACTTATGTGGATGTTGCAGTGGGATGCATGATATCTTGTAATAGATGAAGAGTATATATTAGACTTTCTATTTTCTGCACCTGCTAGAATTTTTTTCATGGGCATGGGATTTACCTTGGCTGACCCACACTTTTTAAAAAAGTTACACCTTCACATTTTTTCTCTTGGAGACAAAGTGGCTTTTTTAATGAAAATATTTTTATCTGCTACTGATGTTTTTTAGATTCAGAAAAAGGAAACCTTGAATTAAATATAAAATGCATTTAAGTAGTCTACTGGTAAACCTTCTGAGCAGTATTTTATCCTGCAACATGATTCAAAGTCTTTTAGCAGCTTTTTGAGGATTAATTCCTCAGTTATATCTGGTTATTTAGGTACTTTTTGGCTACACTTCAGTATTTCATCAGTCCACAAGGCATCCATAGCAAGGGCAGAAGTGGAGAAAGCCCTACAAAATCCACCTGTGTGGGCATTTCTTGTGAGGAAACCAGGATGTGGGTGAGAAAGAGAAGAAAGGCTGCTGCATGTTCACTTTGGTTTGGAATTGAGATGCTCTTCTGAGTGTTTTCTTTGGGATTGTAGTGAAGACCTGGGACCTGTGCCCCTTGTTCTAGCTCATATCTCTGTGGCCTGGGAAAGTCTGGCCTCCCTGTTCTAGCACTGGCCTTTGGGAGTGAGCCAGCAGGAAGAACATTCAGCAAAGAGCTCCTGGTTCAGCCTCTGAGACTGAGATGCTCACGCTGTGTGTGATGCATCCTCTCTCACATCACCCAACACAAAGAGAATAAAGCCTGTCACGGTCCTGTTTTGTTGACTCCAACAATCCAAGAGCTGTTGTGTTCACCATGAGCCTGTTCCCAGCCCTGCAGTGTCAGAGGGTCCTCCTTGGTGCTCAGCTCCCTTTCTCTGAGTGCTGATGGAAGGATCCTGTGCATACCTTGCCTCCTCAGGGCAGTCCTTCAGACAGCTTTCCTCCCCTATTTCCCACCTCTGCTCACATCACCACTACCCCAAAGGCAAAACCTTAGCTTAGTTACTGTTTCTGAGTGGGTAGTTTATTATTACGTGGATTTTCTTTGTCTGAAGGTCTGCTGTTCATTCTGGGTGGAGGTGTTTGGCTCCAGTCACATTTATCTGTCTGTGTCCACATTTCAAGGATTTCCATGCTGACATTTCCATTACAGGAATTTGAAGAATGTTCAATTATATACAAGCCATGAAACATATTTACTTTTTTTTTTTCTTTTTTCTTTTTTTTCCTAATGTCTGCCAACTGTTCCCTGCCAAACTTTAAACTGGGCTGCCATGGCTCTTAAGATTTTAATTTTTTTTTTCCTATTTGCTATATTGTTATATGCACACGTAGTGCACGCACAAATAAAAGCTCATGCCATAGTATTAGAAGAGAGGACCAGATTTTATCTGGAGGATTATTGTAGGCCTGTTTCTAATTTATATAATGTTTTTGTTAATACCGATACCTCTTTAAAATGCCCAATAAAATACTGTAGCATTAATTTAAATAGAAATTTCAGTCATTTTAGATATCCCCCATTATAACAGGTCAGGCTTTTAACAGATGTCTCAATAACTTTGCTATTAGCAGGAATATTTCATGAATTAAAATCAGGCCTCTTTGTCTCTGTCACTCATTGAAATGACCTACATATTTGGCAGATGGAGAGGACTTGGTTGTGCATTAGTACTGCTGGGGTAGGGGTTTTTTTCAGCTGTGTATTTTTGGAGAAGAGAGGAGGATTTAACATAAGTTAACATAGTTTATTTTTTATTAATACCGTACTTCAGTTGCTCTTTACAGAAAAATCATATTAGGCACATCTTGCCTTTTAAGCATGGAAAACATCTAGGACATTTCTCCTGGGCACCAGACTCCTGTCTTAATGTAAACCCTTCAGTGAAGCAGTGGACAACCTTTTGCAAACGTATGGACTAATGGGGCTGGAGCAGAAGCTGCATAACTCAGCTGCTGCAGAGGTCCTAAAAGAAATCTCCTCCGGAGACTTGAGTGCTTTCCAAGCCTTTCTGGGGTGTTGAGTTTTGTGATTAAGTATTTTCATTCCCCTTCCTGGCATAGTTTTTAAGCATTATGCTAAGGGTTTCACCTAAAATGGCTCTCTGTCACGTTGTTGTGCTGGCACATGACTCTGTTTTCTTTGAAGAATGAAAAAGGACCTCTTGAGCTGAATGATGGCAGCAGAGCTCGAGTCCTGCTGCGAAGAGGCAAAATAGAGAGAGATTTAGTTGTAGATGTGGCCTGGTTATCTACTGCAAAATCACTCTCTGGCGTCCTGTGTGTTACTGCAGATAGAAATGATTTCTTATTATTTTTGTTGTAAGTTTGATTGAAATGTAGCTAATTACAAGAGCAAGTAGAAAAGCTTCACACACAAATGTGCTACCTGAGCAAGCAATATATCCCACCGTCATTAACTGAGAGGTAAAAGACCCCTGGGATCAAGTGAAGTTACTTAAGGGATACATTTGACCAGCAATTCTGTTTTTTCTAAAGGCCCAAGTCAAGGAAAGATACTAAGTTTCTACAATTTCCATTGACATCAGAGAGAGCTTCAAGCTCTTGCTATTTTTTTCAGATTAGGCTATTTGGTGTCAAGTATATCAGTACTGTCTGATCCAATTTAAGGATATTTAGCCAACAAGTTCAGAAACCAGCAAAATTAGTGTTTACAGCCATTACAATGGTATTCTATTTCCAAGGATTCTCCCTGTTTGCAAGGAAATTTAACTTTTCCTGCCCAGTGAGAATAGCCTACAGGCCAGCTGGCAGCCAGGAGTGCTTTACCAGTCATCTCAAACCTTAAGGATATTGCAGGAATTGAAGAGGCAAATCAGGAAAGGTGTTATGTTATCATAAACCTGCCATAACATAATACTGTTTGCCAGGCCTGCACTCTTTAGGACTCCAAGTGGGATTGAAGTGGTTATCTGGTGACTGTGGGGGTGATGATAATAGCAATAAATACCACAGTTCTCAGCTCTTAACTAAACTAACTGCTTAGGATAATAGGAATAAATTCATACGAAGGTTTCCCTTCTTGGAATTTTAGGTCTTTTTCTTACTTAATTCAAATCGAACCTTAAGTCTTATCTGGAGTGATGGCCTAGTACATTTAAACTCAAGTTGTACTGTATTAAGGAGTTTCCAGGGTTATAGGAACTGCCTTAATTCCACCTGGCCTGCTCTGTTATATGGTTTGCACCTGGGTACTATCAGAGGAAAGTGGCTGAAAAGAAAGCAAACACCTTTTCAGAGGAAAACATCCATTCTTGAGGTAAAAACAGTAAATCATTGGGTTAATAATCATCTTGCTGTGTATTGTGGTGTCTCTGAAATGGGAAAGAAGGTTTCTGATTTATTAGAGGTTTTCCTGTAGCAGGGATGGAAACACAACCCCACAGAATATCACTAGATGTTTATTATTTGTGTGCCTAAGTAAAAGCGTTGTCTTTTAACTCTTTTCCATCCTGTACAAAGAATGGCTGTAAGGCATGTGAAAGACACTTAGGCAGAGATAACAGGGGGAAAGGATGTGGTACATCCTGCGCCCATTAACACTGTCAATTAGCACCATTTATCTTGAAATTTGTCCAGCTTGGAACACAAAGTATGTACGTCAGGGTTTGGGCCAGACAGAAACATAGAAAATGATGGTATTTGTGGAGACACCAGCCAATGTGGGGGAGAGAGCAAAGGCACACAGTAATTCTAGAAAGAGCTGCATTTTTTGTGTGTGTGAAAATTTGATTATAAGATTATTCTTTCAACATAAACACAATTCTCTAAAGACTTATTAATGCTTCAGTAGCATAGTGGAAAGACTCTAGTGCAGTCCGCTTTAATAGCTTTCTGGCTTGAACCCCAATACATAATGTTCTAGTAATAGTTTATGGGTGACTGCAGTAAATTGGTAGCAAGTGTTTTCCATTTTTTGGCTCTTCTTATCAGTTCTGCTGGTGGAACATTTTGTTTTGAGAATATTGCAAAGGCAATTGATCTGCTTTGGATACACGCTCTAGAGTTTTGTGTCTTTTAAAATATATGTATATACAAGCTTTTCCTCCATGTCCTGAGATGTACTGTATAAAGCTGGGGGCCAGTAAAATGTTACAGGGGATCTGAGCAGTTGGTTAGACCCAGCAGGACTCCACCTACCCTAACGAATGTTCTGTGAGTACTGCCAAAAAGGCAGAGCTTTCCTCCCCCCCTCCCCGCCACTGCCACTTCCCTTCCCAATACTTCCATTGTTCTAGTCTTTTCATGCAGCAGTGGAAAATTTGTTCTTGTCCATGCAGGAATAAAGATCTTTCACCCAGGTTCACTTTAGACCGAAATGGATTTTTGAAATAGAAAGAAACATGGAATATTTTACATTTAGTGGTTAGGGAAAAAAAGCCACTTTTGATTAGAGATGGGCCTTATATGGTCACCTTTGATTTCTATTGGATTTGGAGCTGAACTTAACTGTAATTACAGAGTGAAATTCCATGGCCTCTATTATGCAGGAGCTGTCCCTCTTGGTCTTCAAATCAATTAATTCACAGCTCCAGATCATCTCTATAGCCAGGCTAATTGAAACAGCCTGCTTTCATCTCCATTCCCAAGACTAGAAAAAGAGTTGGGTAGCTGAACCCAGATCGGAAATGTCTAGCTGCTTTCTGTATGTACGATGCCAGACAAAAACCACCAGCCTGATTGCCTCTGGATTCCAGTTCTCTGCATATGATAAATAAAGTTAAAAGTACCAAGAGAGTAAGCAAACGTTATCCAGTGGATTTTGCCACTGAACATCCTTTGCTTATTCCTGTCTGCATTTTATTTCTTTAAGCAGCTCTCATGCTGACTCTTTGCACAATCATCCAACATAGCTTGTAGATTAGATTGAAAATGAAAATAGGTACATTTTTCCAAGATAACATTAAACACATGTAAAATTAAAGGACAGCTGAGTGCCTCCTTCATTCCTTTAATCTTCTGCATGTACTGGAACATTTGTTTTATATAAAGGTTATATTGTAAAAATACTGGACTTGGGGCAAAAATAAAATTTTAAAGAATGTAATGTCTGGAGAGCACTAAAGCACAGAGTGAATAGATACTCAAGAAATATTTAAAGTAACTGTCTGTGGACTTTGCCCAGTTAAAGTATCCCAAATGACAGCAGGGGAGTCAGTTTGGTTGTTACACATAGCTGCGGAGAGAGAGCTGGAGATGAACAGAAAGTACTGAAAATCTGGCCTTGAGACAATAAATGGAAGTGCTAAGTGGATGAGAGTGAGCATTGACAAGGGAAGTTAGAAATGGAGAAGTGCAAAATGAGGGTTGTCATACCAGAACCGCTTCTAATGGTGTTTACACTGTCATAAGCCTAATAAATGTGGATATTTCTTCTCTGATGCATACTAGCTGTATTATAAAAACATGTTATGGACTCACAGAAAGAGAAGAGCATCTGAATAAAAGGGTTTGCAAGTTGGACTCTGACCACAGAGCCTTAGTGCTGCTTCTGAGCAGTTCCTATCCTGCAGCTCTGCACTGCTTTCACTGCCTGTTGTGAACATGGATCTTTTTTTCATGTTGTTTACTTATTTAACCAAGTTATTAAGATAATCCTACCAATTACTTTGGAATGCTGCTTTAAACAATTTGATTTCCTTATTTTCCAAGGGAAAAAAGCCCGAAGCTGTGTCCAGATACGGGTCTGGGAATCTGTTGCATATTTCATTCATGTAGGACTTGCAGTTTTCCATCTTTCATCCTTTGTAACAGAGGACAGCTTTCGAGCACTGCTGCTAATGATTCCCTAGGCTGACTGTTCCTCTCCACAAACTGAAATTCATCCTGCTTCTGACTAAGGATTCTGGGCAGGGTTATTCTGGTAAACATTATGGTAACTGGAGTTACCATTCCAGAGCACTGAACTTTCAGTGTTTTTTATTACAGCTTCACAGAAATTGTGCAAGAAGGAACTGCAGTCAGATGTGGTCATTGTTACTAATTTCCATTGTGCAAAAGCAAATATATAATGTGAAAAACGCAGAGACTGGATGGTCCTGTATTTGTAATCATTAATATTATTAATGTGCCCTTAAAATAGATGTGCAAGAACAATCATGCAACTTAAAGACCAAAGAGGGTAATCCAAGAAGAATAGTTAAAACCCCATTTCCACAAAAAACCCTGATTTTTTGTGCTTCTCTTGTTCATGAAGTAGTTTGTTTATTTTTATTGAGGATGTTTTGCAAGTATATGTTTAGAAAGCTACTCACATTACAGGCAATCAGTGAGGTCTAGTGTAATAGGTAATATTAAAATGAGCATAATAGTTAAATAAGCAAAATTCAGAAATGTGATGATATAGAGAATGAGCAATGAGTCCTGCAAGAAGATTCAGTGAGGTTTGGTTCAAATTATCTGCTCTGGTTATAGAAGGCAATAATTTTCTTGATTTTGGGTTGGTTTTTTTTTTTTTTTTTGATAGGTCAGAAGCAGAGAATTTGTGGGAGAATGTTCTATTCTTGATGTGTGTTCCTTTTACATTTAATTGTATTTCTCCACAGCATAAAGTGGTCTACTTACAATGCCATGATGTGTTTGGAATAAACAGTAGAGTGCTATATTTCACTCTAAGTTCTGTCTATAGAAAGTGCTGGCTCTCAGATCAGCTGTTTACATTTTTCTGAAAAAGCTTCCATCTGTTACGTCAAACTTGTTAATATAGGTCCTCAGGATACAATAACATTAATGCTTTAAGTATCCAAATGAAATGTCAGAGTCCAGTTGCAGATACCAATTTCAAATGTGTCAGTGTCCTGAATCCACCTCTTTTTACTAACAGGCCATTTAATAATCCGTGTATCTATGGATGTCTAAGTCTTTGAAGGTCTGTGGGGGGCCAGATGTACAAATGCAGTTACAGCATCAAATCCTCACAAAAGCTTTTCCACCACACTAGCACGACCACATAAAATTTGGCCTCATTTTTTTTTGGCTTTGCAGCTACAACGCCGTCAAGACCTATTTAGAGTGAAAATAGGCTTGATAAGAGAAGTCTCCGAGCTTCATGTTGTTCCCAGTGAAGTCAATGGCAAAGTGATTGCATAAACACAGATACACCTTACTTGCATGTATATTTTGCCCCTCATTTTTTTAAAAAAAGAAAATCCATAGACTTCACAGTTTGTTTTGTTTCTTTTTTTTGTTATGGTTTGCATTCCTTCAATTTAAAACATAACCGAGTCCTTCATATTTTGTTTCTTGTATGAGCTACTGTAATTTATTATTATAGTGGCCATTCAACTAGAATGAAGATGTATGCCCCTCTTTTGATCCTTGTAAAGATGAAGGGTGAAATGTAAGTTTTTTATATTACCTTTCTTGTTTCTACTCTTTTGTATCCATGGTTTTTTAATTTACATTGCATTATGAATGAAAACCCTTATCTTCTGTAATGTTTTTTTCCTGCCACTCAAATTTTGCATCAACACAAAGGGTTTGTTCTTCAGTTCGTGTTCAGTATTTGGTCACGTTCATTATGAGGTGTATCTAGAATGCACAGATCACATTCAGAAAATATCACTTCTCACTGTGTTTTCCTTGATATCTTATTATTAAGGGCTATTTTTTTTAGTGGATAGAAATCCATTCTATGCATAAAACTGCATTCAAATGAGCTTTGCACATCTAATCATAACTATTTTTATTCCAAAATGCTCAGTGATCAACAGTAATTTCAAGTACAATGGTTATAGATCATATGAGTCGTAAACACAATGACACTGATTAAATAGGACCATGCAGAGGGTTAATAGTCCAATAATAATTAAAATAATCCTCTTCAATTCTGTAATAACTTTGGCCACATGCCTTCATCCAACCCCCAACATCACCCTCAAATACTCTTTAAAAAAATATCCACATTACAGACAATCTTGTGTAACAGATTAACATAACATATCTGGAACATTACTCAGATTTTTGGGCGATGGCAATCTGAACATGTTCATAAGTTTAGCTTTTTCTCTACAGCATCCTGCTGTTAACTCTTGACTTTTTCTAGCTGGTGGGACTTTGTGTAGCTGGAAAGTGCTGCCTGTGGTGTCACAGGGAGGCTTGTTAAAGTGTGGGCATTGGAGGGACTCTGCTGAACAGACATACCCAATGTTTTGAGGGGCTTGCACAGGTAAACAATATTGTAAGGACTGAAATTTTATGCTCACATTCTGATTTGAATGGCCATTGTACCTATTTGATGGATTATTTTAGTCGTGATAGTGGATGGCACAGATATGGTTGCAAAGGTGGGTATGCAAGAGAGGTGTTAAAAAGGCAGGATTTTTTTTCTTTAAAAAATGAGATGATGTAATGTCTCTGAGTTAGAAACAGAAATGTAATCATTTCTCGCAGAAGACTGGAAGTTAGGAAGCCTTTTATTTTCTTCTGTTCTTTGTCTCACCCCGACTTGTTTCTCTGATAGCTTTTGCTCTCTTGTAAAGTAGGAATCCTGCCAGTGAGATTTGTGGTGGAAAGTGTTTGGGGCACCAGTTACTATTGTTGAAGTGGGATACAGCCTTCAATTTAATGTCCCAATTTTTTTTTAGGTGACCAGACTTAAAACCAGAATAATTCTCTGCTGTGAATGGGATTCAAAGTATAAGTCCCATTTATTTTTTGTAACAGATTTCATCTTGCCCATTGGCAAAATAATTGGCCTCTGTAAAGAATCAGTAAGTAAACAGCCAAGCAATTTTTGCTGGTACATATTGTAATTCCCATTTTAAAAATTACCTAATAAAGATTGCCTTTTAAATAAAAGCTATTTTGGTATATCAGAGGCATGTTGTACTAAACGAAAAGAGGAAAAAAAATACCTCTGTCGTTTGAAAGAGACCATTTAGCCTCTGAACATATTTCCTCCACACTAAATAATAGATGTTATTCTCAGAGAAATAGAAGATGTTCTATACAGTTCTATTGGAAACTGTTTTGTTTTTCCTGGATACTTCACCCACTCCATCCACCTGCCCCGAAAACAACAAACTGATTTGGCTAGTATGTGTTGTAGGTAAATTTTAGGTGTGTCATATAAATTATTAATTTAATGAAGTTAATATTTAATTCACGTTTTAATCATTAACAAAAGTGGAAAGTTCAGAGTTAAGATATTCTTCTTCCTCCCCATAAAAATAAACATTAACAATCAGTCTAATTCCTCTGCATAATGTTGGCTTGGAAAGTTAACCATTTTGATGGATGCGAAGATACTACTCTACAAAGTGTTAAGATTAGTTTCATGCCCTTAAAAAAATTGTTCAAAAGTGTTACTGACAGGGCAGTACCTGCAGGAGGAATTACAGGTGTTAGCATTGGCAGTATATGGATATACCCATCATGTCACCACTGAGAGCTTTTCCATTTCTTTTCTCATCCTGTTACCTGGAGAAAGGTTTTTCGATAGGTATTTTTTGTCGAGCACAGCTCTGTTTGCAATGGGCAGGTCCAATAAATAAATTTTGCATGTACGGAAGAAGGTGGTAACGTCTGTGATGCAAATTTGTTCCTAGGAAAGGCCTTTCCACGACTCTAGCCCTGGAAGGTCCTTCTGCTCTCTGGCAGGGGAGCCGGAGGGGTGCTGCTGTGCCTCTCAGGGGCAGGGCTGCGGTCGGAGCCAGCTCCTTTGCATCCCCTGCCTCTCTCCCCTCCGCCGGGAAGCAGCGAGAGCTGATCTTTAGCTGCTGCATCAAACGCCGATTCCTCTCTGCTGGTCAGAGATAAGCGCTGCTGTTAGCACCTTGCTTTCGTTTTAAACAGAGGGAGCTGCCGAGGCAGGGAGGCAGGAGCGAGGTGCTGCAGTTCCCAGCGCCGGCTCACCGGGATAAGTCTCCAGGATTCAGGCCCATTTGCCACACAGCAGTGCTTTGTTTAAACGCAAGACTTCAGTGCTTTTCCATGTACCTGATTGGGTGATTTTTGCCAGGAACTGAAAAAAAAAGAGAAGCTTGAATTTGCTGATTCTCATTCCCTTTAGAACTTTGAAAGTGATTGAGTGAAAGTGCTGGTATTTTTTCATGCGACACCATTGGTATCCTGTGATTTCTTTAGAGAGCTCCTTCCCAGGCTTTATTTGGCAAAAACACTGAAATACATTACTTAACTTTCTATGCATAGAATGGAAGTTGTTAGTCAAAGTCATTCTTTTGTGGGAGAGTGAAGACAACGAATTTTTCATTCCCAGTGTCTGTTTTAATGTTGGAGGAGGCATCACTGTTAATTTTGTGTTAACCAGTTTTCATTTTGGGAGAGCTATTTGAACTGCCACTTCACAGTTACTTCAGAGCTTCAAGGTCCTATCATGCAGTGTAGTGCCAGATTTTTCTGATGCGTGCAGATCTGCAATAGAAAAGTCAAGCATTTTTGGATCCCGAAATATGATCTTTGAGTTGACAGAGAAAACTGTACAACCATTTTGGGTTGTTAAAAGACAGATTCATTTTCACTGACATTCAGAGGTATTTCCTTTTCTGAATAATAGGACTTGTGATCAAAGTCTGATAGCAGACTTTTATCACCTTTCTTGTGAAAAAAAAAAAATCTCATTTTGATGTGAGTTTTATTTATTAGCATTATTTATATTGTGACAGCATCGTGGATATTCCTTCTGGGCTTGCACTTTGGGCTTAGAGCAGCACAAATCTCAGCCAGACCTAGAGACTTACAGCCATTTGCTTGGTTGCCAGTACCTCTGGAAATGTCTGAATACCTGGGCACCAAGAAGCAGTGAATTCTGTCTGTGTAATTTGCCAATACTCTCACAGGTCTGGCAGTGTGCACCCAACTTTCCACCTGAGTGTGCTCACGTGTCAGCACATACAGACCTTGGCCCAACACTGGTTTTTTGCCTCATAGGAAAGAGGGAAGAGAATAGGGAACAGGCGTACTTTGTGATGCAATGGGGATCTATAGCTCACTCATTTAAACAGGAGGCCTTTAGTCTCATCATCTAGGCTAGCTGGAAGGAATAGGCAGAAGAAAATGTGACACTTCTTTGGGGATTACTTAGCCAGGTATCTGAGAAGAAACGGAGCTGCCCTCTCAAGATGCTCACCTTGTCCCAGTGGTGAAGGCAGCAGCCTAGGCCACAGTGTCTTTTAGATGGCCAAAGTTAGGTGAGATGACTTTACCCTTCATGCTTCTGGTTTTATTTCACTACTTGCAAATTGAGGATAACCTAGTTCTATTTGGCTTTGCTTTAAATTGCTTTGAGATTCTTGATGCTGGATTTATGCAGATGTGAAGTAGCATGATGTTTGGAATTGCTCAGTTAATGGGGTAGATGTTATACTGGGATTTTTTTACTTTATATAATTAATAGAGAGGAAGGAAGGCTTTGTTGTTAAAGCAGTGGAGTGTAACCTGAGATAAAAGTACAACACTGTACTCTGTCACAGATTTCCTGAATAACTCCAATCTGTGCACCTCAACTCATGTGAAAAAGTAGTTCCTGCTCTTTCACCCTTTGGATAGCTTGTCTGAAAAGTTTTTTTCTAGTGACAACTGTCTTCCAGTCTGGGTCACTGCAGTGCCTAATACATCAATCTCACTGTGATCCCAAAACTCTATTGCAATATAAATCATTTATTATCAGAAAACGTAGTTTTGTATTATATTACATGTTTCAGAAGCTTTGTTTAGTCTTCTTTAACATAACAGGACAAAACTTTGCATAATCCATTGACCTGTATTAAATGAAAGAACAGTGCACATTTGAGAAAAATATAGATAGAAGTTATATATGTAGGTCCTATTAAAATAATACCAACTGGATCACGTTTTGAGGGGTATCACTTCAAGAAACAGATTTTACTATGGAAAGTGTTTGTACTAAAGCTTTCCTATTTTAAAAGCTCTGCTGTGTAATAAGCAGTGAGTTAAATTTATCCTTGAATATTATTGATTTTGATAAGATTAAAGCATACTTAAGTTTCATCCACAACTATCCCTTCAGTTTTGCTGGTGAATTTGACCCTTTTGGATTGTTTTTTCAGATCTTAATCTGTACAAACTTTATATTTGTCCTATAAGATATGATGCAGTCTTTTAATCTGCTAGCTTGCAATATGGCTCCCAACACTGTTTAAATCCAAATACTATATATTGATGTTACCTCAGTGAAGGCTTTTATTAAATCTACTGTCCTCATGTCCTTAAAGCAGAATGAATGTTAGAACTAAAAATGTGCTACTGATCTGAACATCTCAGTCTTCATATTGATTAATATAATAGTTATTTTTGTAATATTATCAATTTTTAATTAGACCCATTCTTGTTACTCGGTTTCTATGTACTGGTTTTTATACATTAATCTTTATAAAAAATAAATACTGTATCTGTAATGAATTATAGGAATGACTGGAAAAAACAAGGGGAAGAGTGATGTCAAGATCGAAGATGTTTTGTGGGTGTCATATTTAGTACTGTTTCAAGTGTGTATTTTTGTTCTAATTCCCTTTATGTTTAGACTAGACAAACCTTTTGCAGCATGAAGGAACTGTTTTGTGTCCAGAAGTCATTGCAAAGTGGCAAATATTGAATTTTTAATGTTCCCCACTGAATATAACCGGGGAAAGATACATTTTCTAAGAGGTTTTGTAGATTGTTTTGTTTTGTGGTTTTTTTCCTAGAGGAAATGTGAACTAAATTTTTCTATTGTGAGGCATTTTAGGTATGCCATGTAAATCTTATACATTTTTGGAGTAATATTGAAAAATTCAGTAAAGTACAAGAATAAAAAGAATGGAAAATAGGCTCAATTTTGTTTTGTTTCTGTTTTTAAAAATAAAAATGTTTTGAATGTCACTTGACAAACATCAACTGATGATAGTGGGAAAAGCTTTGGAACTGATATTTTGTCAGGGATTATAATGAACATTAAGAGTCCTTTGTAATAATACTGAAAATACTTCACCAGTAGGAAAAAAAAAAGCGCTTTTTCTGTGATCATCTATTTTTGCGGAAAATAAATTTGATATTTACTGAAGCCTTAGCATCTGTCTTAGCAACCTTATTATGAAAGGATTGATAGATATATTGACAAATATATTACACAGCAGAAGAAATACAAAAAGCTAAAACTGATTACAACCAAGTTTTCTTGCATTTTGATAACCTTTTGTTTCTTAACTGGGGTATTCTGAGCTTCAGAGCCAACTGGAGACCACTTTTCTTGGGAGGTTATCATCCTTCCTTCACTCTGTTAGGTTCACCTGGCCACTGATACCAGAAAAACGTATTTCTGATAAATATGAATATTTTACTAGTTAGAGTTCAAAAGCAAGTGTAAGAATTGTACCAGGACTGCTTATGAGTGTTTTGATACAGGGCTGATTCATGTCAGGCTAAAAGATTCTGTGATTTTCTCCTTTCTGGTCTTCACAGGTGTGTGCTGGTGTAGCTTTGATTCACTTTGTAAATAGAAGGAGCATGAAAACCAGTATACTTTTCCTCCTGACTAAGGACTAAAGCCAACATCTCCTTTGCAGTGGTAATTTCTGAACACCAATATAACCAAAAGAGCTATGGCTGTAGCCAGATAACTGGGATCCCTGCTCAGAGCTGCTTTCCAGCTCTCCAAGGAAAACTTGGATCTGCTTTGGCTGAGCGATTCTCCTTTGGTACCACCTGCTGCTCATATGCACTGGGCATCCTTCCCAGGGGCTTCCAGCTAGCATTGTGTAAGTACACACTGGAAAGGCTGCATAATTCATGAGGACACAGCTAACTTATCTGCCTCTTGAAAAATGTCCTGAAAGCACTTCTAAACTAAAGAAAGATCCTACTTTGTCTTCTGGGTCTAGTAAAATACAAAAGGTTTTGGGAGGATTTGCTGTGTGTTTTGCTGCAATTGTTTCTATTGTGAGACTTCAGCAATTTTGAATGAAAGTCCTTTTCCTTCAGCTGGCACTTCCAGAGGAAGATTTGAAATCAAAAGTTAAAGAAGGGATGGGCATTGTGCATATATCCCTAATGCTGCATCTTTTGTCTACTGAAGTATTTGTAAGCTAGCCTTTAAGTCCATCAAAGATACATTTTAGTGTTTTCTCTACATGTCTTCTGCTTATCCTTATTTTCTGTAGCATTAGGTATACTCAGAAATACATGTATTACTTATACACTCTTCTCTATGTGTCAAACAGAATTTGTAAGTCATTTATGTGAGCAGTACACAGTAAACCATTCTCACACAGTGTACTAAATATTAAATATACAGCATAATGTGCTAATAAAATGTTGCTAACATAAGTAGGCCACCTAAATTAGAGACTAAGGCAACTCTGATTAACTGTCTCATCTCCTGAATTGCACTTTTGCAGGGCTTTGGTAGGCGAAAAAAAAAAAAAAAAAGTATAGTACATAAATATTGACAAAATTGTTAAGATCTAAAACCGGGGGAAAAAAACAAACTATGTTTGACCATTGTAGCAATTAAGAGCAGATTAATAAATATGTTATCAGATACCACATTGTACACGTTTGTATCAAGGCTGAGGGAACATTAGTATGTGAATTGGCACTGGTACAGCTCCCCAGGGAAGTGGTCACAGCACCAAACCTGACAGAGTTCAGGAAGGATTTGGACAGTGCTCTCAGGCACGGGGTATGACTCTTGGGGTACCCTGTGCAGGGCCAGGAGTTGGACTTTGTTGATCCTTGTGTGTCCCTTCCAGCTCAGCACATTCTGTGACTTTGTGATATGTCTTCGTTAATCCGGAGCTTCAAAAGCAATATTACAGAATAATTTCTATGAAATGCTAGTTGAGAAAAGTTCTGAGATTCACAACCGTGTTTCTGCCGTGGTGATGATGATGATATTACCATTCAGACAAAAAGTTGTGACTGTACGATGGCCTGAGGTTACTGAGGAGGAGATGGTGTTGTTTCACACTGCTCAATGCTGGGCACTTCAAAGGCTCTGCGTGGAGGCCAGGGGGCCTACTGACCGGGGGACCATGAGAGTCCCCTGGAGGGGAAGACCCCAAGTCAGGAAATACTCCCCAGGTCAGGGAGAAAAGGCTTCTCCCACGAAGCTCANGCTGTCTCCACCCCTACCAACCCCTATATAAACCCAGACCCATTGGTCCCTGATGCTGTCTCCACCCCTACTGACCCCATATATAAACCCAGACCCATTGGTCCCTGATGCTGTCTCCGCCCCTACCAACCCCTATATAAACCCAGACCCATTGGTCCCTGATGCTCTCTCTCCACCCCTACCGACCCCTGTATAAACCTGGACCCTCCCATGTTTCTTTTCTTTATCCCTGGACCCCTTCACGTGCGTGGCTGCAATAAACCCCTCCCGTGGAATTCTGCACGAAGCCTCTTTGTGGCCGACTCACCTTCACAGCTCTCTGGTGTGTGTGTGAGTGTGTTGTGTGTTGGCACTGCCGAGCGACTTCCCAGTGGAGATGCTTCTGGAAGGTTGCAGTACCTTCCATCCGCCCGCTGCAACGGCTCTGTGCTGACTTCAACAAGTAAAGAAATGTCACTTGTTTTTTCCAGCAAGGAACCTTGAGCTTCCCTTGTTTGCAGCATGTCACCTGGGAAGGCTGTGTCACGTCAGCACTGCATTAGGCAGAACAATGCGTCAGAAGGGAGAGCATAAAGATGGGCCCAGCTGGAGGTCTGGCCTAGAACAGCATCTTGTTGGAACCTCACGGACCAGTGGTGATGACCTTTTTTCGTTCGTGGCACAGATAAGGCTTGCTTCAGCAGAGTAGCTTTATTCAGTAAAGAAAATGTGATTGTACTGGAGCTATTTTATTCTTTGTTGTAGAATTTCTGTCAGGAACTTTCACCAGGTTCTCCCTCTGAATCTCACATCTTCCTAGCAGATGTACAGAAGCTGGGGAAGGTGCATATATCTCACAGGAATCTTATTTTTGCTCAGCTGCAGTTCAGAAACAGCCATCCTATTCACTAGCAAACACAGGATCTTTATACTCTTATTTAAGTATAAATATTATATTTATATAGTATAAATATTATATTTAAAACTCTTATTTCTGTATTTAAAATTCCAGTATGATTTGGTGAGAGCAAGGTATTTGGGGGTTAATAAGAAATGTATATTCTTCAAAACAACCCCACCTCCAGAAAAAAAGTCCACAGCTTTATAAAATACCTGGTTTGTGTCCTAAAATAAAGCATGTATTTCATGCTCTAAAAGTCTGAGGTTTGTAGCTGAAAAAGATTGAGTAAATAATTCAGAATTTGTTATGTTTACTTGTTAATAATTAAGCAGGTTAGTCTGTGTACTTTTTATAGGCATTGAACTTTATTTATTTATTTTTATTTACTTGGCTCATGTTCTGATTTTTAAATTTGAAGAAGTTTCTGCCAAGGAAGAGATCATGACAGAAAAGGCATCAAGGAGTTAAGTACTGCACAGGAAACAAAATCTGTAGGGACACATAATCTCTGGAGAGAATGGAGAATTGTCATCTCTCACATCCCTTCTGCATTCCTCCAGACTAATCTCTAGTGCTTTAAGGGAATTAAATTTTAAAGGTGATAATGATTTTTCAGACAAAAGCAGCACCTTTGATTCCTACTTTGTATTTCTAGTGACCAGAGAAAGAGAAGTCTCTCTTTGTTGTGAGGTGACATTTAGTTCATCTCAGTCAAAGGAAAGTTCCAGCCTTGTTGTGTTTCAGAGAAAGCACAGAAATTTGAAGGAAAAGATTGGTAACAGACACATTGTGTGTCTGTTTTCTTGTCATTTGAGTGAGTTACGGTCTGGGGAGATGCTGTAAGCTGACAGATGTACAGTCTGAAATCCTTGTCTTTTGAGGAAGTACAGAGAGCCCACAGCAGTGGGAGTTGCTCCCCCAGACGCATTTAAAAACATCCATTGAGAAGCTGCATCCTGTGGCAGGTGATAGTTTAGTCCTAGTGGCTCGGTCTGGCCACCTCTGCTTTCAGTGGTAATGAACAGGCCAGTGGCTTCCCGGGCTCCTCTTGAATCTCAGTATCTGTCACTTGAGAAGAGAATGTGATGAGAAGCAAAAGAATTCTGTGTTTTCCGTCCAGTAATTTTTGCTTGTTGTTTTACATAGTCCTAGACCTGAGAAGTGATTTGGGTTTGGTTCCCCCTGCCTCCCCTGCCCACTGCTAGTCATATTCCCTTTCTACCTTAAGTAAAGGCACTGCCTAATATTTTTGAATGTTTGAACTGTTCCTTTGGTCTTGGCAGAATAAGATATTGTTTGATATTTTCACTCACCTTTTCCAAAGGGGAGACAAAGCACAGGGCTGTGTGAAAAGTCAGTTGAAGTGATCGGCATTAAAAGACAAAAGCTGCTGAAATGTGAGAGTGATCTTTGGACTGTATATTAAAAATCAAAGATTTAAAAAGACTGTTTATGTGAAAATTAATAGCCTGATTTTGTTGACAGTTGAAGTCTTCATCTGTTACCATGGCATGTTTTAATTCACTGTCTGCACTGGTATTTCCTTCTGAAGAAATACACAGACTCGTTGCTAGTACCTCTGATATTAAAAATGCCATTTGCTTCTCATATTCCAGATGATGATTTCTGTTTAAGTAAACTTACGGTACATGAAGTTAAGGCATATGAACCTTGCAGACAGAGTTACAGATGCTCCCTTTTCTCCGTCATGTGATTGTTGCCTTCAAAGATCATTTTGTCCTGAGCCTAGACGGTTAATCCAGGTCTTCCACAGAGATAAATATGGGCAGGCAGTATTTTTCAAATAGATTTTAGTAGTGGACAGGGAACTTAAATTGTTTCCTGAAAGACTTCTTCATGTGTGAAGAATGGAACTGTAACACTGTTGTTTCTTTAAATTTTTTCTGTTTGTGTACAAAGCATTCTTTCCCAGAAAAAAGCCAAATCGTGTCCAGTTCATGATCTGACACTTGCAGACCAGGTCAGTGGTCTGCTGTGGGCAGTTCTCTTCAGAAATTCTTCAGACAATGTCTTTATCATGGAATTTAATGCTAGTCACTTGATTTATTCAGTTTTTCTTCCTCCAGACAGACAAGCTTGACTCTTGAGAAAAGTTAAAGAGATCTCAAGTTTAGTTGTCAGTGGACCAAAGTCCGTATCACAAAAAGCATTACTGCAGTCAGTAAGAATTGCCCTGTGGTTGTAAGTCCAGTAAAGGATGGAACCAGCCACAAAACCTGGCTGCTCAACGTGATCCCCCAGTTCAAAGCTGAGGGGTAGTGGTGAGTCTATGTGAGACAATGTGTTCTGCTAGAAATGCTGCCCTGAAAATGAGGGTATTTCAAGCTCTAAGACTGCCAGATAAGACTTTTCCACAAACATTAAATTCTCACACAAATATTATTTTTTTAAGAGCATTGCTGGGGTACACTGTCCATTTTGCTGAGAATATACTTTGCCTAAGTTTCATGCCAGGTTGAATCTCAAAAAAGACCAAGAGATTTATGTGTACTCTCACAGTGAATCATGTCTGAGATCCTTTTAGGTCCTATATTCTTAGCATTGATAAACAGTAATTTCTTTCATTCACTTGCTGCTGGAGTTTAGTTTGTATGTATGATGATTGTTTGGAAGGAATTAAACTGGAGTGATGCTAATATAATTTATCTTACTCTTTGAATTTTCTTCTTAAATGTAGAATCTTAAAAAGAGTTGCCATCCTATGATATTTCTCTCCCCCACCATAGTCTTGAGAGGAAATGTAAATAAAATTGGCAAATTCTTTACATTTCCTTGAATGGCATGTATTTATCTCGGTTTCACCTAATCTGATTCTAGGTCACTGAACAGTGTTTTTTCATTAGTAGCAAATGTCAGAAGCCTATACAGCCTGTAAGGCACCAAGATAAGGAATTGAACAAGTGTGTATAGTTCTTCCTGTTTGCATTTTCAGTGTACAGGATGCTCTTGTTACTGTACAAACAATCAGCATAGTGGAAGAGGCATTTTCAATTTACGACTCTTTAGGTTATCCATTCCTGTATTTCTAAGTTTTGTGGTAGATCTCATTCTGGTTAGATATTTAAAAAGCAGAGTTAATAAATGTACCTCATTTACTTCATCCTGAAAAGCACATTCTTCTAGGAAATCACCATGACCTACCTCAAGCCTCTCTGAGGACTGAGACAGCCTTACAGCTTTGAGCCCAGTAAGCCTCTTCTGAGCCTATGCTGTGAAGTATTCACCTCTGCTTAGTACGTGGAGTTAACTTTCATGTAAAAGTGAAAAAACCAAAGTGGTTTCCTGAGTTGTATGCAGAGTTTTTCACTCCACTGATGTCGTACAAATGCATCAGATTTTGAGGGTATTACTTGATGTGATATAATTTGAATCAGCAGTAAGCTGTTGATCTAAGTTAAACCACGAGGTTTAAACATGGAGGTTGGAATTGAAAACCAAGTGTATAGCCTGGAAACAGCTGTCTTGGTCCAACAAATTACCATCTCAAGTATAAGGCTTGATTAGTTTAAATCATGTCTAAAATTAGATCTAAAAACTGTAGCAGAGATGTTGCCGCTAATTAAACTCGGGCATTCAAATGTTTAGAAAGGATCAATTAATGATTGCAAAAATAAATAAGTGTAACAGTTATACAGACTCTTGTACAGCACTTTTTGGCGAAAATCACAGCTGACGGGAGGGTAGCTTGTCATCATGAATAGTTGTACAAAATTTCAAATGCCAGTAGACCAGAGAAGAGAAACTGAGACTTTTGACTTGGATTTAATCCTTTGTAGAGCTTGAGGAGTCTAAACGCTGCTGGATCAATGGGTTTTAAAATAGAAAATTTTCCCTCACACCTTGTGATCACATTTTCCCATGCTCCTCCCATGTTTTTCTGCTCTCCCAGGCTCCCCAGTACCTCCCTCTCTTATGGGCTCACTCAGCAGAGCAATCTCTTGCTGCAGCACGTAGTGTGCCAGCAAGCACAGAGTGGTTCAGCTGGTAGATGCACTAGACATTAGGCAAACAGTACAATTTTGTACCTAACAGTATCGCTTGAATCAAACATATCCTCGTGCAATCCATCCAGCAGCATTTAAAGGTCAAAATCTGATCCTCATTACTCGATATCTAGGCCTTCTGCTTTGCTTTATTCATTGTCTGTGCAGCACTGACAGACTGTTCCAGACCATCCTTGTGTAATGCTGGAAAGTGCCAACAGCTGCTGTCCAGCGAGTCTGTCTCTATTCAGGCAACTGCAGACCTTAGGAAAGCTGAAGCATTTGTTGCACAGCCTTAGATCAAGCAAAATAAACCTTCTTCCCTGAAAACAAAGGAAGCTGCCACCCAGCAGACTGTGCTGAGCCCTCTCGGGAGCGACCCACCCAGACTGGGGGATTGCCATAGGGAAATTTCAGCAAATGCTGCTGAGGCGTTGTTTGATTGTGATGACCAGAGGTAGAAAGCACCCAGCAAATGAGAGGAAAATGACAAGACCTGAAAAGAAATTGTGGACAGGTTTCTGAGAAAGAAACTGGGGTATCCCCGTAGTAGCCAGGAACTGGTGCAAAGTCAGGCTTGGAAACAAAATGCAGAGCCTGAAAGTCTGCTGGTGTTATATCTTCTTTATTTGAGAATGCAACACTTTGTGTGCTTGCTTTCTAAATAAGTAAAGGTTCTCCAAAGACGAGTTCATTCTGATAAGTAATCTATTCTTACCTGTATACCTGGTAGTTAAAATGTCTTCATGGCTAGCTATGAAGAGCCTTCACTAGCAAAACAGATAGATTATAATATATAAACCATGTAATAATTTAAAAATTATTTTAATAATTTATCTAAAATTGTATTTTTAGATAATAGTTTTTTATATTGTTAATACTGTAGTCTTTGTTAGTCCTGCCATACTCAGGCTTGCCTTAGCTTTGGACACAGGTTCTGAGGTGGAAAGTCAGCACTTGAGGGGAACAAAGGGATCTCACTGCTCCCGTGGGGAAGCAGGAAGCCTGACTGGAATGGATTCGAGCACTGTAATCTGAGTGAACCTCTTACAACAGGATTTGGAAACTATGCCAATGTGGTCTCTAAACCATATTCAGAATTGGTGAAGGAGAGTTCCCAACTCCTGCTTCCAAGTGTTCAAAATGCTTACTCTTTCCTCAGCTGTCTGACAGCCACTTCTGAACATTTTGGTAGTTAACAGTATATGATACCAAGTCTGCTTTTAGTTCTTTAGTTTTCAGTGCAGCCTATGGAGAGGTTTTCTGAACATTTTTGTCGTTAAACCCATTTATATTTGAAAATGTGAAAATGTTATACACGTTTTTCATTAAAAAGCAAAAAAAAAGAAACCCCTCACTCTTTACCTGTTAGGGTACTTACCTGTAAGTTTTTCCAAAATGCATTTTAATGACAAACATAAGTGGCAAAACTTTGGTTGTGACACGAATTTGTTTTTATCCTTAAGAGGAGTGAAACTACGCTTAATGGAAGAAAATGTGATTTGCTTTTTTGAAGCATGGTGTCTTAGAAACAGCTCCCTAATTATTTAGAGGTCCAGCCGTATAACCTTCCTCTCTGAAGCATGTGCATGACATTTGAAATCCTAGTACATTTAGTTTATTTGTTTGTCACCTGTGCACTACATGTGAATGTGTAGGACTTTGTTTTGTCTTCCTTCAGATAGCTGTATGTTTGTATATATACAGCATTCCACCCACCTACCCCACTGCACACCAGCTATTTGACTGTTATGGAAACTCAAGGATTTTTGTGTGCAAATCCCTAAACATAAACATTTTTTTTTCTTTACAGCAGCATAAGAAAGAAGTGTTGAGAGCTGCTCTTAACCCTTTTGGAGGCCGAAGTCAAAAGGTAAAACCAAATGCTAATGTTTGTGTTTCTGAAGGTGTTGATATCATAATTGTTTGGAAATGCTGTTTCCTTATCACATCTGAACTGAGATTTCCCACAGGAGAAAAGCAGGGATACGGTAAGAGGAATCAAAACATTATTAGACCTCTTTAAGAGCCACCAGCATATCTGGGCATAAATTATACAGGTAAGTTACAATGATAAACTGCAATTATCTATTTTAGTTAATATGAAAACATTGGCGTTGAGATTCAGTGGGACTTTCAGTAGGATTTAATATTGCTAAGGATTTAATGATTTTTGTCTCACTATAACTTGATAGTTTTTATGATATATAAAGTTTTTTCAAATTACAGTAAAACAAATCCTGTAGCTCTTTTCTCAGGCAAGAGTCCCTCAACGGGAGTTTTGCCTGAGTGAGAACTGAATGAGGTCTAAATAATTAGCAATTAAAATATTCAGTTATTGTGCTACTGTATATAACAAAGCACTGGAGGTATTAAAAATTGCTAATCTCCTCCTTATTAAAATGTTAACTGCTAAACATAATACAGTTTTGCATTTTCTATCATTCATTTTTGCAGTTCATTAGTAGAGGTGAAATGTTTGTGACAAATAGTCATTTGAACTTTTAAGGGATTGGCTTTGTTTTCCTGGCATTTTAGTTAATATTTCCGACTGAGTTAATTTACAAGCAGAAGTTTTTGCGTAAGCCATGGATTTAAGTAAAAAACCTGATTGTGAGTAACTTCTCATATGCCATTCGTGAGTATTTGCAGAAGAAGGCAGATGGTAGGTTACTCCTCAGGAGGCAGGGCTGGGCAGTTTGAGTATCCCAATTTATATACATTTTGATCAGCAGTTTCTTGAAATGAACTTCAGTAACAGATTAAGGGTTGCCCATAGCATTTACCAGACAATTTTCAGTGAGACGCTGGTGTGTGAATAGTTCAGCAACCAGCTAAGGAGAGAAGTTGTGCACCCAGGTCTGTTAATTAGCACAGGAGCTCTTTATTACCGTGCTAGTTGGTGTAAGATCCAGACCGTGCTCTCCTCCTGCTTCACTGTGCAGAAGAATGGCTGAGGTGCATCTCCTGTCTCCTTCCTCACACAGCAGCAGAGAAAGTGTGGGAAGGGAGAGTGATGGTAGAGAGCAGTGTGGTAAGTGAAGGTGGTCACTGGTAGAAGAAGAAGATGAGTTAATGAAAGAATTTGGTGACAAGTGAATTTCCCAAGGGAAGGCGACACCCTCAATGCTATTTCTCCCATAGTCACTCCCTGTAGTAGATTTTGTTACTTGTTATGCCTAAAGGGTTTTTTTCTGATCTTTCTGTCGAGACATTTTGTCCTAGGCATTTAATTGTGCCATATAACTGTTGGCAATACAGGCCATGATTCTGCAAGGATTTACACGTGTATTTCACTTACAGCGTTATGAGTAATCCTGTTGGAGTACATGAGATTAATTGCAGGGCATAAAGTTAGGCATGCATATTTGTCTTTGTAGTAAAAGAGGTGTAGTTTCATTTATTTATTTACTTTCAGGGTGGGAAATTATTTTTAAAAATACATAAATGCCTGGGATTTTCCACTAATTTTGTAGCAATTAAAGAGAAGGTAGATGGTAGCAAAATAAGCATTCTGCTTGTTCCCAAAAATCACATTTTTGTCAGGTTCTCAGCTGTAAAGTATGAAAAAGAATAGGCTGCTATCATTTTCCTTTTTACATGCACAGTTAAACCTCCAGCTAGATGGAGATGATCATATAATTTATTATAGAGGAGTGAACAGGACAGAAATCAAACAGGAAGGCATGTGTACTTATGTGGACTCTTGTTTATAATTTCATCAGATTGGTGCACACCTCACACATTTTATTTAGTGATAAGATATGCAAATTATTCTGGAGCCAGCAGCAATACTTTCACCTGAATGTCAAAACTGGCAGAGATTTTTAAATCAAACCTCAGTAACAACTTGTATTTTAAAGCAACTATTCCTAAGATATCGTTACCAACTACAGGCAAGTAAGAGCAGAATTTTTTCCTACTTTCCTTCATACTATTTTCCTTCCTCTCTTGTTTACGTCCATGGAGGAACAAGGCTGCAGGCTTACCTGTAAATACTGGGTGTAACTATGGGCAACAGTGCAGAGGAGCTAAAAACATATGTGGAAGTTTGTGCAAAGCACCGGAGTGCAGTTTGAAAATGGGGGGACTTATGGAATGAGAAGTACCAGAGGAGATACCTTCTGTTTCACCAGATGCCTGTGTCACATCTTCCATTCTGTGAAGGAATGGGTAGCACAAACTCTGCATTTCAACTTCTTCTGTCTTTGGTTTTAGTTTTCTTGCATTTATGTTCTTAAATCAGAATGTCATAGTAGAAACACATGGATACAGTGAAACATTTGGATGATGGCTTTGCCATGAGATCAAGAACTGAAATTCCTCAAAGCTGTGGATGTTTAGCTGCTGGGGTTTTGGTTTTGAGTGTACATACAGTCATGAGAGAAAGGTTGTCACTGAATATGCAGCTTGGGATTTAAATGTTAGATGTATTTATTTTTGGAATCCTTGTTCAAGTCAGTGTGCACTGACTGTAAAGTGACAATCCTCTGTATTTTCCCCAGATTCAGTTCCTCTTCTTCTCTCTGTGGATGTGTACACATAACTATGTCCAAACACTTTCATCTGAAGTTGTCCTAGAACTTTCTTGGCTTGTTTTCTTCTTGTTGTTTTTAATGTGTGTACCTAATAAACCAGAGAGCTTTCTGGACTGAAAACGTCCAACAAAGGGTAACAACTGAAGTTCCTGATTAGAAAGATATGACCTGTCCATAAAATGTAAATCCCATAATACATTCTCATGGGTCTGGGTCCCATATCTCATGGTCCCATATCTCTCAGTCCCATATCCCTGAAGTATTCTTTGTAAAAAATTACTCAAAATACTCAAGGCTTACTGCTTTTGCGGATTTGGGCCACTGCAGCAGAACATTTTGTTTACAACAACTAATTCTAGGACCTACTTTGGTGTTGTGGATACTTAACTCCTACCCACTCAAACAGAAACACTTCAAAATAATTAAAGTAAATGAATAATCCATACACAAACCCTTTCAGAGGGAAAGTGAATTTATTGAAAGCAAGAATTTGGGGTTTTTTCTTGTTTTTGATAAACCATTTATTTCAAGGTCTTCTTTAAAAAGAAGCCAATGCTTTTGTTGAAAAATAAAAAAGAAACCTTAATTTTTGATTGTCATTTCTGCCACGGCCAATGAAGTTAAATCATTGAAAGTTAGAAAAAAAGCAGATGGAATTTGTCTTTTCAAGCTCAAGTTCAGACAGCAGTGTATTGCCTCTCTGCAAAATGCTTACTGAAGTAGCACTGGGAGAAATACAGTGGGTGTTGTGGTATGCTCACTTTTAGTGCACTGCTGTACGAGACTTCAAAAGATTTGAAAGTATTGGAGAGGACTTCTCTGACAGGCTGTAGGATTTCTCCTGGTTTAGTCTTTCACCTGAATAGATACACTTTAACCATCTGTTGCAGTCCTGATGCTCTTGTTGCCTACCGGCATTGATACTTGGCCTTGCCACGAGAGTTGCTCACTTGCTGCTGTATAGGGAATAATTGCCTAGATCTGGCACTAATAACCTTATTAATCCTACCAAAACCTATGCATTCGTATTTGATAAATGTTGATACTGGAATCTGTCTCATTCTTTCAATATCAAGCTTCACGGGAAATCTCTATTTCCATGCAGAAGTCCTCCTTATTACAACTCCAGGAGGGGATATTCAGCTTCTTTCTTATGTTGACATTACATTTGCTGGTTTTGGTCAGTGCTGAGTTTAATTCCAGGCATCCAACAGCATTCCAGAGGGAGAGGTGACCAGCATTGCAGCCTGCACTGCTGTTCCTCTTCTTGAGATGGATAATAGCCCACTGGGCTGGTTAACCATTACACTGACTTTTCCCTGTTCCTTCATAGTTGATTTGTGCCCAGGGGCCATGGGTTACCCCAGCCTGGCTGCCAACCCAAAGTTCTGTATTGTGTGTGCATCTTTTATGGTTTATGTTCACCTGCATGCAGGTGTGTTATCCAGCAGATATTCTGGTAAAACTAACGATGCCAGGACAGTGTGTCTGGTTTTTCTATATAGAAGGGAAAGTTGGAAGGGTCATGTTTTACTCTCCCTCCTTTGCTGTTTTTTGGATAATGAATGTGAAAGGATTGGCCTCTTAAATCAACACACTGGCACAATGGGTTTCCTCGTTCAGTGCTTTAAGCATGGAGTTTCAGGATGCTAAAGTTCTCTTTCTTAGGGCACATTTGATTCGTGTTGATTTGCCAGGGGGTATGACATGACACCTCCTCTATGTCCCTCTTCACTGAAAGTGAAAATGTAGGGGGAAGGAGTCTATGCCATAGCAGTTTCTTGAGATTCAGAACAAGATATTTAACCACCATGTTTTTTGTTCAGATGTATGTCAGGGCTGAAGCCAAGAAGAAACACATTCATTCTCATTTTCAGTCATTCTCATTTTCTTCTTCATCTGAACTGCAGATCATCTGGTAGTATCTGGATGATGTGGCACAGGTGACACTTGCCACTTTTGCCACATGGAACATAATTTGGTTTTAAATTCTTAGTTCTGTGCCATTGACTCAGTTTATGTTCATTGGAAAGAATAAATAGCAATTTTGCTCTTATTTCCAGATAAGTCCAGATACCACAAGTACTGATCTTTAATATCTATGGTGTTTGTTTTGGGAAAGTTAATTTTCTTCAGTGGACAGCTCAGGAAAGCGACTTTCTGCTTCTTCTCTTGATCAGATTTGTATTCCATTGTCTTTTTAAAACCCAAAAGAGACTTGGCTTCCCCTTTTTTTCCCATAAAAGTAGAACTTGGGTGAACAAGAAATTAATTGTAAAAGAGGGCTAAATCCTCCAGCTGGTGGTTCAAGATTTTACATTGTTCAAACATTTTTGTGTCCTGCAAAGTTCAGGAGATACATCTTCCGCTGAGTAGTACAGTGAAACTGTTTCCTCCTTCTCTCCTTCCTTCTCTTTCTCCTTCTTTTCTTCCCTTTATCTTCTTTTCTCTTTATTTCTTTCTCTCTCCTTCTTTGTGTTAGTATCTCCCTCTTTCTCTCCCTGTCTCCTCTTTGTGTAGATGGACTTCTGTTTTCCTGTTAGACCTGAATCAGACATTTGTGCAGGGACATTGTGATGCTGCTGCTGAACCTGAACCTTCCATGTGCTTTTGTTGGTCATTCTGTAAACCTTCCAGTCACAGCTGACCCTAAGTTGTGCAATAGTTTGATGAGCAGAGTGGCATTCCTGCATTACTCAGTGTTCTCAGCAGTGTGGGTCATTACAAGACCAGCCCCTATTGCTCCTGTACCACAAGTGAAATGGCAGACAACAAAATGAGAGACAGCAAGAAGTCAGCAGCAGTGGGAGCTGTACCACTTCTGTGGCAGCAGCACATTTTAGTGCCAAAAAGATGAGGAAGACCATTTTGACTCAGAAAAACAGCTCTGAGGCAATTTTTGTCGTTCCCTTTGGTTCTTTGGAATCAAACTTGTATCATTCTTACTGATATTAATAGGACTTGGGGGGTTATACAAGTCTCTATGCCTTCCAAAGACATATCTTTAGAATGGCAGAGAGAATTCATTAAAGTAGGCAGAGGCTCTTCTGAGAGAAAAGCAGCTGAAAACTTGAATTTTTTCTGCTAAGAAATCAATATTGAGAAAAAAATAAAAAAGGAAGAAATGTTGCTACTTTTCACTCTTAGAGCATTTTAATTACGTAAATTTTTATAGATCTGAATTGTGGTCATTTGCTGCAGAACTGTAATCTGAAACTTTTTCCTTCCTCTGAATTAAAATATCTTTACAGTAATGTTTATAGGCAAATTTAAATGTTTGGGGTTTTTTATGAGATGGGACTGCCCCAAGATCTCAGTATCTATGTCTAAATGTTCTCTTGTAAGTTACGTTTTAACAGTTTGATTGGTATGTGGCTAGAACACAATGTTCCAATACCACCTGCTTGGCTGGACTGTAAATGTGAGATGCACTATTTCCATATAAACTTTACTCCTCCTTGGGATTCCAGAGGCCGCCAGACCAAATCACTCAGGTTATCTCCTCCACCAAGACTGGAGACTCTTATCATTACTTCTGAGGTCATCAACAGAAAGTTTCTCTTTCTCTTTGCCAAGACATTATACTGCAGCAGAGATTCAGTTCATTTAGCGGGGACTGAATGTCTCTACATCTTGGAAAAAAAAATATTATTACCTAAGCAAACTCTTTATGTTTGAGAAACAGCTTTTCTTTGGTTATTTTGCAGTTGGTTTTAAAACTCTTCATCCTCCCACTATTCTTCATTATAGCTGGTGACTCTGAGCAGAGAGATGGGTAGAGCCAACATTGCAATGTGAAAAACCTGGTTATTATCCAGACTGATCCAAAGAAGCAAGCCCACCTTCCTCCCAGGCCCCTCAGAAAAGTGTGGAACTTTTTCCCAAGCCGTTGGCTGGAGAGGAGAGCTGCAGAGATTTTTTGTGAATTGACCACATCCATCTACCTGTGAGGGAGATCTGCTTCCTATAGTTTGGAGAGCAGCCTGTGGATTTTTGAGGAGCCAGTTGCTCGTGTATGTACACTGAACATCAGTGCCTGCAGGTGATCCTGTCGTCTCTAACTCTGGGACTGTGCTTTAGTAAAATAGATAAAACATTCAGTTACCCAAGCTTTGTTTAAGTCTCTACTGAAGGGCAGCAGCAGGTGAGAAGTAACTTGAATATGCTCTCTCCTGGTGTTGACCAGTTGTGTTAAGTGCTATTTTCATTCTCCAGTTAGATTTTCCATAATCTAGTCCTGAAATTATGAATTCTTCAAATTTTCCAGATCCTCAGAGTTATTCTGTAGTTTTTTAAATCATTAAATTAAGCTAGATGCTGAACTTTTTATTCAAGAAGTGACATGACCTCTTCTGCTCTCTTCTTGGATACATAACATCATCAGTTTTCTGAGGAATATATGTACCTCTCAATAGTTTCCATCATATAATGAAATCCATGGTTATGTGAATATTGATGTCTTAAATGGCGAAAAGAAGAATATACACCCCTGTCACTTTGAAAAGAGCTCTCTTTCTTCTTATGTAGCTATTAACAGTCTTTACACAGTAGTTAAACTTGTATTTACATTTTCAGATCACATTTTTTGGAACGTGGTGCTGAGAGGTAAAAACATCAGTTAAGAAATCACACCTCTGCTTTCGAAATCTTTTCCTTAACATCTGGTAATATGGGTGTTAGGGTTAGTTTGGCATATTGTAGGACAAATACATGTAACCCTTGAGCTTAAATTTTGAAACCTGTACAGTTAAAGCAATGTATAGTGGATCTGGAGATTGCTTGCAGAATTACAGAGTTTAGCCTTTAAATAAAATCTTCCTTTACTTTCCTTACTTCTATTTTGACAGTCAAGCAATTGTAAAATGGGTGTTTTTTAAAAAAACAAAACCCACGATTTAGCAGAAGTTTTTCTTGCTTTTTTGATCAATTTTCTAACCAGAGATATTTTTTCTTGAAGTCTTGCCAATGGCAAAAATAAGGAGGGAACGCATGGACTCATGCAGAGTGCTCACTAGGGCAAAAAAAAAAAGAAAAAATAAAACCCCTAAGCTATGTCTGAAGAAATGTCACATTTCTCTGATATGAATGAAATGCAGAACTCGCTTCTTACTGCTTTGAAAAAAATCAAATGAAGTAACCTCTCCATTTACAGAACAATTTCCTTGTGTGTTCCACTCCCATCTCTTGCTGGAAATCAAACAGCTTTGTTTTTCAGCACTTCTCTTGCAAACTTGGTCCCTTGTGCACACACACAAAAACCCCTAAATCCATGCATCCTAGGGACTCAAAGATTTGGGAAGGTACATTTTTCACAGGTAGTTATAAATATGTATTACAAAATTCCCATTGCATGAATTTCTTAAGAGGGTAATACATGAAATCACAAAGGAAGATGTTATGGCAAAAAGTACTGAAGTAAACTCAGATTTAGATCTTATTAGGAAGACTCTGACTGAAGTAACAACATTGCACAGATGCTAAAAACAGAGCAGTTGAGGTAGAACTTGGTTTCAGTCTGAGGCTTTGCTTTTGACCTGTTGCTGGTATGGAGTTCTAGGACAATATTGGTGTCGTCTTCAGTTGCCTCTAGAATCTTTTTAGTTGTGGAAGATATCTGCTCATGAAATACCACCAGAAGTCTTCATTTGTTTGTACAACTTCAGGGTATTAATTCTTAACACAGCTTTCAATGAGCTAAAAGATCACAGTAACTCCTACAGGAAATATTCGTGTGGATGATCCCTGAAAACCAGGAACAAATATTTTATTTTATTTTATTTTATTTTAATTTTATTTAATTTTATTTAATTTAATTTAATTTAATTTTATTTTATTTTATTTTATTTTATTTTATTTTATTTTATTTTATTTTATTTTATTTTACTTTTTTAAGAGGAGGGCTTGGGGAATGAATGGGTTTTTTTGGGGTTTCTTCTTCTTCTCTCCAGTGTGCCTACTCTAAATATGAGACAGTAGAACTTTTTCCTTACACAAAGCTGCCATTGTTTTAAGGCCATTCTGCTCCCTCTGAACCTGTATTGAAACAGGTGCCTCACTTGCTTGGCTCTCCTGGAGGAGTTTTATGGATTAAAGCACCACATGTACACTGCACAGTGGCACTATTAACAGTGTGGAATGAGGCCGGGAGAAAAACTCATATAGGAGCTACACACCTAGGTGCAGTTAGTAAATAGATAGTTCCCCTCATTAAGCATAATTAAACCTAATATTGACTGTAAACTGTTACTTACCTTAAACTTCTCTGCAGACATTGTGGGAAAGGGATTAACGTCGCAGATAGGTACACTAATTACTACCTTCACATTAAAGTTACCATCAGCGAGGCCTATATTCATAAATAAAACATTGTAGGGGATGAGAGACTGAGAAATATGTAAATTCATTTGCAGAAAAAAAAAGACCAAATTAAAAAAAGAAAGTTGAGTGATGCTACTGGAAGCAAAATGGCACTCTAGCTAATTACCATGAAAAGTATGATAAATCATGGACGTGTATCCCTGACTTCTGACTGATAGAGCCTGCAGAGTGCAATCTCTCATGCGTAGCTGCCTCTGACTGATTTAAACCCATACCACCATCGGCTTTGATGGGAAAGCACAAAAGTGTGTTATTTTATCTCCTTGGGTATTGTTGCTACCTCTTTCTCCTAGAAATGACTTGCAATTATTGTAAAAATACAGTCTGATTTCTTGTCTGCAGAAGAATTGTTGTTTGATGCAATTGACAAACAAAGGCTCCAAAGATGGTCTACTTATGGTTTAATAGCTGCATTTTCAAATGCAATTGATCTGGTGTATTGAGACAATTATAGAAATATAATAAACTGTCAAGGGAGGGGTTGCTTTTGCTTTGTTATACTTATTCTCATGGGAGAGATCTTGAGTCCCACAGACAAGATTAAAAGTCAGAATCAGTTTAATTTATGAATTTCTATTTGTTTTCTGTAGAATTTTAAGTGAGTCACGTCGCTGCTCTGTGCTTCAGCTTTTTGATCTGTTTCCTCCCAAATTTCATAGTTTTCTGCACTTAACAATTGCTGCAAGGGACTGCACACACTTAGGATTATTCAGATGCGAGGCTTGCAGGATGAGACCATACTATGTGTTATCATGTCAGTGCTGTTACTGCTTAATCCTGTAAATACTTTAAATTTGAATACATAATGATGATGTGATTGTCATTTGTGGGGTATTTTCTGTTTTCCTTGTATATCTGTCCGGAGTACTTTTTAAGTTGAGCCATATCAGAATAAAAGTCCCTCTTGCTGGTCTAGCTCACACCAGAATAATATGAGGACAGATTTATCCTGAGCTTCCTGAGCAGAGCATTGCCCAAGCCACAGGCACAGGAGAAGCTTGAGTACACTAGTATTTAATGTGCAAAGTGAAAATTTACCATCACAGTGGTGTTCTTATTATGTGGATATTTTAACACAAAATTATTGTTGGCTTCTACTGAGTATTAGCCTTTAACTTTTTACAAAAAGGAATTTAATCTTTGTAATGCTCATAGTACTGCATTTTGCTGAAAGAAGGAGAGGGAAAATTGAAGTTGTTAGTTGAACATCTGCAGATAGGTTCTAACCAGTAGGTACCTTATTTGTTTGTAAAGTTGCTTCATTTCTCTTTTTTGTTTCTCTTTTTTTCTAGAGGTATTTACGCCTGTAATATTGAAATGATGTGTAGGTAGGAATGTGCAGTTCCCAGCTATGGGTATTATACTTCAAGAAACAATGCTTAGTAATGTACAGTGTTTTCCTGCTCTGGTAACCCTTACTCTTTGCAGCTTTTTGTGTAGCCAGCTGCAGTGTTTACAGATGTTATCTTCATATGCTTTTTGCTGTTTCACTGAGTTTTGACAGCATAGAATTTCAAGAAATATTTAAAAATTGTTTCAGAGCTGCAAATTACTTTCAAAATTTACATGGCTTAATTCTGCAGTGACATACACATCATAGCAAATAGTTAGCAAAGCAAAGCAAAGAGATGCCTTTTGAGCAACAGTACAAAATTATTGCTAGCTAGGAAAATCCCAGGTTAAAATAAGAACAATTTACTGGAGTAAATACAAATTTAGAGGCTAGTTTGTTCCAGCATAAAAAAATATTTGCATTGCTTCTCTTGTTTGGGACTACACAACTGCAGCACAGAGCTTTCACCTGGGATTCAATTTGAGGAGCTATTAGTTCTGACTGTTTCTTCAGAGAGACTTAGAACAACTCTGGTATGAGCTTGTTGCTTTTTTTCCTGGTTCCCTTCCACGTCTTTTCAAAGGCAAGTAAAAAGGGTCAATGTATAGAAAACAGAGAAGTAGACTTGAGACTTGGGTGTTATGAGGCTGCAGATGCTTTATGTTTCTGTTTATGATCTATGCCTGGCCAGACTTCTCCAGACTTACCAGCTAAATGTTATGGGGAGTCTTAGTCACATAATGTCTGTAACAGTGCAAACAAGTATTTTTGATAAACAATAAATATTAGGAAAACTCCATTACATAAGAAATGAGAATATAAATTCCAACGATGTTTTTTGGGAGGAAATAAATTATTCTACTTTGTATGTTAGTGTTCTAAAACTAAACGATGTTAATTCCCATCTTCTGCCCAGCCAGCTGGTTTTCACTGGACACTTAATGTCCAGTGGACACAATAGTAATTGATCTCTTGTCAAACTCATTCCCTCCAGTTCTTCTAAGAATTCTAGCAAAACAATTATTTAAGTAGTAATAAACTTGAATCCCAGTCATTTCTGCCAAGCATAGGCCAAATCCTGTGAATTCATACTGAGGCAAAATTTACACTGAAGTCAAAATTAGGAGCTTTCTCACTTGCAGGATTTCTGTCAGGCAGAAATACCTACTTAATTTCTTGCCCTGTAGTAAGGATGACTGAACACACTTTTAGATTGTTATCAAATTTAGACACAGAAAATCCATTTTTTAAAAAAATTAAGGCATATATTTTTATGAGCATTCTTTTGTGAAGGGCGTGTCTAATTTAAGTGATAATATTTCTTAAATAAGAGTTAAATGAAGTATTTGAAGATTATAATTTTCATTTTCACCAGTATCAGGACAGCAGGATCCCATGACTGACTTAAGACAAAATGACTGAATGTGGACATATTTCTTCCAAGTACAATATAAAAAGAAGGAGACCAAGCTTTAAAAGAAGGATTTCATCTGAATTTAAGTCACATTTTTAGTCAACTGGTTTAAATTTATTTGAGTTAGGCAGAATGTGTCTGTTTAAAATACTTTTCCATTTTCTGCTCGGTGTGTAATAGGTTTCAAACCTTTACTCAGATACACTCAGATCTGAGAGAAGGTCTATGATTTCTCCATGTGAAGTTGTTCCTAGTGGAATGCTCTCTAGAATGCCAGTAGTAGAGCTTATGTCATTGTGCTCATATCAGAACCTAACAGCCAAAGTACATGGCTGTGAGGACACTTCACCAGCATCTTGGCATTTTCCTGCTAGATCTCAGTAGGTTTGGTTACTTGTCTTTTGGAATGTTAAACACTGGTGTGTTTTGAAACCAGCAGGTCCTTGCTTCTCTTGTTTCCTATTCATTTTCCTGTTTTTTCTTATCCTTCCCCCATAAATCATTTTCTCTAATGTCTCCTTCTCTCTTTCCTGTTTTTCAGTAGCTCTGGTCTTTAGTGGCTACAGCCCTGAATTTCATTGTCTGTCCTTAATCAAGTAAAACACCTCTTGAAGTCAGTCATGGGTTTATCTTCCCATGTGTTGGCCTTTGCTTGTTGTTGGGTAATTACATTTTATCCATAGCAAACTCTCTGTATTTCAGGACAGAGGCTTCAGACAATGCAAGGCTGTTGATTTTACATTTACTTGTACAGTGAATCTGCTTACTTCCAATCCCCCATTTGGAAGCTTGTTAGGAAAGTGCATGCTGCTCTAACCTGCAAGTTATAATCAGTAGGTGGAGAATAAGTCGATTTTTGTCTGATAGGTTAATGCTTTTATTTTACCCATTTAAAGACAAAGATGGCAATCTGCTTGTTTAATGTTCGGTAAGATCTCCATGTTGAGTGTCCAGAGGCTATGAAGTGCTTAAAACAAAATAACTTAGGAGTTGAGGAGATAATTATATATGAGAGGAAATACTGGGAAGAGCAGAGAATGCAAATGAAGGCAGGCCATAGATTCAGTGCCACAGACTAACTCCCCATTTACCTGTCCCTCAAATACACAGACAGTAACCCTCAATAACCTAGGCGAGTTAATGAACATTTTACTGCTAAAATGTTAATGCAGATGGTCATCACTTCTAGTGGATATCCAAGTGTCTGAGCCCACCGCGGTTCTTTGGAGTCCCAGCTTTTTTTGTGTTGGGTAGAAAGTAGGAGATGTTTTTTTCATTGGAGAAGAAGGATTTTATTTGGGTGTTACAGTTTTCTGTTAAGATTATTTCCTTCTGCAGTGAGATGGAACATATGGGCATTTTACACAAAAAGTATAAACTATGAGTGTCAGGTCATTTTAAGAGATAGTCCAAACTAAATGGTGTTGTCCATAATTAGTCCTGTGCTTTGTTTCTCCATTTGCTGAACCAAAAAAAAACCCTGACCACTTTCTCTATTATCAAAACTGGAGACTTTCTGTATCTGCATCTCTGATGTGCTGTTAGTCTGTAGCAGAATGCTTACAGGTGAAAGTGTTCTTACCCCTCTTTCCCTTAGCATCTACTATTGGCAGTGGGACTTGGGTTTCTCAGTTAAATGAATTTTTGTCTGCTCCAGTTGCCTGTTCTTCTGCATGTCAGATCCATTACATTTTTGATGCAGTGGATTATGGTGCTTTAAGGACATAGAGTAGCTACTACATGCCTGTGAGTTAACAAAATATAAGTATTTAAATCACAGGAAAATGGAAAGTGGTTTCTCCTGTGTTTGGAATGACTGGTAGCTTTACAGCCATCAAACTGAGCATGGAATGACCAGCTGACCCTCCCACTCTGCATGTTGACTGGTGACTATAAATGAGAAGTCTTTCCACCCCTGCCATGAGGTTATGAGACATGACTATGTAGTAGTTAATGCCACTGCCTCGTTTTTTAACTGCTACAGAAATATAATATCAGATGCTCAGATGGCATCAATTGGCTTAGCTCCACTAAAGGCAACAAAATGCGATGCCAGCTTATACCAGCTGAGGATCTGGCCCACAGCTAAAAGGAAAAAAGGGACAGGCTGCCAATATGGCAGGGAACATATTGAGATTTATGGTAGCGACTTAATCAGTAAAAAGTTCTGCTTGAAGTGGTTGTCTCTTTGCACATTAGCATTAGTCACTTGAGCTGGAAATATTTGAAGCTTTAACACAGCCTCTGTGGGCACATTTGTGCTCTTGCACTCTGTTCCACACTCTATGCTGTTAAATATCTGAGAGCATCCCACCTCACTCCTGTTCTTCTAGTTGGCAATCTCTCTTCAGAGGTCTTCACAGATTCTGGGCCATATATATATTTTTAACATAATTTTAATTTGGATGACTGTATTTTTTCCTTTTTTGCCTATATTTCTGGTGTTGCTTTCTTAATCACACCTAAAAATGGGGGAAATTTCATGTCTTTTGTAATTCTTATCTAGCTGTCCTGTTTGCATTCAAGTATTATGTTAATCTTGATAAGAATAAGAAAATCCAGTTTGCTGCCTTTGAATTCAACTATGTATGTAATTTTTTTACTTGGAGATAAGGTGACTGTACCTAATATTATACCTGTAAATTTTTATCTGCTCTAAATATGATTGAATAACTTGATGGATAGAAATTCTCTTCTCTGTATTACAAAGTTAGTAAATCAAATACTTATTAAAGATGAAATGGCTGGAGAATCTCCCTAGCTTTTTTCTCCCTCAGTAATATAACTATTGTAGCATTTGGTTTATATTGAGTGCTGTCTATAAACTTGTGAGCCATCCTCAGATCTGATATCTTGTTTTTGATTGTTAACAATGTTCAGAGAATATAATCTTAACAATGTCCAGAGAATGTAATCTTTTGGGCCTGGCAGTTTCCATGCTTGGTCCCATCTGTCATGTAGGTTATTTGAGATACTCTGTGATCCATTCTCTCTTCTGCACTGAAATACCTGCATTAAAAAATGTAACAAGCTGATTGATGACTTGGAATTGGAACTACAATATTATGTCCAGCCACTTTTGGTTCACACCCTACAAATACATATTTAAGCAGGAAATACTTTCAGAAGTAGAGGTATTTGAATATCTAAAGCCTGCAAAGTTTGTTGAGTTTTAAACATGTAATGATTTTTCTCTTCTGTGCTCTCAAAGTACAGAAAAATAAACTAATCATTAAAACCTCTCCAGATACAAAGCTCAGATGCAGTTTTTTAAG
Source organism: Vireo altiloquus (assembly GCA_013396875.1). NCBI lineage: Eukaryota > Metazoa > Chordata > Aves > Passeriformes > Vireonidae > Vireo > Vireo altiloquus. The sequence goes on along the minus strand of VZRF01009248.1, from coordinate 68,535 downwards.
AAGTTTCAAAGGATGCTTTGAATGACATTCAGTCTTTTACCACGATATATTTTCCTGTACTTCAAAGTAAGAGTGAGTCTTCTGTGGCATCAATATCATGTAGGTGCTGAAAAGAGTGCTGGTGTGAGGCAGGACACAATGTTAACCTCTTTTTCTTTTAGTTTGGTGATTGTTGTGGGTTTCAAAGAATCCACTGCTACCTCAGCTGGAGGACTCTTGCCTGTCTTAGGAAAAAAATACAGGACCCAGTCCATCTCTTACTGAGGTCCTTGAAAATATTTCTTTCAAACAACAGTTGGAAGTTTAAAGTGTGTAGTATCTTCAAATCTAATATGCTGGTATTTGTAAACAGTACATATAAACTCTTGAGAATATTGTAAAGTACTTATAAGAAAGGTGTGAGTTGTATTAAAATATTGCAACAAATGTTTAAAGCAATATTTAGTTTTATATTCTCAGTGGGTTTTTTTAGAAATTGCATGTACTGTACAAGTTTCCAAATCATTTACATTTTTTAAAGAATCTTGGAGTGGTTTTACAAAGTATCATTGTCCCCATTTGATAGATGGGGAAGCTGAAACACAGAAAGTTAAGTAATTTTCTCGAGGTTGTAGGGTAATTCATGGCTGAAATAAGGGTTGATTATTTCTTGGCATTGAGTGCTTCATGCACTATTCTGCTGCTTCTCTGTGTTAAAGAATGCTACAGTACCTTTATGATACATTTTAAAAAGCAACTCAACTCATGATCTCATGTTTACAAGTCTCTTTGAAAACCTTTTCTTTTGCTGAACATCTTCATCTTCTATCCCGACCTTTCATCAAAATTAGATTTTCATGCACACAAACCCCACAATAGAGTGGAAGACTGAATGCCATCTTTGACTTGCCTGGGATTACAGTCAAAACCAGAGGGCAGAATCTAGCTAAGAAATACTGAGTTTAAATTCTTATAAATGTACTTTAATGCTTCAGAATTGTTTCTTGTATATTGGACCAGAACAGAAGGTTAGTAGGAGATAGATGTCCCCAGTTATAAATAATTGTGACAACAACTAACAGTACAGTGCACTTGAAAGAACAGTTAAGTCTTGCTGCAAAATGCATCCTAACTACAAAAATGACAGCCTGCATGGTGCCGTGGATGGAGGGCAACTTGTATTGCTCTTCAGAATAATAATATTAGCTTAGAATATCCCAGGGTTTTGTAAATATATCCTAGAAAGTAGTCTAATGTTTCTTATTCTGGTACTATATCGGAGTGCAACAAGACATAATTTATAAGAAATTTGAAGTCAGGTTATAGTACTTCTGGGGCACGATGTATAATTGATATTCTTTTAAAATTACAATAGCTTTTACCTTACAAGCACAGTGTTGATGGTACACTTTGTGGTCTGGCTGGCACCAGTAAAGACTGTGGTTAATCTAGTTTCTTATTTTACAGAAGTCACTGCAGAAAAGGATACTTCTTTCAGACTCCTCAAAGCTTTGCTGAGGTGCACACGCATGATGTAATTTGAAGGAAAGTTTCAATATACAGAAAACATAACTTCATCCTACGATTGTTACCAAAACAGTGAACCTGATCTGTTCCATAATGTCAAGGATCCTTACTTAAAGAGAGTTTCTTGAATGACTGTTGTCTTTAAACTCTATTGCACACCTCTGTAGGATGCTTCCTGTTCTTGGACAGCCTAAACAATGTCTTCGCCTGCTACTAAGCCACCAGAAATCTGAGCTGCATTTACATTTGAGTCCTTCTTAAATACTCTCATCATTCTCATGCCTTAAGGAAGGCATTCTCCAGTGAATGGAAAGACAGTTCCCCCCTGCCACTGCAGGCTGTCTTATTACATCTGGTGACAAGTAGCCTTACGTGCATATATACTTGTCACCTTCAGCCCTCCCAGCTGAACAGATCTTCATGTGGAACAAGGGAATGAATAGGTGGTATCTTTTCAGATTTTTCTCTTTTAGATAGGATAAGTTCCTGTTGTCACCACCTCTTTGCCAGAGGGTCATGTATATTTTCCAAGTATTGGAATGTGTTGAATATTGTTAATATGATTCCTGTATCCTGTTTCAATAGGAATCTCTTACTTCCACATCTGTGGAACTGGAGGTACTTAAAGGGGAATCCAAAGCTTGTCAGTATCTGTCAGCTGCAGATCTGGAAAACCTAAGAAATGCATCATCTCAGGCACAGAGAGGGAAGGATGTACCCTGCACTTAACATGGAGAAACATGAAGTAACTTGTGTTGCTGTCTAAATATTTTGGAACCAATCACATGGAAAAAGCTGAAGTGGTAGCCAATAAAATGCCTTCTTGGGCCTTCATTACTGTGTAAGCTGAAGTCTATGCAGAAAAAACAGGTTAGGCTTTACTGACACTGACTTTTTTTTTTCCCCTGAAATGATTGGTCTATCAACGCAAGATGAAAGTAGCTTTAGAAAAGCTGAGAAATGATCACATTGAAATGAAAATTTCAATAGTATTTATAGCCTTTTGCTCTCTAGCCTCCTGCCTTTACTTGAATTAATCATTGTTTATCTCACTGAAAGTAGACTTAAAGTCCAGTTCATGGACTAGTCTGCTAGTAGAGCTAGAAGAACCTCCTCTTACTGCTGAGGCACAGCTCTGAGAGTAGATAACCAAACCTCAACCATGTAGGCCTTTTTCTGCTGGGGGATGTTCAGCAGCAAATTGAGATTATTTGGATTATTTAATGCCCTTTGCTCTACAGACTCAAAAACACATAAGACACTGTAACTAATCTTCTCTGGAGAAACTGGTGATTAGGTATACTTCATCCTTCACCACTATGGGCTTCTAGGTCAGAAGAGCTCACATGTAACACTGTAAGCTAAGGTAGCACAAAAAAACTTGTTAGAGCCAACACTTCTGTCTCCTGGTTGTCCTCGGACCACCAAATAACAAAAGCATCATGACGACTAATTCCAATTCAGGTGTAGATGAATACATCAAACTGCATAATGCTGGATAAAAGCCCTCTAGAATTTACAATATTCAACTAGTGCCTAGCCCATGGCAATACTATCCACAAAAATGATATGCTACTGCCAGCTATCTGAAGGATCAGCTATCTCTTTAGGAAGAGAGCAGTTGCTTTGCCCAGGAAAATTTAGATTAGATGTAAAATTGGATTTTTCATAAGGCCTTGTTTTTACCTAGCTACGAATGTTTCCTTAGCACAAGTGAAAACTTTACACATTTTAGCTCAAACTGTACTCTACTAAGCCTCCCACATTTATACCCATCTTCTTGGCAGTCATCCCAAAATATGTTTGGGTTGAAGCATTACACATTACATTTGGTGAAGCTTTAGCATTCCCTGTTGCTCACATCAATCCTTATTTCTGTTTGCTCTTGTAATTTACAGTTAATGAAAATTCTAAGTTTACCTTTGTTTTTGTTGGCGTCTGTACAAGAGAACCCTTTAGCCTTTTCAGCCTCACATCCAACTGAAAAGCTGGATCCAAAAGGGAAGGTAAAACCTATCTGAATGCTTTCATTTTGGGCAGAAGCCTTCAGCATGTGTGTCAGCATTGTAACATTACATTTCTGAAGGAATGGCAGAGGAGCCTTGCTCAAGGCTTGACCTGTGTCTGGGCTAGTGAGTGGGCTTGTAAGTAGCAGGTAGAGCAGCTCATCACAACATGAGAACGCCAGATCTCAATGGCCATCTGGTTAATGGCCTTAACCAGTTCCTGCTTCCTTCCAATTCAGGCAAGATTTTGCCTGAAATTAATGGGAATTTGCCTGATTACCAGTGTGAGAACGTGGCTAATAGCAAGCTCGTACTGATGACCTTAACACAGCGTAGGCAATATTGACAAAACAAACCGTTCTGGAGTTGGTGCAGTCTTTTCTAACGAGCCTGTTAAAAGTTGACTCACAGATTTTCAGTTCAGGAGATACAATTTGTGTTTACCTACGGTACCACCTAGGCACTGAGCTGTGTATGTACAAGGTTATAATGTTAAGCAGCGAGCTGTAAACAGATGGTACATGTAGAATTTCTGTACATACACACAATTAGATAATATACGTGATTAGTATTACGCTTTTTAAGACGCTTATTTAAAAGGCAGTTCTGTGCATTAAAAATTCCTATGCAGCTATCAAATTATTATAAAAGTAAGCTTTAAAATACACCCTTTTCATTTATTTTTGGTGCTCATTACGTGTTCTGAATCATTGCTTGTTCAGAAACGTTACCTCTTACATTAACAAAATATTTTGCAAGCGCAAAACACTGACAAATTTAGAAAAATATGTAACCAGAATTATAATACGGAGTCATATTTCTGGGAAAAGCAGGTTTCGTGAAGGCAAGCCTGACCAAGCCTTTCCACATCTACTTATAGTGCTCTGTGCAATCTGTTTTTCTCATGTCATCAGTGTTGCATTATCAGTAGGAATTCTGATCGCGTTTTGGAAGTTCACTTCCTGCATTCTGGTTCTTCTTGTGTTGCTGTTGCAGGGGCTGTGCAGTCTGATGTGCTGGAGGACAAGGCATGGGAGAAAAGCAGTGTTTGCACCTGTTTGAAATCTCCAGTGCTTTGTGTGGTTCCTGGGCAACAGGCAGGAATCCTGAAAAGCTAGGCTGCACTTGCTCAATTGTTGCTGGCAGCTGTGACTTTGAGAGAGCACATAGCAGCTCGTTAGCAGGTTGCTTGTGTTATGTGACATGCACCAAGCATGTCAAACTCTGAGCTGAGCTCGCCGCCTTTGCTGCCTGCAGTCGAGGCTGGGTTGCCTGGGGTTGCAGACTTGGCCAAGGAAAGCATTATAGGGATGTAAGGTGAGTTCCTCGTTGGTAAAGGGGCAGGGAGGTGAGGAAAGGAGATGTGAATCTGTGCTTGCTGATTAGAAAAGGAGAACGGTGGCACATAGGTTCTCTACTCCAATGGGTGCTATTTTCCTCCAGCAATTTTGTTCTTTCGGAGTGTATTTGCGATGGTAGGACATAGAAATGCAGGGGAAAGATGAATTTGAGTGTGAAAGTGTGCACACAGACAAATGCATACATTATATGTGCATTACAGTGGGGAAATACAAGATTACTTGATTGGATAATTTTAAATTTTATTATGAGCTTTGATTTCTGGGTCTTGTTTACTTTGAGAGATCATGATCAAATCAATCCTTACAACCTTGATCTTGGCCTATTTAGGCAGCATCTAAGCAGCAGATGCAGTCACACTGTTTGACTGGCAAATTCAGACCATTTCATCTTCATATCTACTCAGTTTGTGCCTCTTGGCTCAATAAAGCATCTCTTTGCTCTTGTAAAAGGAGTTAGTATGTGATAAATCTAGTTAAACAAACCACAAAGGTACAGCACCCTTACAATCTGTTGAAATCTACATCATGAGATGGGAACAGATCTGCCATTGTCTGAAATCTGTTTACACTCTACGCAGTTTTAACCAAGAAGGAGTGATCTATAGACTGATCTCTTTTCTGCAGCTCCAGAAAATCTCCTCTAGACACACAACGCTAATATTGACAATGGAAGTCATTAACCCAAGATGAAGAAAAAAGCAGAAGGAAGTCTGCCTACTAAGGAAATTAGATACACTCATGAAAAAAAGCCTATCAAAGACGACTTAATGAAAAGATAATGCAACAAATATATATACATATCTGGATGTATAACATATATAACCACTTGCTCAGAAAATGCCTGGCTGGTGGTTTGCCAGCAACTGGGAAGATTTAGTGCAAGGCAGCAAGATTCTCATTTGTCCTGCCCACAGGTAAAGTGAGAAACTGCCCTGGCTAGAGTCAGGGACATGCTCTTGAGCCTGTCTCTCTGGTCTGCAAAGGGATGTGATGTGGACATAGTAGGTTTTCATTTGAACCATGCTCCAAATGCATGCTTCAGTGCTTATCTGTTGTTGTCTTTATCTGAATATAGAAAGCACTAGTTGTCAGGTACTGAGGATAAATGTGATAAAATTAATAGAAAACAAAGTATGACATAATCATGTACATTCAGCAGGAGCCCCTTGATTTATTTTGTGATCAGACCTTTTTGTTTCCTCATCTAGAAAATTGTGATAATTGGTGTTTATCTCATATTGCTCTACAAAAGCAGTTACGTTGTAAACTTTCTTTTCATGGTCGTCCCTGTGTTTTTCTGTTGTCATTTCCTTTTCTGTCTTAAACTTGGGTTATAATTTGGCTTGCCATAAAGGGCCTTCTGAATTCATCTTCTGACATTAGTTTGGCTATCAAATCCCAGAAAGGAATAAACTGAGATATGTGTGTAGGTCTGTGTGCTGTTTTTGCTGTTTTCTGTCATGCAGGCAGGACTAAAAAAACTTTCGAGTTGACATCACTTTAGTGAGAACTCTCAGTTTCTATTCAAGAATATACAAGAGTATTATTCTTTAGGAAAGTATTTGTGGTCCCTTTGGTTGGCCTTGTTTAGCACTGTTCTTGATACCATCTCATCACTGCAGTGAGAAAATTGCAGGTTTCCTTCTTCTCTGCAGGTAATTTGGCAAATTTTTCTTAATATGGCTCCACTGTTTTTAAAAGTCAAAACAACTGAGATCTGTAGGACTTACTCTGTCAGTTTAGAACATGTTGCTAGTTGGCAATAACAACTGTGCTGAACAGCACACACAAGTCAGGGGCTGGATGTTTGTGAAACACATGAGAATAGGTGTTGCATTTTCTTATGTACTGCTTCATTTTACATAAACTGTATAGCGCCAAGAACTCCCACTCAAAAATAAGGTGCAATAGAAAAATGGCTTTCAAATGTTAAGGATACAACTTAAAGCTCTTGCAGCCAAGTACAATAAAGTTGAGAGATTTATTCTGTTTATAAATCATACTATGGTCTCAGGTATTCCAGGTGATGCAGTGGAAAGGATAGACCCCAAAAAGAGGATTATGTGAGAGGCTGCATGTAGGTACAGTAGGATGAATACAGTACTTGAAATTCTAGTGGAAATATGTCTGACAGGATTCTCTCTTTATTTTCTGACTTGTGAGCAGCACATTTTAATTCATTCTGTAAAAAATTTCTATGTTTTCAACATCCCTGGTACTAACAGTCTGCAATAAATGTTGCCTATCTCAGAATGGCATCCTTGCTTGGTTGCTATAGATTATATCTGCATTCATATGCCATGGCACGTCTTTCACTGCTTCCTCGTGAAAAGAACTGTAGAAAGATGATGTGTTTCACTGGGACCCTTGTTACTCAAGAACAGTGTGGATTGTTCAGGAAATGCCAGTCAATGTCCTCTTCCACAGGCTCCCTGGTCAGAATTTGGGGCTAGCAGATACACCTTGAACCAACCAGTGGGACAACAGATGCCTCAGAAGTGGCTGCACTATGAGCTGAAGACAGAAGAGTTACAGCGACCTTAACTTGGGTCCCTTCCAAACATGATTTTAGAGGGAAGAAGGGAAAGAAAAATGTCTGCCTCTAGAGTTGTGAGCGTGGGCAGAACCTCTGCTTTCACCCTGTATTCTCTCCTCCTGTTTGGTTTTGCTGTTGCTAGTGGTGGTTTTTTTGTAGCCACCGTGTTCCATCAGTGAGTTTTCTTGTCAGTGTTTCAGAGATGTGCAGCACTAGATAGCATTGTTACTCCAGCCTTCTTTGTGTATAGTTCACAGCTTGGCTATTCTGCCTGGTCACGTCTTCAAATAGTCCATCAGACACACCTAACTGCAGTAACAGTGCCTTAAAAGAGAGAATAGTCCACCTCTGGGCACTGAAATTTCACTTCTGTTACAGAATGTGATCATTCTGTTGCAATGATACTACCTGGGATAAATTTACTAGTGTTTGCTGTTATCATTCTCCTGCTCCCTTTTGTTCCATTCCTGCACTGAAACTTTGTAGCAAAAAGTTCTTCTAAGAAACCAGACCCTCAGAAAACAGATTTGCTTGGGATAATTTTGTTCTTCAGTAGCTGAAGATTTTCTTGCCCAGTCTGTTTGTGGCTTCAGCTTGCTTTTTTTTTTTTTTTTAACTCAAGCTCAACTAAATTGACAGTTATTTGAAGACAGTGAAGCTAATTGTCCTAATTAATACAAGTGGGCCCAGTTGGGGGATAGAACTTGAGACCAGTCAGGTGATATGGGTGAAAAAACCTCCTCCATTTGAGAACTACGTACTGAAATGGAGAAGTTGGGGGTAACTAAGATTGCAATGCTCCTGTGGTAAGGTGTTTTTTTGATTATTTTGTTGTTTTTTGTTTTTTTTTTTAATTTCTGTGTGGATTGTTGTGTAATATGTTGAATGTGTGGATTTTTGTATATGAGAGGCCGTGTCTGAGAGAGGGAAGTTACCTTAAAGACAAACCTTCCTTTCAAATAAAGAGCACTGAGTGGTTACTCCAGCCTCATAGCTTTTGTTGATCCTGTAGTAGTCAGTAGTGCATTTCCTCCTGTGTCAGAATGAGCTAGGTTCATCTAGCAGCTGGAGATGTATGGATTAACCACCAAGGGAAGAAGTACAAGGGAGAGTGCAGGATTGTGTCGTGTTTCTGCTATGTTGTGGTTCTGAGATGAAAACTATGACAATGCTAACAAGGTGCAAGAAGGGGAATCTTTTTTTTACAGGAGTTTTTCATAGAAATGGTTAAAGCAAAGTTGGAAGTCTTTGAAGGTGTACTTTTTGTGTAGGAGATGGCAGAATATTATGCTCGTCTAACAAGCATCTATCATTTCATTGCTATTTACTCTTCTCCTTGATCATCCTTCTCCATTTCTGAGTACCTTTATGTCGGTAGCTGTCACTGAAGACTTCTACTTGCTCCCTTGCATCTGACAAAGATTCTAAACAGGGCAGATTCTGGTTGTTGACTTTGAGAGTAGGTTTTAGCCCAATTTACATAGATAAGATTTGGCGTGCTATCCTATCCCAAGTGTCTGTTCAGTGAAAAACATGCAGCTATCTGTGCCTCTATCATTTGTTTGCCAGCAACCTGGCAAGCAAAACTCTTTTCAAGTCCTGACCTGGCTGATGGCTATTTGATGGCATAGAAAAAGAAGAAATAAATAGCAGTTGAAGTAGTCCAAAACACATTAATTAGGTAAGGATTTAGACTAGCATCCTGCATTTCCCTGTCACCCTCAAGAATGCTATTGAACTGTACTTCTAACCACAATACCTTTTCTGTACCTGTAGGTTAAAGGCTTTGCCCTTCAGGAAAAGGACTTTCCCAACCCTGGCAATAAAGGTATGGGAATAGGTCAGCCAGTGCCTGTTACGGTCCTTTAGCCACAAGACCATCCATCTTCCCCATCATAAAAATCTGGCTGCAGTGTTATTGTGTGTAACCCATGCTGATTCTAAAAGCAGTATGAATTGTATACATCTTGCACATCAGTTTCAGTGTCTTAAAAAATGAAGAGGTTTTTTTTTCCTTTTTCCACTTCCTTTGAAGTTTTAAAGCAGAACTTGCTGGTGACCCACTTTTGCTAACAGTTCTCTTAACTAACCCCTGTACTCGCTTATACATTTTTTTTCTCTTCCACCCACTGTCTGTCTAGCCTGGTTTAAAATTTTTATATATGTACTTTTAAAAAATTGATTAGTTGGAGAGCTGCCCGTTCTTCTGCGCTGTATAATAAGGATTTAAAAACTGCACACTGAATTCTGTATAGTGTAATTAAAACTGACCCAGATTTGGACCTGAGAACACCAGGACTTAGCCAAACTTGCCATGAGCTGAGTTCTGATGGCAGATGGAAGCTAATGAGGACACACTACACTCCAGAATTTCCCAGCTGCTTGGCCCCTTTTTGTACAAACAAGGTTTGGAGTGAAGTCCCAATCCCAAGAGCATGTTCAAGCAAATGTACTGCACCCAGTGTTTTGGGAAACAAGGCAGTGCTGTCAGACTGCTTCGGGAAAATTTTGAGGCATTATTTCCAAAGGGCTTTTACTGTGTATCCCAGTGTCATGCATATGCTGTCTTCCATCTTGTCCTAGTCTTAGTGTGATTGTGTGGTTCAGGCCCTATCTAAATACCCTCCTTCAATTTTGGTTGGGAGGGCTTCCACTTTAAATTAATGGAGTGTTAAGATCCCACAAGCGCTGGGTCTCCCTTCGGCCTGTGGTTCCCTTCAGTGGATTCAATGTCCTGGGACTATTCAGGCAGATGTAATTGAATCAGTTTGAAGCAGCTGTAGCTGGCATGTGGTCTCTCAGATTGCTAGCACCTGCTTGGTTGGGTTTTTTTGTTGTTTGTAACTCACTAGAGTGAAAATAGTGCCAAAACCAGCATTGGTCTTGGAGCTGATAAAGCGCTCCAGCTCCCATATCCCTTTCCCCTTCTAGCCCAGCCACCTCATTACTGGTGCCTGCAATAATGTTGTTGGTAGTGAGCAGAAACAGGTTTATGCCTCCCCTCCAACTGCCTCCCTCCCCTTCGAGCCAGCGCACTGCCAACACCGACTCTCTTCTTCATAAGCAGCAAGACTTAATCGTGCTCAGGTGCGCAGAGCGTCTGTGCCTTCCTTAGGAAATTGGGCAGCCCATGGTTTGCTGTGTCTGATGCAGGCAGCACCAAATTTATCTGCTGCTCTAACAGTCTGACTGCTGGCACGGCAAAGTTGCTGCTCCTGTGTAACAAATGGCCAAAGAATCCTGGGAGGTTCTGTTCAGTACTTCTGCTCCCTTCCTCTGGTGTAGCCTACATAGATTTTGGTTACTGTGTTCCTCCTGCAGTCAAAGTTTTAATATGGTAAGGTTTCAAAAGGGACTGCGAGTCACTTGGTTGCCTCTCTGTATCGTGTGATTTATTGTAATCAAAGTTCAAATTAAACTCAGTAGTGCACTTGGCCAAATACAGTAACAACACACAGTGGTGTGGTTTTCAGTGTAATATTACAAGATGGCATATTGCAACATTAATTTTTTTAATATATCCCTCCACTGACTTCCCCTTAGTTTGTGCATAAAGTTTATGTGCCTCCCTTTTATTTTGTCCCTCCCTGCCCCTGAGATAAAGGGTGTATCTAGATTTTTAATTCCAGCTGTTTTCATCTTTGGTGTTATCCCCACACCTCACTTCTTGTCTTTTGCTCTCTCTTTGTCTCTCTCTTTCTTCTTCTCCCTCTCCTCCCATTTTTTGGGTATTACCATGTATTTCTAAGGTTGAGAGAGTCTTGTCCTTAGCTGAAGTATGGGACTTGATTGCCTCCGGCAATAGCTTTAAGATTTCTATTTTGGGCAATTAAAAGTCAGTTGCACGAAGTGTTCCAGGTTCTGAAGCTGTTTCTTTCTTTCTCTCCTTTTAATTTATATCTTTCATTTGTATCACATTGTGAAAGGTTTTGATCTGTCTGTAGATATTTGGGATGTAGGCAAAGTCTCTCCTCCCATGGAATATTCCATCTCTTCTCCAACACATGTGCTAATGCACAGCTCTCTGTGGTTTGTTGAGCTCAGGCATTTGAAGGGTATTACTGACGGTGGGTTCTCTGGGGTTCAGAATACAGTTTCAATTCAGTGGAAGTTAAATGCCAGTTTTAACACACAGAATCAATTTGGTTTGGGTTTTTTTGCAGTATACAGGAGATGTTTCCCTTTATTTACTTGTTTTTACAGTACAAAATAATCCTGATTTTAATTTGTACTGTACCTTTTAATTTGCACTGTGTGCTTAGATACCCTGATAAACTACCTGGTGTAACTTGTGTGTGTGAAAGTGATGCAGACAAACATTTTAATAGTTGTCTGATGGAACTACAAAGGAAAAAAGGAAAATGGAATTCCAATCAAGACAGAATTGTTTTTACTAATCCAGTAGTTATGTCACTGCTTGATTTTTCTCTTGTCCTGTTGTGATTTGTAGTGCTTTGTTTGTTTGTGGACTTACTTTGTTTTCTTTCTACCCGCACTCCTGCTTTCCTACTCCCTTTTGCTTAGTCTCAAAATGTCTACCAATAAAACCATCCATTTGTAATGATAGCTTTTGCTACTCTTTTTGGTCTGCAAGTGTTTCACCTACGGATATCATCTACTGAATAAAATGTCAGCCACAGATTCTAAGAGGGGAAGCTACTAAGACTTAAATGAAGAAATGGCCAAGGACTGTGGCTCTCAATTTTAAGAGATACCATTTTAAAACATTTTCGCTATAGGCAACACTTTTTGTGAATTGAATAATGGAGAGCAAATATGGAATATTTTATCTTTTTCAGATGTTTCAAATACCCAGCATCCTTTGAGGATCAGTAGGATTATGGAAGGGAGATTGTTCTTGAGACCACAAGGAATATAGGATCCATATATATCTAAATAAATAGCAATAGCAAGTTAGAAAATGTTGTTTGTATGCAAAAATACTTGGGGGGGTGTGGAGGGGAAACAAGCAAAGAGTAAGTATGCAGGTGTCTATCTTAAGATTTCTTAGTACCATTTGTAGCCAGCCAGAACAAGAAAGCATCTGCCACTCTTATGGTTGTCTTGAAGATAAGTATAGTTTTAGGTCAGCAGCAAGTGCTGGCTGATATATTTTATTTCTAGAATGCTTTTTTTTTCATGTACTAAAGTTTACTTTAGAAATGCAGGCACGAAATAATTATGAATTCTACGCTAAGTACAAGAGGTAGTAGAAAACCAGCAGGATTTATGTTCTCAAGAAGTCTATCTGGCGTAAGCGAAGAGAAAAATATATAGATGTTCTTTTCACTCTGCTAACATCCTGACTATGAGTTGTGAATTAAGTGGTGTTTATTGTGCTGAACCATGCTTTTTATACATTTAATTTGAAGGTATCCTTTCAGAGGCTGTACATCTCTTACTTGGATACAGATTACTGATCAATTTTATGTGAAGCATGCTAGCTTTTTGTGCCCATGGAGTACAGAGCTTTTCAAACTAAGATTTATTAGTAACTAGCACAGGAGGGTGACAGAAAGGACAACAAAGGAAGTTAATAAATTGATAATGAAGTGGGATTATAGAGGATTGAGCATGGATATTAGAACCATTTCAAACATACTTTTTAATCACTACCACTCTGCTCTGATTCTGTCTAGTGGCACCACCCTGAAATGTATTGTTGGGTATTTGGTAAAAGACCACTTGACTTGCTGCTTATTGGCAAGCATGTCCACATCCTTGACAGGGGTCAAGAGGTTAAGTGAGTGACAGGCAAGATTCTTCTGTTTGCCATGCAGTTGGCCTCTCTAGAAGAGCCTTTACTTATTAAGGTTGACAAAAATATTTGGAAAACTTGCAGTGTGGTGTCTGATCTACAAACAGAGCTTTTATTGCCTGGGCTTTGTGTTCCATCTCTGCATCCTAAACATACAAAATCAAGAAATCGGTGACCAATTTAACAATAAAGTGAATTTGAAAAGATACTGTATTGTACTTCTAACTAATAAATAAAACTCTGTAAGCGAATCAAACTAATGCAAAGTACATAGGAGGAGATGCTAACAAACATGAAATGGACTCTCAATCTCAAAACATTTTCAAGAAGAAATCCCAACCCAATTCTTTCTGTTACATTGACCAGGCAGTTTCTTGAAAGAAGTATGAGTTATCTCATACACAACACATAATTCTTGTCCGCTTCCCACAGCTTCAGTTTTTGCTTTTCCCAAAATTCCGTGCTCAACAACTGGACAGAAGGCTACGCTGAATTAAATTTTATTGTTGTGGTGTTCTCCATCCATTTTCAATGCACATAATCAGGAATTCAGCTATGTCCCAAGAAACCCGTTTAACCTAATGAGAGCAAATGGCAATGGGTGTTCCTTGCCCAAGACAGCAGTGCCAATGTTTCTGCTTAATTGGGACATATTTGGCTGGTTCCGGTGCTTCAAGCGGTTTTTAAACAGGTGTTTAATGGGTGTGGGATTCTGAACTCTGCCCTTTTGATACAGCAGTTGCCAAATAAAGATTAACAGAAATAAAAAGATCTAATACAGAATAATAATTTTTCTCTTTGTATATTTATTCAGCATGATTTTTACTTCAAGTTGCAGGCGGGTGGGGAGGTGTTTCTTCTCATAATTGAGAAAGTCCATTAAATAGAACAACAGGATGTCTAGCAGGGTGTCCTAATTAAAATTACCCTGTAATTTGAACAAAACATTCATTTGTATGTAGCTAAGGTTGACCTAAACCCCATCTAAATCAGGAAAAATTATTATACAATTTTTTTTCTGCTGAAAATGAAACTTAGCATTCTGCCAGCAAACAGCATGATTCTGTTATTATACAGTATTCAGGAGTAAGGATTTTCTCTTCAGTGTTCAAAAAATAATGTTTTGAGTAAATTTAAAAGATATTTCTCTCCTACCTCCACCCTTTGATAGTATTCATTCATGGTTGCGTTTCTGTGGTACTAGAAAGCAAAGAATTTTTTTCTGTGCATACTGTAAGCCTGTCTGAAGCCTTTGGTCGTGGCCAGTGTGCTGGTGAACTAATAAGCAACTGAGATAGCAGCTGCTTAGCAGGACTGATTGGCTTGGGCTTGACTTTGCTATCTGCGACTCCACAGTTTGTGACTGGCTTGGAGTGCAAGCAGGGTAATTTTGTTATCTCGGGGAGTGTGGGCCTGCATACATAATCTAGGCTGTCTACACAGCCGAGGAGATCCTATGCTCTGTGTAAAAATTACCTGCTCCTGCTCTAGCTGCCATGCTTTAAAATGCTGCTGAGGCAAATTGTGTTTAATGTAATTTATCAAATCAAAGTGAATGTTTGAAAGAACTAACTTCAGAAATATTGTTTGTATTTAAAAAGAAATTTGCGGCATCTTTTACTTGACAGAGCTGCACAAACTGCGGCTTGTGGATGTTGCTTCCAGGACACAAGGTGGTGGAAGTTTACTTATTTATGCCCTCTTTCTGGGCAGGTTGGAAAGGGGGAGGATTTTCAAAAATACTTGAAACTGGTCTGAATATGCTGCTGATGGATTCAACTTGGACTTCTTCTCCATGATTTGAGTGAAAAGAAAATCCCACCCATATGTACAAAAAGTGGAACTTGCTAAATGCCAAAACTTAATTAGGTGCAATAGGAGTTTCCTTCCACTGAATTATTCTTCTGTTTAAACCAGCTTTTACATTTTCGTCTATCAGCTTCAGTAGAGTATATAACAACAAAAGAAAGGAAAGGGAAAAATCTGATTAACAATTTGCTTAGCCTACTTTAAGCTCCAAGAAGAATTGTTAAAAAGAAGATAAATTTTGAGGCTGGTGTTGTGGTAATACACTTTTAAACTGATCAAGAGCACTTGAATAGGAAGCATTCAAAGATTGGCATAATTAAAAATTTTAGATTCCTGTTATTGGTTTAAAGATAGTCATGTCTTTGTGGGCACCTGTTGTACTGTGGAAAGAGTAAAATTAATTCAATCAAACAGGTATTAGCCAAGGTCTTTGATATGTGTGTGTGTATATATATGTTATCATGTGGATACTTAGGTATGTATGCTTTCCAATGGACAGTTACAGAGAACTGCATTTTACAGAGAAATGTATTCAGTAAAACCACAGGAAGAATATGTGCATGAATGAGTTGTACTGGTACCTGTATCTTAAAAGGCAGTTGAAGAAAAATGGGAATCTCCTGTTGAGGAAACCAGCCAAGCCTCTTGTCTAGGGCTTGCATAGCTCAAACGTGTATAGGTTTGTGTAACAAGCTGCACAGCTGCCTGTGGTTGACAAAATAGCTGTAGCCATCTTGAGAGTGTGTGGAAGACTGAAATGAAAAATAATAGTTGTGTGGATGCCATTGCTTCAGACCCAGGTGTGCTGGAAGCATTGTTTTGTTGTTGGCCAAAAAATGTTGCCTGGTTTGGTGTCCTGCCCTTAAGGCCTGGTTGTAACTTGGCAATACAAATTCGAACTGCAGCACTGAAAATGTGGGTGTTGGTTGTTGAGCTGATAAAAACAGATGAAGGTCAGGTGTCTGCACTGATTCTTCTTCTCAGTGACTGTAATTTCCAAAGATGCTGAATCACCTGTGGGTGCTAACTGGCTAGTGAAGCTCTCCCGTAGTGACTCCTGAAGATGTTGTAGATGATGGTGTCAGGTGATTCCTTACCACCAAAGGATCTCTCTTGTAGGATGTAAAATGTTCCAATTCCCTAGAGCAGGGAAGCAAAAGGGAGGGAGCTTCAGTGTCTTCTGTATTCAGCTGAAATCCAGATACCCATCCTGCACAACTGTTTGGACAGAGTGGCTTTGGAACTACTGAGGTTTACAAAGATAATTTCTAGTCAAGATGGAATTGATGCTTCTGTCTGGAAAGTAGCAGAAGAGGTAGCATGGTAACTGTAGAGATGTAAAGGAAAATTCCTGCTCTTTATTTCCAGGTGTATTTTCTGAAGTCCTTGAAAGATTTTTCAGGAGTTTCACCATGTTCTGGTAACAGTGGTTCTTAATCACACACTTTATCGTTTGCCTTTGGCAAGAATGCTCAGTTCTTTCCATTTGAGTGTGGGACCTTGCCTTATTGCCTCAGGGAAGTGTTACTGTAATGCATGTCACTTGAGGCTAATTCAACCTGCCACTTGGAAAATGCCCCTGGTGCAGATTGTAGCCGTGCACCATTATCTCAAGCTATTTTTCATCAGAAGCAGACTGCATCTGTTCTGTATGATCTGCGTAGCCCAACAGTTTATTTTAGGTTAGCATGTGAGGTGAGGTCTTTTTTCCCAATAAAGCTGTGATTGGTTTGGCTTCCAGCTGTGTGATAAGAGCCTTTCTCCCATGTGATACCAAAGCAGCCCTAGACATTGCAAGATGTAGGTCCACAGCAGCTTAAACTAATCAGCGTCAACACTGGTTGGTTGCTGTTCCTCCACTTGAACAGTTCTGCTGCCTCCCTAGCTCTAAGCCCCAAGTTTCTTGCCTGGATCTTGAGCTGCAATGAGGGTTTGATGTGGCTGAAAACACATGGGAATGAAGTTTTCATTCAGCTGAAAAGTCCCTGAACCAGTCACTTATGCAGTCCTGGCTAAAGGATGGACTTGGGGACATGTGGCAAGGAGAGGAAGGAGGTGAGAGAAGGGTGGGACTGTGACAGCTCTAATTAAAATCAGAAAGACACATCTGTGAGCATAGGATATGTTAATCAGAAGAACTGTGGCTTTGGAATTTCCTTCCTCCACTGTTTTCTAAGACATCGTTTTGGTACATATCAGAAACGCTGAAGAACACACACCTCAACCTTTTCACCCTTGAGAAGGGAAAATGATATGAAGGCTTGATTAATTTCTTTTATGAGGTTTGGTTGCTGTATATCACTAGAAGCAGATCAGGCACAGGGAAAAAAAAGAAAACATTTTTGTAAGCAGTAGGGAATTTTCCCCTTTGAAAAAGAGCTAGAACTTCATTAACATTTCAGCCAGCTTTAAATTAAAATTTGCATCTGAAAATAATCTATAATGTGTTTTGAGTGTCAGTGAGTCACATCAGGGCAGTGTCAGCACAAGTTTCTTGTGTGTACATCTTGTGATGTGGCTCCTGTACCATCAGTCACAGTGTTACTGTGCCGCTCATGCTGCGAGAGTGCCCATGGCATTAACGCCTTGTGCTGATCATATAAAGGCAGTGTGCCCTGGGCCACGTGGCTGGCTGGGGCAAACTGAACGGAGCAGATGACTGCTGGGTCCTGAATTCTATACCTGCTTTGTGTGCAGGCTAACTTGGCCTAGTCCTTTTTGCCAAGAATAGTCCTATTTCATTCCATTGCAATAGGACTGTTTACACCAGAAAATGTTTCTCTTGTAACATTTCTGTAGTACAGACCCTTAGAACATGCCACCAGAGTGACTGGGTCATCTTCACCTATCTGTGCCCCACTGAATGGTGATACTTTAATTTTTCTGCCCCACTGAGCACAAGTCCTTGAGTTTGATGTTGGGACGAGGAGAGTTCAGAAGGGAAGCTAGCAGCTCTGCTGTGCAGGCAGGACAAATGGGAAGACTACTCTGTATCCCTTGGTTTCGCACATATGAGAGGATGTAGGCATCTGCAGCATTCAGCCTGAAATGGTTT
The DNA here is from genome assembly GCA_013396875.1 of Vireo altiloquus. Classification (NCBI taxonomy): domain Eukaryota; kingdom Metazoa; phylum Chordata; class Aves; order Passeriformes; family Vireonidae; genus Vireo; species Vireo altiloquus. Next base: position 50,504 of record VZRF01009248.1, on the reverse strand, counting down.
TTGTCCTGCAAGGTTTTTATGTTAAATCTACATGGATTAGATGTGTAGCTGTCCTGAGCGATTGCTACCCCAACTGCAAAGCCTTTGGAGAAAAACGCTTTGCTGATTGTACCATGATTTTGGTAGGGTATGTATTGGAGTTCCTGGTTTCTAAGGAGTTTACCTTCGTGCAAGATCTTCAAAGATAATTTTCTCCTCTTTTTATTTTTCCTCTCTCCTCAGGGAACTAGAGGGCTTGACGCATCCTTTACATCCTGCATTTGCTCTGACCACAGTCGCTCCCTGTTCTCACGAGCAGAGCTCAGCCCTGCTTCCCTTCCTGTTGATTCCCAGTCAGCTACATGGTAAGTTTTCATTATCTCTAGACTTGTTGCCACGAGGTAAAACTCTGGCAGACTCTCTCTAAAATCCATTAGCACTGGGCATTGAGGGCAGAGCACTTCATGCCCATCAGAGATCGTTCAGTTGTATTCCAGGCTGACGGCAAGGAAAGGAAGATAGTACTGAATTAGCATTGGAGCTGAACTTCAGCATAGATTGTTATAGGAATAAAATATGAAGTAAAATATGTGACAGAATTAAATCCATCAGTTCTAATAAAAGAAACAGAAGAAAGCAAAGAAATATTGGACCCTTAAATCCCATTAGCCAGGCCAGAGAGAGAATGCGTTAAAAGGAAGCTGCACTGTATCTTTTTTCATTGTTTGATGAAATAATCTTTCTCACCCTTTAAGTAGTGTGTTTAAAACTCCTAGTATTTCTGAAACAAAGAGAATATACAGCCACCGAGCTAGCTGGTTTTTATACCTTCCTTTCTGAGTATTGTCCTTCAGTGCAATACAGAGCCATTTCTTTGTTCTCACAAGCTAGCAGTTAAATTGTATGTAAATGTATGCAAATTAGATGCTGTCTAATAAAGAGAGTCATTAGATGGAAGAAATATTTAGTTTAGGGGGAAAAAAGAGAAGAAAGCAGGTGTATTTTGCAATAGAAAAATGTAAGATTGCAAAAGCCCCTCAAACTTTGGGTGAAGGCTTTTTATAAAGCCATTAAAATATTTTCTAAAAGGCTTGCCCTATTCTTGGTCCTGTTTTCTGTGTGGCTTTTTATGTATGTGCACTTCTGTGTTCTTTAAACTCACTGGCTGTGCTATACATACAGACATGTAAGTATTGTATTCATAAGTGTTTTATTTCTTTAAATCATATAGCTATTAATTTACACACATGTACCTTGTACTAGGGTGTGTTTTCTGCTTACTGAGTAGATAGAAGTGGAATTCATGTGGTAAATTTTATTTTCATAGACTGATTTATTCATCATATGCTCTGACTGGATACCTTTTCTCACTACATCATCTTCCTCCATTTTATCAACCCCCTCCTCAACAATTTTAAAGCTTTATTTTTTTCCCATTTTATTTATTCACCAAATCTCAGGGCCAGGTGCATTTCCATTCTTTCACTTGCATTTTCTGCCAAGTTATCCCTTTTGAGGTATGGACCTGATTTAAGCCTGGAGCAGCAGTGGCCTTTCTAAACATGAAGTTGCAGCTTTACTGTCAGATGTCATAACACTAAAATGCTCAAAATGTGAAGCTTTGTGTCATCCAAAGCTGGAGATTCCACACCTGTGGATGGAGCACTTGTATCCATCTAGGCTCTGAAAGATTTAAAATAGATGAACCTTATTTTCTTGCCACCTCTAAGGAGAGGAAATTTGAGACTTCTCTCTCCATCTTTTGGATTTCTACTCCAGTTCTTTCAGCACTTCTGGTAGGATGGACAAGTATACAAAGGTGACATGGCTGAATTATCTTGAAGTCTTCGTTGTATTTTGTTTCTAATGGTCAGCTATCATTGTTTCAGGCAGAGACAAAAGCTGTATGTCAACTTGCCTATTTTTTCTGTTGCCATTTTGCAAGTCTGGAAGTCTAAATGCATATATGTATATGTGTATAAAATATATGTATATAAAAATAATGTTGTTTAAATATTTACATATAAAGCCAAGGGATTGGCTTCCTTCCCAGAATTACTGGAACTACCTTCCCCAGGAACATTTGGACTTGAGAATCTCTACAGCAACACTTTTTTACAGAAACTAAACAACTTGTGAAGTAAGTAACTAGCTCTGCACCCTTTGTTGTTCGTATGGGTTCTTTAGCTTGGGGTGATGGAGAGACCTCTGTGCATGGGTAGTTCATTTCCAGCTAATTATGATAAGATTATCTTTTATTGTCATTTCCACCCTCAGTTTCTCGATGGCTTATTTTTTGAGAGAGAGCTTACGAGGGAAGCTTGGACAGAGTGGGAGTATTTTTGCCACAGTTCTAGAACAGGACCATGCAGTCTGCTGCATCTGAGCAGTGTGTGCAGTCTGGGCACTGCATTCCTTTCTGGACAGCTAAAGAGCAGTCAGAATGATCACTCAGAACAAGCTGACTCCCCAGCTGCCCAGTGTCCTGACCAGCCTGGCTGAGCAGTCAGCAGGGAAGCCATTCCGTGTCTTCTACCCCGTGGGCAAAGTAGGCAGGATGATTGTAAGGACATGGTGGAGGTTTGGCACTGAATATTTCAGGTGCTCTTGGAGGCATTATATAAGGTGAAGATTGTGAGGATCTCAAAGAAAATCTGAGCTATAATAGAGATGTCAGAGAGGGGTGAGGTTAAAGTGAGGAGTAACATGGGGTATACTGGTGACTAGGAGGGATGAGGCCACGTTAGCAAGCAGAGAATGTTGGTGGTTTACTGACTCACTTGGGGCACCATTCTTCTGGGCTTTCTAGCATTGAATGTCCAGGAGAACTGAGTCATTAGTGATGAAGGCATTTAACATGGATGTTTACACAGAGTTTGCAGTCTAGCTAGGTGTAGTTATGCACATTCTTCAGATTTTGGGAGGTGGTGGTTAATCCTGAAACCCTAATTGGGAGGTTTACACTGGACATGGGACAGGCTAGCAAACAAAGTACCTTCTGTCTCTCACAGTCTTGATCAGGTTGGAAAAAACACATACAGTGACACCCAAGTGGGGGAAGAGTGGTGCAGACTTAGGGGCAGGGATCTGATTAATTCCATGTTCCTTCCCATGCTTCCTGTGGTCTGGAGGAATTGTTTAGGGTGGGGGAGAATTCAGTGCCTACCTGCTTTTGAGGATATGCATCTTACTACCTCATCCATCTCAACAATAAGAATAATACAGCTTTCTTACTCTTGAGGAAGCAAGCATATTCATGCACTAGACTATGTGAGACTTCTGTATCCTGTGATGATGAATCCAAAAGCAGTACTGTCCACAGATATGGTAACCAGACCCCTGGTCCATCAGATCAGGCATCCATCCTGTTAATGTCTTCAGCGCCAGTAATGGGAGGCACAAGAAATTCTAAGCTGTAATAGTGGAACAACTAATTTTTTTCACTAGTCCTCTTGATAGTAAATGAGAATTGTTAAACTTGTACCTCTCAGAAGCTTGTGCATCTTTAAAGGCATAGTTTTAAGAAATAAAATATGCCACACTAAACTAATCCTAGAGCTAACAAACAGGCATTGGGACTAGCAGCTTTTGCTATTACCTACTGCTTATTATTGTTATTATTATTATTTCTTTTTAATTATGCAAAGTGCTAATCAGTTTGATTATGCACAGTGCTAATCAGGTTAATTATGCAAAGTGCTAATCAGTTATTCTCTAAGCACACGAGGAGAGCAGAGGTGCTGGCAGTGAATGGTGGTTCTAGATGGGGGTAGTCACGGCAGTCATTCCTTATTAAAAGAGGAGTAGGTGAGATGATAGGGGTTTTTGCTTCCATTAAAAAGTAAATAAAAAAAAAAAAAGAAAGCCGTGAGGGGGATAGTTCTGGTGGGGTAATTCTTCTTTCACAGCAAGGCAGACTTTTTTTCCAAGTCAGCTCATGCTGTTGGATAATTTCTGTAGGAGTTTGAGTGCTCTGATTTGGGCAAATGTGTTGCAGGGCAGTCTTTTAATGGGAAGGGTACAAAGTGTGCCCACTTAATAGGTTGGGGGGCGTAAGTAGAAAATCACAAATCAAGGGAGTTTGGTCAATCTAAGAGAGTCACCTTTCAAGCACTGGTAAGTGGGATACTGATAATGTAACATGGATGGCAGTTGTTCATGTTGTTATTATGGCTGAAGGTCCTGTATGCACATACAAAGTGTGTTTCTTTCAGTGTAATGCCTTTAAAAGCTGTGGGAATGTAGAGTGCCTTATCAGTGGAATGTATGTTAGGCTGTGTTTCCTCTTTCCATTTAACACTAAATTATAAACTAGAAGTTTGTATTCCTGTGAAACAAGATCTGTTTTCAGTAAGCTCTGTTCTCCCGACAATTACTGAAGATTCAGTGTGTCTCTCTCACTATGCTCAGTGTCTAATATCTAACCAGTATTCCTTATTTGATTATGTTTCAGTATTGGTGTGGGATATATAAGCATTACTTTTTCAAGCTACTTGCTCATAAAAGTCCTGGGTAAAAGATCTTAAAGAGATTTTTGAAGTCATTAAACCAAATATGGCTTCATATAAGGCCATCAGTACTAGAAGGTTACTGCACCAGCAATGGAAGATAAATTTTCCTTGAGAAATTAAACATTGAAGGTACTAACTTATAGGGAGTCATGACAAATTTTCAAGTATACTTAAGGTAGGAAGTACAGTAAAGCATTCCTAATGCATGGCTTAAACCAGAGCCTGAAAATTAATAATACTGCCTTCTTGGCTTTGTAACTACTCCACAAGACACTGATCCTTAAAACAAGTTACTACCAGATATGTGGTCACAGAGGTTCATCTATTCTTATAAATTCATTCTGGTGTTAGAAATCTAGACAAACCAATGGTCCAGCATCAGATCTAGTGCCTTAGGTCTGGAGGAAGGGAGTATGTGATGGAAATAAAATTGAGAGGGGGAGACACCAAACACCAGTGTCCTGAGACTAAATGCTTTCCTGTCTGAGCATCCACATCTTTTCAAGTGGGAGTCAAATCCTGACGAAAGAAAGCTCAAAAGTCTTCATTTTCCTATGGGTATTTCCCCATAGGATATAAAAGCTCCTGTAGAGTCAGAAGACCCTTGAAAGGCCAATAGCATAAAGCCCACACCATAGTATTTAGAAATACAAATCTACCTGAAACCTAGTCCTTGAATTTCACTGTCTCAGATGGCTGGCCTTCTGATGAACTGGGGAGCTAGAAAGGCTCATTCTACTCCTAATCCTACTGCTTTCTTTGTAACCCTGTTAAATTGCATTACCTTGCTTGCTTTAGTTTATCCTGATGGCAAAGTATGGTTAATGACACAGACCTAATGCAGTGGAGGTGGTTTGTGAGGCAAGTGTATTGTTTGCAAAGTACTTTGGTAATCTCTCAACTAAAGGGTGATAGAAGTGCTGTGTACTATGGGGAGTTGTATTATTAAGAAGCATCACCAAATTTTGTGATAGTGTGTAAATTAGTGCAAGGTGGCACCAAAATAGTTGGGGTATTCCTAAAGAGTGAAATAAGTGGATGGAGAAAACTCAGTTGCCTTGACACGAAGCAAATGGGTTAACAACAAATGAGGAAACCCCAATAAAGAAATCTGTGCCTCAAATGCTTGAAGAAGTGTGCCCTGAGTGAACAGGGAAGTCATTTGCTTGCATAGCAGAAAGTCATTGCTTCAAAACTCCTGCATTTTCTTGAGGACCTGGTGTTCAGAGGTGAAGGCTAACTGCTACTCAGCCCAGTAGGAGCTGAGTCTGCTCATTGGCATTCACACAACTGGGAGCTGGTGGGGAATTAATAACAGTAGGATTTTAAACGTTCTACCTGACCTTTTAAAGTTACTGACCTGCATTCAGGTTACAAATACACAGCAATTTTCTCTGGAGCTGCAAAGATTCTAAATGTTAAATCAGTAACTCAATCAGCCCTTTTCCTCTCTGTTCTCTTGTGCCCAGCTGCCATGACTGGAGTAAAGGAACAGGAAAACTATCTAAACATATCCATATCTTACTGTGACACAAGTACTTGGAAGGAGCCCCGCTGACATAAACTAACACAAAGTGACACATTGTTTAAAAAGTTGTTTCGAATGTCTTCTCCCATTGATCTTCTTCAAGGGAGATAAATAAACACTGTGTGTGGTGCAGCCAGACCGAGTATTTTTGCTCCTACAAATGTTTATACATTCTCTGGTGGTTGTTTGTGTTGCTGTTTGTTGACTGTAAATTCCAGACCTGTATGTTTGTAATGTATACATTTACAGGAGCAGTGCAGTTTGGGGAGTACAGTCAGGGTAGTGCCTCTTAGGAACACCACCAGGTGAATAGTGGGTGATTTGTCTCCTCCTTCCAAAGCAGTGAATTTGTCTTTGTGCTCACAGTGAAAGAGAGGGCTGTGGTGGCAGGAACTCTAGTAAAGCAGGACCTTCAGGTCCGCAAGGAAAGCCATATAGGATTTGCCTGGTAGGATCAAGTTACTTTAGCTTTTCATCTAATTAACAAATAACTCTATTGCGCTGTCAGTTCATTCAGCAGTGATGAGGATGATGTGTGTTTTCTCTCAGGAGGAAGTGACTGAAGTTGTTACAGGTGACAAAATTTCTGTTGGCTGAGACCCCTCCTGCCCCTCTGTTCCTGTTTCACAGTTCTCTCCCATGTCTTTGAAAAAAATCTTCCCTTTTTCACTTGTTGTTATTATCAGCATCTTAATCCCCACAGTGGTGGAATTGTGTAGAAGATTTGGGGAATGATGCAGGCACTTATGTCTACTAAACGGATGGCTTGAATGGCTATCTAAAAAGAGAGACTAAACAGGAATAAGGGAATAAAGGTAGGTATTTATTTGAAAGGCCTTCAGAGGTACACCTTGGGGTTTCCAGAGGCTACTGCCCCACTGGATCCCAAGATGGACAAAGAGTCATGAGCTCTTCACACTTTTTTAGGTTTAGTCCATTTGCATATCAGCATAAATATGCCAATTAAAACTTTAGCTAATGATGTAATTTCTCCAAGCTTACCCCCCTTTCTCAAGATGTTGGTTTACACATTTTGGGCCTAGGACAGTCTGGGTGTCCTTGGAGAGCAAACTGGAGAAGCTTTGTTATGTCTGTCTTAGCATAAGAGAGAGGCAGCTAACGAGCAGCAAGAAACTTCAGAGATACACTGGGCAGTCCAGGATTTGAAAAAATAAAAGTTAAAACCTAAGGCATCATTCTGAATGAGCACAGCTGTCTCAACATAACGTATGTGCAGGAAGAGTTCAGCTTAATCAGTCGCCATTTCTTCTATTAGATGGAATTTTCCTTGAACCCATGCTTCTGTTGTGCTTGTGTAAGTTAAAATTACATGTTTCTGATGTTGCAAATTGCCTAGCACTTTCCTTTCTGCTCTCTCATGCGCCTTATCTACATTTATTAGACGCAGGTTTTGCTGCCTTGCAGTTACCATTACAGAAACCACTCTCATTTGAGTATTAGCTTTATTGACATGTAATAATTTTTAATTACTTTTAATAGCTTTAAACATAAGTTTTGGGAGAGCTGCTTCTGCCTCAGGTGGGCTGTTTACAAATCTGGTATCAGAGGAAAACATTTGGTTTTGCCCATGCTAAAATATTCTGATAATGTCTAAGAGTTCTTGTGTCTTCATAGTTTGGAATGAAATCAACTGAATGACCTTTGTGGCAGAGACTTTTCTTTTTTTTATTCTACTCTGTGCTTGTGCAACTCAGCACCCTGACAATAGCTGTTCCATGAAAATAAGGAGGACCTACTACAATTATCAGCTTGTTAATGAACTCAAGAGGCAGAGGTCTGTCTGGTGATCCTGCAGGTTGCCATACTGTTGATAGACACAAAGCACTGATATGTTGGTATGTAGCAGATTCTTTTTCACTTGGCTGTTTGGAAATTCAGGGAATTAAATGCATGAAAAAAAAAAGAGAAGTGAAAGAATGTTTCATTTACCTAAGGTCAAACTTGTGAACACTAGAATTGAAGCTGACAGAGCAACCTTAATTCAACTTCCCTGTGCTTTTCCAGTTTTTATGTGATCACATGCTGATTTTTGTGGGAACCAGTTTGCTCACAGTACACCTGATGGACCTGGTCTGTGGTGGAACAGAGATTCTTTAGTAAGAGGCTGTTTTCTTCAGGACCACTTGCCTCGCTTACTGCAAACACTGGAAGTTGTTTAGTATACAAGGCAGACCATAGCAGAAAATAAAAGGGTGCTTTTATTCTCAGGATTACGGTGAGAGCATGAATATGCTTAAAGCAAAAAACGTGCTTGAATTGAATTGCTTGGAAAATCAGACATCTTTAGGTGGGTTGCAAAGCAAGCTAGTATTTCTGCTTTCTCTTACCAGTTCACTTACTCATTTTAACTCTTCACTCTTTCTACCTTTTAAAACATTGTTTGATTTCCTTTGAAGAAAAAAATAAGGCCAATACCAATAGTAACAGCCTACCCTGGTCTTGCATCACTTTGCTGGTATGCGAAAGACTTTTCCTTTCTTTTTTTTTAGTCTCCCTATGAAATTGGAATTTCCAGGATTTTGACTTTCAGTTGGTAGGAAATGCACTATGTTCTACATTTATTCACTGACAAAAGTGCACACAACTCTTCCTGACACTTTGACAGTTTAGTGGGAGAAGCTGCTCTAAGTAGAATGTGTCTGTCTGTAGCCAGGTCCGTTTTCTAAGCATTGGGAATTCAGCTGTTTTCTTGTGAATTCTTTTTTTCATATTTTATTACTATAGAGAACATACAAAGAGTGCTTGTTTCTTTCTTTCTTTCTTTCTTTTTTTTTCCCTCCAGTTGACACAATCAGTATTATTTGAAGAAAAAAAATTACACAGAGAATGGGAAATAGGGTGGGAAAATGTAATAGGAACTGCAAATCTTTTCTGTCTTGTCTGAGTAAATGAGAGCTGATGAGAGATGCAGCACAATGAGGTCTAGGGAATGCTTGCTGAACTGGTATATAAAGATTGTTTCATTTTGCTTCATTTCATTTTACTGTATTGAATTTGGAAGGGAAAATTGCAGCGGACATGAAAGTTTGCTGTGGAAACACCTTGGGTTGCAGTACCCTTGACTTGAACCTGGGCAAACATGAAAAGGAACGTTAAATAAAGCAGAGTATGAATTGTGTAGGTGTGCTTCAGAAGCTACTTTTTGATGAGTGCCCTTTCACAAAGAGTGGCCCTGCCTCTCAGGTTATTCAGCTACTTCTGTTTTTAATCTCTTAAGGTGTCACTCTGGGTTGTCTTTTGGGGTTTTTTGTAATTTGGTAGTGGGGGGAGAGCGAGTCAAAACCATACTGGTTTGCAAGACTGTGTGGTAACATCATTTTCGAATGCCAATTTTCAAGAAGTCTGGAAGGAGATTATTTCTTCCCCCATTTATACCCACCCTAAAGGTTCTTCTCACCTTTTCAAATGAGTATAACTCAGGGGAGCTTGGTTCTAGGTGAGATACTACTACTACAACAATGTACTCTTCAATAGACAATTTTACCTTGCATGTTACAAGCTGCAGTGCTTCTGTCCAGCTGGAGTGACTGCACATTGTTTCCTGGAAGGAGGAGCTGTAGTTAGAATCAGGTGAGAGTCAGTTTAATTTTTTTTTTCTTGCATTACCTTAGGCATCGTTAATTGTCAAAAAATGACAACAGGATTTTTTTTTGCCTAAGTCAAAGTCAGTTGCGAAGGTCTCAAGTAATGTATCGTGAACGGCAAACATTGCTGCATAAAAGCTCTCACAATGCAGACTGTAAGAGTCGACATTCCTGCTGGAGCCATTGCCCTTGGGAGAGATCTTTGATGAAAGAACATATAAAAATTAAACTCTTTTTCTAATCTAAAGATGCCAATTGTAATGTTCAGCAGTAAGATTCAACATCCTTGTTTTCAGAGTCCAGCTGGTGTATTCTCATAGCAGGTTTGTGTCATGAGCAGATTTAAGACTCTTCTGCTGGAAAAGTTTTTTACCATCTGAAAACTTCTGGATTTCTCTGAGGTAGGCATGCTTGGCAAGCCTTTGCCTGGAAAGCATTGTGCTTTGTACACACCTTCCCTAATCAAAGTCCCAGAGAGTGAAGAGGTGGGAGTAGGATTGGTGGCCGCTGGAAGAGAAATGAAGGGGAGTGGTTTTACTTTCCTCCAAGCAGAAGGATGGTTTAATGGCATTGTGTAATACAGCTCTTCTGCTACTCTGAGGGTTAGGTTATTTAATTCCTCCCCCCTCCACCCCTGCCATTACCACTACCTCTAAATGGAGACCTGCAAGTGCAAGGGTACCCACAGGGATGTCAGTGTCTCTGGATGTGATTCATTCCAAGGAGCATCGTTTAGCTCAGTATCTAAAATCTGGGTGTTGCTAGGTGCCATGGATTCATGCTCCCAGTTCAAGCACGATCCATTTTTCTTCATGGCTGTGGTTTTGGAAATGGAAGCATTCCTTATTGGGTTTTTTTCCAGATAAACTTTGTAGGCTCAGACAGGGAAATCTTGGAGAACAGAAGTGACAAAACCAAAATTCTTCTTGACCCAGAGTGGATAGCTCATGGAAAAAGGAGATGGTGTTGCCATTGTGATGAGTTGATGTAATGGCTATGGACCATTAAGAAAAGATCTAAGAGTTTAAAAGCTTATTGAAATGCAGAACATGTTGGGATATTTTGGGGGTGTAGTAAGGCAACCACTCTTTTCTGCAAATTTTTCTAGTCCGAGTCTTTATGCTTTGCAGTCTGACTGGCTATGCTATTTCATATACAATAGTAATTCAAGGAATATTTTTTTTAGCAGAATAAACAATTTTTTGCTGCTTGACATGTGAAATGTTTGTGCTAGTGAAATTCCACAGACAGCCTGTTCCCCCCCCAGTATTGTTTTGTCTGATTATACAATCTTAAAAGTTTAGAATTGACTGGTTTACTGTAAGAAGCATTAAGTAAATGCAATCTCCCTATTTTTAATAACAGAAGCTCAAATTTCATGTGAGATCACACCAGTACTCCAGTGTAATTAAGTTTATGGTTTTCTTAGGCACTTCAAATGCCTGTGATGTGCAGTTAATAGTATTTTTCAGACAAGTATTAGGACACCTCAGCAGTGATGCCAGTGTGGGCTGGTGTCTATCAGCAGTGCAGACACCACAAAACAAAGGAAATTGCAAGACCCTGTTATAATTTGTCTAAAAATATGCATGACAGCAGAGCTCTTTTTTTACCTGAGTTTAGAGAGTGATAAGGCTTTGAATTAGAGTGAAGCTTCATAAATGAATCAGGCATGAAACAAGATTTTCAAGCTTGGCTTTAAGTCCAGTGTGTATTGAGAGTGAAATATGGCTGAATATCAGATCTTCTGCATCTTGGGTTTTGTGTAATGGCTGTACCTCATGTCTGTTTTCTGCTACACAGATTTTGACCCTAAGCTGATATAAGACTGCATAGGAAGTTCTGGAGAAAAGCTTTGGATCAACTTTTCATCTGTGTACACATACACAGATACATTTTTTTGTTTGTTCTCTTGCTTAAAGGAATCATGATTTTTCAATAAAAGAGAATTCCTTTTCTATTTCTAAGGAAAGAAAATACTAAAGATGCCTAAGAATTCCAGAGAAGTGGGTTGGAATAAGTAAAACAAAATAACTCATTTAATTTAAACTGGTGGAGATGTTTTGTTTATTTCAAAGAAGTTTTGATTTTCAAATATTTTGAAGATGAAGGCCAAAATTTTCATTTCATGAGGAGGAAGAATGTTTCTGGCTTGGCTCCATCTGACATGCGTGTTGAACACTGAAACTTAAAATTGTACTTACTTAGGTTTGGGTGTAAAGCTGGGTCTGCATATTCAGTGTGTGCAACAGCTCTGTAAATTAGGATAAGACCTGATTATTCCAATATCTTGGACTACTGAGCCTGAGTCTGCAGCATCAAGATTTTGTGATTCTTGAGATTCAGCTTGACTGTGTATGTAAGTGTTGGAACTGAGCCCCTGGTTCCTTTCTGAAACAATTCCCTCTGATACAGCAGGACTGTCAGGCTTGCTGACAAAGTTCTCACGTATCACTAAAGCTTCTCCTCCCCTGGAAAACTGAAGCACAGCTTGCTTAATGTAAGTATTTAGAGACACAGCAAAGAGCAGTAGGAGACATGTGGGCCATCTTCTCAGTCACCTTTTCAGCTCGTGAGCTAACTCCTGTGCAGTGCTGTGTTGTGGGGACAGCAGATGTGGCAAGTCTCTGGCAGGTAGCCACAGAATAGCCCTTCCCTTACTTTATTAAAACAGCACATGCAAATGCTAACCAACTGTTTATTTTGCTCATGCAAATTTTTGCCCATGCAAATTTAGACTGCTGCTTTCCTTCATTACACGTAAAGAGGTTGGAATGTCCTTTTGAGTGGGAAATAATAGCCAGGGTAGTTTGGTAGCACCGCTTTTTATTCTGTTTCCTCCTTAATCAAACGGGAACCACGCAGAAGTTCAGTGTGGCTGGTGCAGCAGTGAGCGCTGCGGGGCTTGGCCCCACAGGTATTCACTCGTGTCGGTCCTGTGGGGAGCTTTCTTTGTCTGCTATGTGCCTTTTAGGGGGACTGTTGGGTGCAGGCAGCAGCACGATTGGGACAGGCAATGGGAATACCTGCTGTGCCTTCAACTGCCCATTGCTGGCTGGGAAATGCTAATTGACATTTGAGAGAACATACTTTATATGAGAAAGTGATGAGTGAATGGAAATTAAATAAAAGGGTTGAAAATAGAGCTGTAATCAATCTAGCCCTGCATCTCAATAAGCCAGGGGCAGTATTTCATAGTGAATTTGGGGCAGATATTGCAGCAAGTGCCACAATAGCAGGGGGTCTTCCCCCCGCTCCCTCCTCCCCTTCCATTAAATCTACATTTGGAAGGTGGATGGTGCTGACTCATAAATTAAATTGGGGTAATACATACAGTGTATATATATTTCTGTCACTTTGTCTCAAATTAAACACGAACCTTCTCCCCTGACAAGATGATAGAAAAGTTAATTGCTCGCCCTGGCTTTAAATTGGAATTTGAATTTGCAAAATGCTAAAGGTTTATGAGATCTAAATCATGAGGAGCTTAAATTACATTCCTGTGATAAAATATTAATAAATCAATTAAAACATAAGCCGAGTATAATATTACTTTTTTTGTAGGAACCTTGAACACAATAATTCATTAGAGTGTGCAGTAACAATTATTGTATCTTTTTTAATTTTCTTTTTTATTAGTTTCTCTTTTTTTAAACTGGGGAAAAGGCAACATCAGATGGGAAAACACCACACAATGGTGGAATATTATCCTGGTACCAAATCTAGTCATCTCCTAGTAACGATGCACATACATACAAAAGCATCTGAACACCCTGAGCTCCACACATTGCACCAGGGCTCCAGCATAACAAAATTCACTCAGTGGAAGCTGGAGGCTGTTTTTCCCCTTTTCACCATGGGAAAGAAGGACAGTACCATGGGAAGAAGGGAAGAAACCTTACTGCTTCTGTTTTTTTTTTTCCTTTCTAGCCTCTTTCCATACCATTTTATCCTGCTTCTGTTTTCCTTCTCCTTTCCTTCTCCTTTCTCTTTATTGCTATAAGATTGGTATGATTTCAGTGTCAAAACTATGAAAAAATTGCAGATCTTTCTGTAAAACTGGCCTGAGTTTTGTGTTGGGGAAACTCAGGTTAGAGTTGGATTTCGTTGCTAGATTTTTAGTTATGTTTTGAACAACTCTCACAGCTCTAATCTTTACATAACCCATTTCTGTGTACTATATAAAGAGCACTTCAGGCACAGTATGAAACTTAGTTATTATTTGAGGAAGGAGGTGTTATGCTAGCTCAGCATGCATTTCTTATATGCAAACATTAATACACAAGGAATGCAATTATAACATATACCTGCACACCTCTAGTGCCTGTGAAGGTGCAGATTCCTTTGTCAAGTGCTTTTTACCTTCTGTGAAATGACTGGACCGCATGTCTGATACGGCTATGCTTAGTAAATGGTCTAATTATTATTATTACATTATTTGTGTTTGAATTCTTGAAAGGTTATTTAGTACAAATTATGTGTTAGTGCCAGATTGGCAGCTCTGGGGACTGAAGTCAGCTGTACACATCCATAGTGGCTGAGTGTGCTCTGCCCACCCTTCCCTGCACCTCGGAGTCGTGCACAGCCGTCACTCCTGCCATCCTTGGAGGGTCTACTTCAGGCTCTCCTGGTATTGCAGTTTGCAGGTGAGACTGTGGCTTGTGTGGGTTGTTATGTGCTGCAGCCAAGGGTTTTTGACTAAACTAGGGCATCTAAATAGAAACCTCAGCCTGGTCCACCTCTATGAGGATGAGAGGGCTGTGCAGGAGGCGGCAGGGAAGGGGTGCACAGCTGCTGCTCCTGCGAGCAGCCTGCAGCCATCTCCCTCCAGCAGCACGGGGCAGCTGCCTTGGCCAGCTGAAAGCAGCCAGGGCCAGAGTCACTGGGGAAAACAGTGACAAGAGAGCCAGGAGCAGGTGGTGGCTTGTGCTTCTAACCACCTGTCTGAGTAACGCTTTCCTGTGCTGCCCAGACGCTGTGGCAGGCTCCAGTTTTCCCTTGGTATGAGATCCCTCATGATGCTCAGGGCCCTCCTCATGGTGAGACTGTAAGAAGTTCATTGAAGGATCCTGAAGTGCATTGAAGTACTCCTGGCTGTCCTAACTTGGGAGTGACCTCAACTTAAAATTAGATCTTAGTTTCCACAGGCTTTTGCATTTGCTGTCCCTCTGCTGATGAGACCAGTCAGGGTCTGTTGTAGTGATGCAGAATAAAATCAAACTTTGTGTTTCTAAGCACACATACCATGTCAGTACTGCTAAGCTCTTCATCAATATTAAAGAGTCAGTTGTTAGTTTTTACATGCATTGCTTTTCATTTTCCCCATTTCATGGGGGGGGATGTGAGAAAAGTCACTTTCCACCAGGTCTCAGTGTCACGTAGCAAACCAGTGGTGGTGATTCAAGTGGCTACATGTCTCCCAGCAGCCCACCCTTGCACTGAACCTTACCAAAATGGGAGAAATGCCTGTTTGTCAGGAAGTAGATGATCACTGATCTTGTTTAGTGCAGACTGAGAAGCGGCCATCAGATGCAATTAGCTTCTTGTGGCTACCAAAATGAGGTAGCATTTAAACAAACAAGCTAAAACTGAAGGCTTCATATCACCAACATTGTCTGATCTTCCTTTGTTATGATTGCAATAGATTGTTGAGGGTTGACCCAGTATTACTTATTCATGCCACTTGATAGTTGCATTTGCTCAATAGATTCTGTACTTCACCATGTCTTTTATAGAGTGTGACTGAATCTTTGTGCATTTCTGCAAATAAATTTTTTTAATTGGATTAGTTGAAATTCATATGTGTGTAGGGAGGTGTTCTAGATTTTTTTTGTGTGTGGGAATGACTTCCCAGCACAAGTGAAAACTTTTAATGCCAACTTATTTGTCAGTGTTGCCTTTCCATGAATCATGGGAGTTACACTGGTGAAGTCATAGAATCATAGAATAGTAAGGGGTTGGTATGGCCCTTAAAGATTGTCTAGTCCCAGCCCCTCACCTGCCATGCTGCCCATGGCAGGTGAGGGGCTGGGACTAGACAATCTTTAGGGAGGGACACCTCACACTAGACCAGGTTACTCAAGGCCTTACCCAACCTGACCTTGAACACTGCCAGAGTTGGGGAATCCACGACCTCCCTGGGCAACCTGTTCCCGTCCTTTCTCTGTGGCACACTGTCCTTGCTGGGAGGTGAAGTAGACAATATGCACACGAGCATTGTTGTCTCCTGCCCTGCCCGGAGATGGGAGTTTATTTTAGCCCTGGGTGACATCAGGTGCTTGAGGTAGTGAGTTGAGGCAGAGTATGGGCTCACAAAAAGGGAGAGGAGGACATGGACTGGCCAGGGCCAATACAGGGAGTACCCTACAGTTTTGAGGATCATCCTCTCAAAAGCCCTACTCCCTGTGCCACACAAGGACCGCCACCTCTTCTTTACTGTGCCCAGGGAAGCAGCCTGAGGGCGGATGGACGGACAGACGCTGCTCTAAGTGCCCGTGGGGGCACTGAGCTTCTCGCCGATGATGGTAAATATGATTTGGCTCCGGCGCTCTTGTAATCAGGCTTAGTCTTGCTGAAGCAGAGATTGCTCTATTGCAGTGCCAGGCCTGTAGCAATACCAACTGTTAAATAATAAACAGGCCCTGGTTGCTGGCAGCAGCTCTGGCCCCCCGCCCCTGCCAGCACCGAGTGCCTGTTCCGTGGGCTCACCTGCCCGCCCGTGCTCCGAGCAGCGCCATGCTCGGCCGAGGTGGAAGCAGTGCAGAGACATCAGTCTCTGTCTAATCTGCTCAGTTTATTATCCTCCAGGGACCTGGGGTGATACAGCAAACACGCAGTGCTTTGGCACCGCTAACAATGGCTGTGCTGTCGTTCTAGATAATGTTACAGACTTTTGCCTGATGCATGGGAATATTTTAGTCCTCCGCTCAACTGCCCATTCTCTAAGGTCTTATTTTCTTTTCCTTTATTTTATTTTTTCTTTTTATTGGAGGGGTGAGGTAGGTGGTGGGAGGGACTAGTTTCCTGTGAATTAAAATATAAAGTAATGGGCTCAACTAGCTTGTTCTCCTGGTGGCAGAATGGTATTTATTGTTTTATTGCATTAATAAGTATTAACAAACATTTTTCCAGTAGTTTATTCTTAGAATGGATGCTGAAATGAAGAGCAATTTTTTAGTGGATGAAGGGACTTCATTATGGAAGTCACTCCACCAGTGGGGAAAAAATATTGCAGCAAATAAGCTTCCACTCCATTTTGACCACTTTCCTAGTTTTTGTTTGATTTTCTTATTCCTGTGTACACTGTATGCATGTGGAAAACAGTATGTCCTGGTTTTTGTAGAAGTGAAGCTCGAGCTTGGAGATCACTTAGGAAAAATATTGTGATATTGTGAAGAAGAAGAGATTATACTGCAGGTTTAAAATGAAACTGTATGAATAGACTCAGGCGTACATATTAATTTCCCTTTCGTTCTCCAAACCTTGAGTGGAACACAAGCCAGAATTTTCACTTGGTGGGATAATAATTTTAGTTTTTAAAACCCGTATATGAAATTATTGTGAGCAAAGATTTTTTCCATTGCATGCTGCTACAGAGTTCTGTATTTAGAGTCAGCTAAACTTTGCACAGTACAGACCATTTTGGTCATCTGTGAGGGAAATCCCTGAGCTATGGCTTAGCCATGATATGGATGACCGAGAAGACCTTTGTGTTTTTAACAAATATTGTGCTGTAAAAAGTGTGGTGTCTTCCAGTGTTCTGGAGGGAATTCTGTCATAAAATTCCTTATCAACTCTGTTTGGAACTCCACCCTTTATCATAATTATGGCAGGTGCAGGTATAAGGAAGCAAATGTAATTAGTAATCAGACCTGTGAGTACTGCCCTGTTGCCAGCTTTTTATTTCCTCTATGTAGCTTTGCCATTACAGATCTGAGAACCCTGTAAAGCCCTTGCATAATTAATGTTTAGTTTTTAAACCAAGAAATCCCAGATGGTGAGGTCTGGGGCTCACTGATGCTGTTTCCTCTTAAAATAGAGCACGTTAATGTGAGTATATCCATCCATTTTCAATAGGTGAGTCAAGTTAAATACTCCAGAACAAGGTGGGAAAACTTGGTTTGTCTAAATCCTTTGGCCAAATCTCATCATGTGGGGTTTTCAGAACACCTAGATGATGTTAGGAGACATGAGCAGCCTTTGCTTCCCATGCCATTTGTTTTCTTAGCATACTTGAGCACTTCTGAAAATTCTTGTGTGTTTTTTTTTAATCATCCCTGAAGGCTTTGGCCTGAACAAGCATCTGGCATTTGACGCAGTCTGTGTTGAGATTGCAGTAATGACTTCTTGCCCTGTTTGTCATTTACTTGAGTAGATCTCTACAGACGGTCTTCTGATTTATTCTCAATAGGAGCAAGTTGCAGTTCAGTGCTGCTACATGTCTACAAAATATGGGAGAAGTACAGACAATGAACTTGTTGGTTAATGTCTTCTTTCCGAAAGTTGTAGAATTGATGTAGTTTTATACTTTTTTAAAAACTTTTTTTTTTTTTTCCTTAAGAATGTTGAAACAATGCCAACAGATAATTTTCAGGAGTCTCGAGCAGGGCAGCTACAGGTATGCAGGGAGAGGCAGTGCACTCAGGAGATTAATGAAGTGCCTTTGCAGCTGCTATTGTAGAAGCTGGAAACCTTGTTTCATTAAGCAGAAAAATAAACTACAGAAACAGAAGACTCCCTCTCCTTCTTTCTAAAAGTGTTTCCTTTCTTAAAATGCACATTTTTAATCCAGTGGGAAGAGTCTTTTCTTACTGCTGACATACTCCTTAAATCATATTGTTTTCAGGCAGTAGGTAGAGTGTGTAGATGAGTGACATTTGCTTGTAACTGTAACTAAAACATAGCTTTAGTGACATCAAAAAAATGATTGCATTTATAAGCTGAACCATTTACAGCAGGTAGAAGGAAAATTCAAAGCTAGAGTTAGGAATGGAAAACATCTCTTATAATTTTGGGTGCCTGCAGCTGTGCCATCTTGGGGCGTGATTTATTTAGAGTTGCTGGTCAGTACTTTGGTCAAGGGAATTACCAGGAATAATTGGAGGGACCCTTGGGAGAGATTCAGTAGAGGGTGCTGTTCCCTTGAAGCCAGCTCTGATGCTGTGCCCAGCAGGATGTTTAGGGGGTTGTTTATTTCTACAGCTCTAGCTTTCAGGTAAGACATAAAAATTTGCTGTTTGCTGCCATAAAAAAATCTCTTTTCTTTTCTTTTCTTTTTTTTTTTTCCCCCTCAGCTGTAGCAGTATTCTTAGACCATATGAGAACTTTCAGCAGCAAGGGTGGTGGGAAATACGGTAGAGGATAAAACATAATGGTTTCAGAGTCATCTCATATATGCTTGAACCTGAAGCTTGAGGCAAATTTCAGGATCTGTGAACTTCAGGAGTCATGATTGGAAAAAAACCCTATGGCAACAAATGGGCACATAGTGTCAGGACATGGCTTTAAACCCAAAGAGGGCAGTTTTAGATGAGCTGTAAGGAAGAAACTCTTCTATCAGGGTAGTGAGGCGCTAGAACAGGTTGTCCAGAGAAGCTGTGGATGCCCCATTCCTGGAAGGGTTCAAGACCTGGCTGGCTGGGGCTTGGAGCAACCTGCCCTGGTGGAAGGTGTCCCTGCCCCCTTCCACTTCAGTTCTGTGACTCTGTGATTTTTTTAACTTCCTGTGTGGATAGCAGACCTGCCTTGGCTTCCAGCACAAGGTGAAGGTGAATCCAGAAGCAGACCTAGAGAGGACTGCAAACATTCCAGCTCTGGGAGTTGCTTGAATGTGAGCTCTCAGTGATGACACTCCACTGAGCTATGCTCTGGTAAAATACAGTCACTCAACAAACAAAGCAACACATGTTTTTCAGAGGATGTGAGCTGTGTCTTTCCAGGCTGTCTCCAGGATTCAGAATTCTTCTAAGGAATCTTCAGAAGCAGTGAAACCTTTCCGCTGTGCCGGACTCATCTTTTGTGGGAGGACTGCTTGTTATGGTCACTCAGAAGGAAAACTGTTCTTTTTGACTCTGAAGATCACAATTAAACATAATATCAGAAATTTCTTTTTGTATGGTTTGAAGTCAGAAAGGTCATTCGTGTTTTGAACCCAGTTTTGCACAAACAGATTTTCTCCATCTTGAGCCCATCAGGAGGTTAAAGCTCCTCCCTTCCACTGATAGTTTTGTTCCACTGGTCAATTCCCTTGTTGTTTAAAAATGTGGGATTTGTTTCTGCTTCGATTTGACTTTTCTTTCTTTCATTCTTGGCTTCACGTTCCAGACTTTGGTTCTTGTTATGCCTTTCTTCACCCAACTGAAGATCCCTTTAGAAAACAATGCAATAGAGAAAAGTAAAAATGCCTTCCCAAGCCTACCCACTACCTCCTGTTTATGCCTCCAGGGATTGCTTTGGCCATCTTTGCCGCATTGCACTGCGTTTTCATGTTCAGTTGTTTATTTGCAGTAATGCTTTTAATAATTACTGTTTTTCAGGGTGCAGCACACCCCACTTGCACCCATCTCCCATCCTGTAGATACAGCCTGTGTTCCTTTTTCTTAAAGGCTTGCTCTAGTAAAAAGTTTTATTTGAAAGAACAGAAGTTTTGCAAAACCTCATTCTCCCCATCTGTTGGTATCCTGTTCTCCTGGTATTTTATCAGTCTTTTTATCAGCATTGATTTTGTAACGTAGGAGTCATTGATCAAAATGCTGAATAGTGTTGTTGTTATTGCTAATTTTACCGCCATCTTCTTAAACCCACCTGTGTTTGAAGAACCTTAGAGTACTAGATTTATGAGGGTCTTCCATTAGTTAGCAGTTCAACACATGCTTTCATTGATGAACTAGAATGTTCTGCAGTAGTCCTAAGTCAAATGCTCATAAAACTGTAAGTGTATGAGCTCTTAGGCTTATAAATACATGTACTTACTGAAGAATGAAATCCAGTTTGTTTGACAAGACCTATTTTCCACAAAACTGCATTGACTAGCCTTAATTATTTTACTACCCTTCAGTTCTTTCTTAGTAAGTTCAATCAGTATACATGAGTGCAACTTTACTGGTGTCAGTAGATTTGTGCATTTTGCTCCCTTACAGTGTTTCTAACGAGTCTGTATTATTAAAGAACACAAAAAATAAAGCTTTAGTCAGTGCTAAGGATACTGTAATGTACTTGAATAATATTTGGAGAAGTGGTCTGTAACTTTGTGTGGCTGTGGGTGGAATGCACTGGTAAGTCCAGCAGTCCCCGTAGGCAAAGTGGACAGTGGGGAAGGCTCCTAAGTGGAATTTTAATCCATGAAAATGTTTGTGGGATTTCTTACAAGAATTAGAATTGTATGTGAAATCTTCTTTTATCTTGCATACAGAATATGTATATGCTCTGTGGGCATCGACACAGTACTCCCACAGTCTTTTCTTGTTTGTACTGAAGCTCAGAGTAAAGCTTGGTTTTCCTGAGCTGGTCCCTTCTTTCATTTCCTAAAGTTCACAAAGGGAATCTAGTGAGGGAATTCTCCAAACTCCACAGAGTTGTAGGTACTGCTGAGATGACTGTGAAGCAGCTGTGTTGGTGAGGAGGCAGGAGGCTGATGACTCCTGGAAACAGATGGGTCTTCCTTTGGATAGCTTGAGACATGATTTGCTTTCCTCTTAAGTCTTGAGATGCTTTGTACTTTAAACACCCTATTGTGTCTAGTAAGCCTGAAATACTTAGCATTTACATTAGCCTCCAAATGAAAAATGTTGAAAGGCTGTGCAAGCAAGATTCATGGACTATTGCATTTGACTGTCTACTGTATAGAAATTTGCAAGATGTGGATGAGAGTCATGTGTATAAAAATATTTGAATTTTGTATGAAAAGAAATGTGGATTTTATTTTGTCTTGAGGGTGTGGAGACTTGGCCAAAATTGGGCTGGCATGGATGGCAAAAAAAAAAAAAAGAAAAAAGAAAAAAAGAATTAGAGTATACCAGAATGACCTACTTAAAAAAATTAAATTGGAAAAAAGAGTAACGGCTTGTAGCTATGGGATAATGGAATTTGGGACACTTCATCGTAATCGTGCTTTTAATTGACAACAGTCGTGTTTGTGCTTTATTGTGGAAGGACTTTGTGATCAACATACCATTGCTGCATGAAACACTCCACTTTTTATGATAGTGGTCAAAGAAAACAGTCCAGGATTCCAGTCTCCAGGTCCAGGATTTTCATTTAAATCCATTTGCATTGTATGCTGAGGGAAATTCACTCAGGTTATTAAAAAACAAATCCCACCCAGTCTCCTTCTCCCTCAGAAAATCCTCACTTTCTTTCTGAACATTGAAACTTCTTCCTGCTCAGAGGAATTACCAAGGATAGCTGGTGTTTCTGAAGAATGCTGTGTGGCAGGTTAATGTTATCCCTGTTAAAAATATTTGGTAGGAAATCCCTGTCTTCTGTATGGTACAAGGAATTGTTGTTTCTGATCTGACTCTGGGCATTATTGTGATAAAAATATTTTAATTGCCATAATGTATGGATTGTAGAAGTTGAAATGGAATTTAAGAGATTGATTTCTCTGTTCTAATGATAGATAAAATTCATGAATCTCAAACCTACTCTTTTGGCACTAGGCTTATTTTACTCAGTAGCCATATTCTGAAGCTTCATAAAAGTATTCTGTTTTCAAGGTTTTACAAGGAAGATCTTAGTGATAAAGCATTTGAAATAGCATTTTTTAACTTACTGACTTTTTTATGCACAAATTTATTATCATTTTCTCATTCTTCTTGATGAAAAAGGCATTTTATGTCTTAGCTTATCTATACATTCAGTCCATAAGCCCTTCCCTTAAAAGTTCTTGGTAGGTTTGGTGAGATACTATATGCCTTGGGGAGCCTGAATGATTTATTAAAATCCCACCCTTCATCCCCTTCCAAATATGACAGTCAGAATTCAAAGTGAGAATAATTACAGCTGTGCAGTTACAGCAGTTCTGAAAGACAGGGTAATATGAAGACTCCAGAGGAAATGTTAACAATTCTAATAGTTTTTTGTAAAAGACAGAGAGACACTGTCAAACCAGAGGTTTAAACAAAGAATAGGTTAAAATAAAAAAAGAAGAAAAAAAAAGACTTTAAGGCCATCAAGGGCTAGTTGAGGCATGGAACAGATGATAAGCAAGAAAAACTTGTCTAAAATACTGATATCTTGCTGGCAAAAAGGGACATGTCTCTTATTTGCCCCACTAGATAAGTCACAGGGGGACACAGGAACGAAATAAATCTCTTTCACTACCTCTCACTGCAATACTAAATTAAGGTTGGTGGCTACATTTGACAAAGAAAAAGTGTTTCATCTGGGCTGCACACAGTAAACTGTGACTGCAGCATTTAGACAAATTGAATGGCATGCTATTGTCCATCATCTTTTTATTCTCCTTTTTTTATCCTAATTTTGAATAATTCATGGGAAAAATGATCACTTGGTAATGCCACAAACTCACAGCAGGCAAAACTAATTTTACATGATATGAAAACAGATTTTATTTATTTAAGAGTAATATTTAAAGAAAACAACAACTTTTTTGACACCAGCTGCTGGGAAATAAATAGAATATTTTATGACAGAAAAAAAAAAATCCAAATGTGTTAAAAGCTGTTAATGAGAGATGGATTAAAAAGTAAAGTATAGACATTGGGCAGATAAATTTAAACTTGGTGGTCACTAATGTAATTCTGTTCCTTAGGGGGAGTGAAGGAGAGTTTTCTGGAGAAAAGGAAACTTCAAAGGAGTGCAAACTTGTGCTTAAGAACTTGTCTGAATAGCTGATCTGTGTGCTGGTGACTGGGGGCAACTTGGGTGACAACTCCTTAAGATCTTTTACATCCTCTAGACCAGATGGGTTTTTTCCCTCATGTCTGTTGCGTGAGAAGCAAGCCTCCTTTTTCTTTTCTTTTTTTTTTTTTGGTCTAGTTTTTCCATATCTGACCTCAGCTCTTTAGCAGGAGGAAACTTTGAACTTACAGCTTTTTTTTGCTGCTGGGTTGTTTTTTTCTTCTTTCTTTCCTTCTTAGAGTAGCTTGATGAGTGCAGCAAGAGAGCAATCTGGAGGGATATTTGATTTTTTTTGATGAGGCGAGGCCCTGCCCAAGAGTAGAAGGAGTGAGCGGGTCGATACCCATTTCTGGTGTCTCAGGATTAGGGAGGAGGAGCTGGGGAGCATGAGGGAAGTTGCACAGCGTTTTAGCGCAAGAACAGTTGGAACAAATGCCATCAGCAATATAAATGTTGTGTACTGCATTTTCATGTAAAATTGTTTAACTTAAAAACTCTTAGTGACAGAGGGAATGTAAATCCGAGGCTGAGAGCCTGAGTCCCTAGCAGAAGTTTATTATTGTGCCTGATAACAGCTGAATTCCAGCCTTTCTGCGTGCTATAAAATGGGGCAGTTTTGTCTATTATTGGCGCCGTGTGCACCACGCAGCGAAGGGTTTGTCGGCAGTTCAGCTCTAAGCCCCCATTTTCAAGGGTTTATAACTCTACTGTTAAAAATTCACTCCAGGCTGCAACTTGGCACACGAGATGGAGTCCCTGCAAGTTATGCTGAAACTTAGGCTGTCCTCAGGCAGCTTCCTGACAGTGTTAAAAAACACAAGGGGTGTGCACGGCTGCTTTCAAAAGGCAAGGCAGAGCAAGGACAAGTCCCACCATTTAGTGCCTTTGATTAAAAATTATATTGTTGGATTCTGGCTGGCTTTGAAGGAGCACCCTGATGCCCCTCAGTGTTCTTGCACGTGTCCTAAATTTGGAAAGACTTCTATTTAAAGTTTTATTTAACTTACCTGTTCTCTTCCTCGTTATTTTTACACAGAGAAAAAAATTGATCAAACCCTTTGCATACATTTCCTTTAATGGGATTTAAATGCAGTGTTGTTTTGCTGTGCTTTAAGGTTTAAACATTGAATATTCCCATTTAACTAGCTGTCATTAATTAGTATTTATATAGAGTTTGGGTGGTTATAAGAAGCCTAGTATAGGTATATGAAGTGTGTTTTATTTAATGCTTCCAGTATCATTTTCCAAGAGATGAATTCCAGGACTATAATACAGCTGTAACTGCTGAGTAGTTATAATGATGCAACCTTTGCTTTGACTCAGTCACCTGGTACAAGGCATGCTGTGATCTTGTGAAGAGAGCATGGTTTGGTGTATTTGTATACTCTAATTTATCGAGGTATGAGGGTCAACTCTTTTTTGAAGGGGCTTTCATTTTTCAAAGGGGTTGGATGCTTTTATGGTGTTATTGTCTTGAAAGCAATGCCATCAGGATATTTTTGGTTTTTTAAATGGTCATGGTGATCAGGGAGCACCTTCAGTGCTGCAG
This sequence comes from Vireo altiloquus, assembly GCA_013396875.1. Lineage (NCBI taxonomy): Eukaryota > Metazoa > Chordata > Aves > Passeriformes > Vireonidae > Vireo > Vireo altiloquus. The sequence continues at coordinate 25,472 of VZRF01009248.1, read as the reverse complement.
ACCAGCAAGAATCCTTTAAAGAGAGGAAGTGAATGGTGGGAACTCTTTGTGGAATTCTACAGATCTGTAAGTAGATGGGTCCAGCTGTTAAACCTGAATTTGACCTAGGAAAATGAACCTTTTTGTACATCACGATCAAAAGCATGGGCAAAAAGAGAGCAAAGATCTATTTGAGGTGCACCAAGGGGCAAAGGGTAAAAAAAAAATAAATCGGTGGGTTAAAATTCAATCTCTGACATATATGGAAAGATGGTGCTTGTCTTTTTTGTCACTAATAAATATAAAATATGTATCTGAAAAAAGCGTGTCCATTCTTTGTACATACAATTTTGTTTAGATTTTTTTCAGCATTTAACCCATTAGGTATCTAATTCTTGGCTTATATCCATTGATTGAAAAAGAAGACCAGGAATTAAATTGGCTCAGTGAAACAAATTCTCTTCTCTTACACAGTCATAAGTAAGAAATAATCCTGGATTTTTGTACAAGTGTCAGTGCTCTGGATTTACTGTAGCTTATATCTAAAATCAAAATTTGGCCGGTTATCTAAAATTTGGGAGTTTCATTTTGTGTTGTGAAATAGGAGCTGGTTGGCATCAACCTCCTTTTGCTGGGGTCATCTGGTCTGTCCACCAAAACCCATGTTGCAAAAAGTTTTCATTATCCATAATATGCAGCATTCGTGAATGGCGAATCTTGTGCCTAACCTTAATTATCTCTGGAGGAAATAGTTAAATACAGTCTTCTGGGATTTGCTACCAAATATTTAAACTCCTTATTGCATTGGAAATAGTAAATCCATGTAATGAATTGTAACTAGCAATGAGTCTGAGAGGCATCTTCTGGAAGTAACTTTGTGCTAAACTTTATCTGTATTCAGACACTGTTGGCAGAGCAGGTGAAAGATCCTGAGGTCAAGGGGGTACATAAGTGATAGAGTTCTGTGTGATCAGTCTTGGAGGTCTCAGTCTAAAAAGCATCATTAACTCAATGTTACCTTTCAGTGCCTTTCTAAAATCTTCATTTTAGACGAGAGGCCTGCGTGCAGAATTTAAGAGGCTTATTTTCTTATACAGAAATAATGCTGCTAAGCTGCTAGAAATCTCAGCAGCTTAATATAAATGTTCAAATAAAAAAGTTAGTATTTTAACTGTATAACCTTCAAATATAATTAATAATGAAATCCTAAGCAGGAGCCTAGGGGAAAGCATTTGGATTCTTTCTATTTGTGGAATAGGTGCAGGTCTCTAGTGTGCAGTTGAAAATAGGGACTAAATATGAGCTGATGATTTGGAAATCACTAATGTGTGCTGCTGAATGTAGTCACAGTTGAGATATAAAGTAGAGCACAGGAGAAGATGAAAAAAGAGGGACCTGGGCCACCAACTTCATGCTCAGATAAAATACCAAACGTGTGTACTAAGTGGGGATATTCAGATGCTTTTTTTTTCATTTGGCCCAAGGATTAAATTGATGTTATCCTGCTAGTGTAGGAGGTAGTATGATATTTTTTGCTTTACTCTTTTACCAGTGCTACCCAAATTATTATTATGGCACTTAATTATGGGAAACAAAAATCACAGTAAGAGGGTGTGTCATGACTACCTGTGTGATGAGCCTGTTGAGATTTGTAGCACAGCAAGACGATTTTCAGAAACACTGCTTTCCAGAAAAAATGTTGTAGAGAGTTAATCCACAGGTGGTTGTCATGTTCTGAAAAGGCAAAAAGAAATTGTTCACATAATGAAGGATGCTCTCCAGCGTGGTTGGAGTACATTACACTGTCTGTGCTCACCCTTTTCAGAACCTGTGCATCACTTCCATGCATGAAGGTTGCATGGAAGGCCCCCAGTTTTTTCTGCAATGAAGTGCTTAAGCTCTGCAGTATGGAGTGTAAACAGGAGCTATGAGATTATGTATCAGAATTTTGGCCTCAGTAATGAAATAAACAGAGAGGAAAACTATCTGCAGATACTTCAATCATAAGGGATGACCACAGAGTACTCTTCCAGAGTGCAGGTGGAAAAGGCAGAAGCCCTGGAAAGGACTGGTTCTTTCTTTTTAATTTCCATTTGTTTAAACAGCTTGAAGCACATGGTGTAGGTTTGATTAAGGTATAAATGTGTTGTGGGATTGGGGGTTGCTACATTACAATCCTTTGAGTCACATGATTAGGAAGGAAAAGAAAAGAACTATGGAAGTGGAAAGTGCAGTTTGGTGTACAGTAGTCAGCATTCACACATTGCTGTCACACTGTGTGACCTGAGGTACTGCAGTTATTTCCTATGTAGGTATCAGTTGCCATTTTACTGACAGCTTCTGGAAAAGTGGTGATATTGGCTAATGGAGCAGTCATACCGCTTGTCAGAGAAGAAAATTTATTTTTAGACTTGTCTTTTATAACAACACCCTGAAACGGTTGATGATGCCTAAAAGAAGCAACACAGAAGTCAAACTGTTATTTCAAATAGCCTGTTTTCCAAACAGAAATCAGCAAAAATCTCATAAAATGTGGAAAGGACACTACAGATTCACTCCCAGTCTACTCTTTCAGACCCTCACCCCAAACGTGGTAGCTTCCAGAGCTGCATTTCAATCCTTGGACACCTCCTCTCTTGCAGACCAGGTTGTGTTTTATGCTGTCCATTCTCTTACAGTGGCTGCATCATTCCTCCTCCACTGCTCGGCAGCAATTACTCTTTTATGCAGAAGCTGTAGCCTAGGTTTTTGTGACCATCTGTGATGTTTCTAAGAGAATCTCTCCTCTATGCTGCCTTTTCTTTGGGAAAAATTATTTCCTGACTGAGCCCATATCCAGCCCATTGCTAACCAATTCAATAATGCTTTCAGATTATGGCAAATCCTTCTCCCACCTCAAGCAATTGGAGGATGTTCTAATGAATGGCTGTTTAGCAACTTCAGATTGTGTATGTAGTCTTGAAGCCTTTTATTTAACCTTTCACATGTGATGGTGACATCTGAATGTGCCTTGCATCTATTGACACAGTTAACGTATTTCTGAAACCAAAACCAGACTGGTTTGAAGTTGCAGGAAAAGAAATAATGTAGAAATTAACTTTTCCCCCTTACTTTGGAATCAGAAGGATGTTCTGGATATCTTAGGACATGAGTAGGTAAAGTTACTAGGTAGCCGAAATATTAAGAAATTCCTCTAATAACATATATTTTATGCATAAAGATGTTTCTTGGTGATACGTAATCTTTGTTCCACCTCAAGTAGAGAAAAGACTACTTCTCATAAGTTTCATTTTATCAGGACTGCTGAAAGTTGCAGTAGGAGAGAAGAATACACTTCTGGTAATTTTCAAGAAACAATTACTTCGGTGAGCACTGGAATTTAGACCTTCTACAGATTAGTGTTGTGGTTGATTGACTTCTTGACTAAGAAGGTGTGACCTCTCACTGAAGTATTTCCTGGGTTCTGAGGTGTTTATAATTCCAGTTCTGTGGTGCTTAAAGTATAAACTTGTACTGTTGGTTCTGTCTGGGGGAAATTAATAGTGTGTCTCCCTACCCCTGCTTTTATTTTTTTTTTCTTTTTTTAATTTTATGAAGTTTATGGGAATCAGCCTTTTTCTTCAGGGTGGTAACCTTCTAGCAAATTTTGTTGAAATTGGTAAATTAGTGAGAGGATGTATTAGTGAGAGGATGTATTTAGGCAGTGCAATTCTAGCCTTAAGGAAACCAAGAGAAAAAGGTGGTGTCCAGAGACAGGATATCCTTAGTTATTCCAGGCTCAGCCAATGATTTGCTCTATGACCTTTGGCAAACCACTTGTCTCTTTATGCAGTAAGTAAATACTGATTGATTGAATCGATCTCTGCTTGGGATGAGGGTAATTTTCAGATTCCTGACTGAGGATCTCAGGGTTCTTTATTGCCAACTACAGAGAAGGTAGAAGGTAGTGGTAAACAGGCTGTCAATATTTTCTGAAGATATGCTGTCATTTGCCTTGATAATGATTCCTGCTGAAAGATTTGGGCAGGTTTTGCTGTTTGAATAATGCAGGTGAAAATGTTTTTCTGCTTCAAGGACAGTTTGGGTATGGACTGTGCAGCTTGAAGAAAGTAGACCTAAGATCATTTGTGAGTTTGAAAGGTTTACCTGAACATTACCTTCCCATTTATAAAACATCCTGAAAATTAGGAGAGATTTGTTTAGCTCTTTCCATCCTGTGTGCGACTTACTGAAATTTGCCGTAAGAGGAACAGATTGCATAAGTTTACTTGCTCGGGGTGGTTTTTTTGGTCATACACTGGCAAATTTGTGAAAAATAAAGCATGAAGGTTTTTTATTCCTGTCACCTGTCTGTAATGTATGCTGGAGCCAGTCCCTGCCTTCTTTTCTTATTTGATGGTGGGATGCAATACGTGAGCCATGCAGTGAGAAGCTGGGTGTTGGCACTACTTACAGCTAACAAGTATTTGGAAGACTGGTAAGTCAAGCCAGCTTAAAGCTTAAAAGCAAACCTTTACGAGACTGGCATTCATTAACAATATGTATAGCAAATAGTTCTTAATCATTATTAGCTATTACCCCTGCATATTCAAACATTTGGTTCTTGACAATCCCGTATTTTTCCAAGCATTGCTTAAGAACTTGCATCAAGAAACTCAACAAACTGTATTTTTACCACCCGGAAGAATAAAATTCACTCTGTTTCTTAATGCCTTCAAATTTAATATTAAATATAATCATCCAATGTTCTGCACCCACCAAACCACAAGTTGTCCACAATATCTTCCAGTAAAATGGTTTTGTAGCATTCAAACTGCATTGGGAATGGATAAGAGAAAAGAAAAATAAGGATTTCTTTAAAAAAAAAAAAAAAAGGTAAAGGAAACTATGACAGCATTATACTTGTAACCTGAACTGTGTGAATTTTAAGTCTTCTTTTATAAGCCATATCTGATAAAATGAAAACATGAAATTTGCATAAAACGTGACAAAATTTGGGATTGCTACAAATCATGTCCCTCAGAGATGCCGACAAGGTTATGAAAAGAAAAGAACACCTGCATTTCTTTTATATATGTGTATATTTATCTATGTGTGTATAAACAAAAACTTCCAAAGCAAAAGTGCAGAAGTTTCTTTTCAATCTCCTTCCCAATCCCTACTTTACTTAGTCCTTTCAGACTCCTTTTTACAGAAAACAAAAAAGGCACAGATTTCAAGTTTGAGATGCAGACTGTCTTTAAAGATCCCTTCCCTTTTAATGTTTCTGGCTTCTAGCTTTCAAACAATTGCCATATTACCTAAAAGGGCAACATGTTTACAGATTGTGTGTGAAATCACTTTCAAGAGTAATGTGTTTCCTGAAGAGTTCTATTTTTAGCAAGGTGAAAACTCAAAGTTCCTAATAGGAACTGTACTTGTAGGAACTTAAAGATAGAATTCTTTATTTTTTCCTGGTACAGACACATCTTACTTTGGGAAACATCCTAGGAAATGAGAGACAATCCTCCTCTTAATCATAGATCTGAGGCTTCTCTCCCCTCCAGGTTAGCTTGTGTAGTTTTCTATTCAGAAACTAACTGGGGTTGCTTCCAGAGCAAAGTTAAATCTTGAATGTGCTGTTAGCTGGTTTTGTGGGGGATTGGGTTTTTTTTATTTGTGGGGCATGGGGTGGTGCTGGCAAAGTTGTTTTCAGATGAAGTTTAGGAACCGGAAATTGGGTGAGCCAGAGCAATGTGATTAATGAGTTTTCTGCAGGCTGTCAGCAAGAGTTTCACCGATGGTATGTGGACTGTCATCCTGCTTTCAGAGAAATTGTGCTAATGCATGACTCTTCAGAAGTCCTCCAAACAAAATGTCTGGAACATTTAATTAGGATTTTAGGAACAATGAGGGGATGCAGATTTAATAGGCTAGTATGTTTAAGTGGCCTTGGTACCATCTTATTTAACACTGGCATTTTCTGCAGCCTGCAGAGCTAGGAAATAATTCTGCACACATTTACTGTGTAGTACTTCCTCCTTTTGGACTTAGTGTGGCTTGGAACTAAGAAAAAAACAACTTTTCTCCTGTAATTCACATTTGATGTATATTTATTTGTTTCTGTGAACTTCAGGGCCCTACTGTACTGGTTATTTTTTCTTACTGCAGACTTCCAGTCAAAGAGGACAAAAAGGAGATCACTGACTACATAAAACTCTAGGCTGGTTTCAGTTATAGCTCAGGAAATGGAAAGTTTCTTTCTTGCCCAAATATGAGGCTCAGTCAGTCAGAAAATATAGACATTAATGTCACAGGGCATTGTAAAAGACTAAAAATTTCAGCTACAAGAGAGAAATGCATGAGGGAGAGTTTTGTGTCAGATGGCTACAGCAGAAGATCTGGCAGCTGGACTTCTGAGTTCTGCTCCAGCATCTCCAGATCTGCTGGGGGAATAGTGTAGTGTTGTTGGCATCACTGTATCTCTTAATGGAAAAGAAAACGTGTTTCTAAAGAATTTTGAGATTCAAGGAGGAAAGGCTGAATTTGCTTGGAAATTTTAGCCCTGTTACTATACCAACTGATTAAAGGGACAGTTCACTACATGTAATTGAAACCAAACCTCTGTTCAATTGATGTTAAATAATATGGTATTTTATGTAATAGACTCTATTAGTACAGACAGACACATAATGAGAATTTATAGGTACATGTGACTCCTAGAATATTGTTCTTTTTATTGTAAACTATTGCCCTAAATTTTGGCTTCTTACCGTATTTCATTCTTTTGCATACATTGGAATAAGTGGCCAACAATCTTAAAAAAGGTAGCACAGAGTGGAATAGCAGTTGGTGTTTTGTACCTGGCAGGCTTCATGGATTTCCCAAGTGCCTTTACTGTGGAAGGTAGAGGTTCAAATTTTGTTGCTTATGCATTGTTTAGTGGGGCAGGGGGGGCAGCAGAGCATGAGATGGTGCTGAGCCACATGAATTCAGAAAGAGCTCCTCAGCACGTGCAAAGAAACTAAGCAGTTCCTCCATGATAGACCCACTTCCTTTTTATAGTTACATGTAGAGAAAATGCTTGAAGAGTGCTGAGTTCTTTCTGTGGGAGGTGCAGAGGAGGGAAGAAGAAGAGTTTTAGCTCTTCCATACAAATTACAGGTGGGTTCATCTTTGGTAAATGTGGTAAATGAAGATGTGGCTCAGTTATGACAACAGAACTCTTGAAAGAGCTATCCTTTTAATTCTTTCAAGGTATATTGAAGAAATAAAAAATTTAGTTGTGTAATATGTAAATGATCCTTTTTTTATTTATTAATATTATTTTCACTGTCTCAGCAAATGGGCCTGAAATATTTTTCTGGGCTTCGTTGCAACATAAAGGCATTAGATCAAGAATGTTCCAAAATTCAGATTGGCTGGTATTTGCTTATATCACCATGACTGAATGTTACCAGTTTTAAAATGCTTTTTTTGTTGTTCAGGGAATTTTAAAACAGCTTTGATTTCAAACATGAAACTTGGCAAGTGACTAGTCCATAATGTGTTCTAATCACTTCTGGTATTTTGGAAAAGACTTGAAAAAGATTGAAGTTGTTATTTTATTAGAAATTTAGTTACCATTTGCATATCTGAACTCTCGTCTTCTTTACCTGGAATGTAATTAGCATATGGTCTTGTAGTCTTTGCCCGGTGTTAGTGTTAACATGATGGAACTTAATTTTGTGGTTTTCTGTACATGGAGTTTTGTTAGAATATTTTTACTGCTGAAAAATTATATACTAGTTTTAATTCTGTAGTTTGACTGACCACCAGGAGGATACATTTGATATTGTCTGTTTAAACATGGATTATGGAACAGGTTGAATACCTTTTTTTTCTTTTTCTAATAATAACATTCTGTTGTATCTTAGGTATGTTTTGGTTTTCTGTAGTGCAAATGGAGCCAGAGGGAATTTTAGTCTTGGAATTTCGAACAATTCAATTGTTGCAGAAGCCCCACGAACCCGAGCTCATACCACATACTCTTCATCTTAAGTATTTGAAGCAAAGATAAATATTACATAGATTGCAGTGTGTGCACTCCATAGCTCAAGGTCTCTGGAATAAATATAATTTGTATTGGACCAGGCTGACAGGATGCTGAGGTCTCTGAATCCACTCCTGCAATGTATTTAGATACACTTTGTCTTCAGAAAATAGTAGCCATTCTTTTTAAAAATCCATTTTAAACTTATCTAGTCATTATGCTGTTGCTTCATTACCTAGATTTTCCAGGATGTGGCTGACAGTATAAAAATGTTTTTCTTGTTTTTACTAATACTGAAAGTAAATGGAAGATTGTTTTCTCCTTTTTTCTTCCAAATATTATTTCCTGTCCTGACACAGTGATCAGTTCAAATCATTGCTGATATATTCTCTCTTTTTTCTTTTTCTGCATTGTTTCTGGGGAAAAAAAAATTACAATAGAGCTTTGCCAAATCACAGTGCAGGAACTGAACTTCCCTGAACTTTTATATAGTTCCAGCTGGGTTTGAATTTCTCTTCTTGCAGGATGATGTCTAATTAAACAAGAATTACATATATGGACTTTATTGGGAGATATTTGAAAGCTTGCATCACTGTTACATTAAAAGTTTAAGCAGCAGATTTGCAGTACAGTCCAAAGGTCTCAAAGTCTTCTGGTATTAAATTTGCAAAGATTTCTGAGATGAATGAAATTGGAGGGGGTTGGTAGCATTGTCCCTGTTATATTGAATCTCAATAGCCTGTACAATAAGATATTGTTCAGTATCCTCCTTGGGCCTTGAGCTTAATATGGCAGTTACATAAACTGAAATAATGTGAAACTTCTGGGCATGGTTTGTGCATGACATTGTGCAAGATGGAGCTGGTTTTTGGGCTCCAGGTTAATGGCCTTCTGGCAAAAGCATAAATAATGTGCTGAAGTAAAAGGCTGCATTGATTTGTGCTTCTGCATGTGGTGGAATAAAACCTGTCCCTGTGTAATCTGGAAGAATCCTGATACCACTTTGATGCACCTGCTTATATGAAGTCCAAACTTAGCCTGTAGTCCTGACTTTGCTTTTTATTAATTTTATTTACTCTTAAAAGGTAGCATGCCCCTGTTTACATGTCAGAATCCCAAGTTCCTCCCAAGGTCCTTGGTAGGCTGCAGTGATGAGGCATCTGCTTAGGGTAGCATAACAGTGATGGACCTACTGTCCCTCTAAAGTCCCTCAGGGCCACGGAACCCACACTTGCCCTTGCCGCTCTGGAGACCTGAAGTGAATATTTCCACCTCTCATTCTTTCCACTTCTCTGACATCAGAACCACAAATCCATGCCTCTCTGCTAATACCACTTCCCTCACATCTCTCTCTCCTGTGAGAGAAGAAGTGTCACAGCTTCATCCTGTTCCCTTCTCCATCTGCAGCAAGAAGGGCAAGTGGAAGCTCTGCAGTGTGCACAAGGCAGATTGTCACAGTGAGGACGGAGGGCAGCAGGTGCTTGCCTGGGGGAGGAGATGGGCTTAGGCTGCTGTGTGAGGGTAGAAGAAATACTGGAGATCCTGGGAGAAGATCAAAGGACCCAAAACCATAGATGATGGATTTCATAGGTGATGGAGATGAGTTACCAGGTACAGTCTCCTGATGTCACATGTCAAGACAATGACCATGAGCAGTAAGTCAAGAGGAAGAGTTGTGAAAAATTTCCCAAATTTCTCACAGTTGAAAACATGGAGCTTTCACTCACTTATTCAGTTTTGCTGTCTCAAGACAGAAGACATTAAAAGTTATTTTGGCCTTATTCTTGGAGTGGCACAAGAAAGCAGAGGCTGTGGTGCTGGGGGGTGTGTTCTCCATGTAAGGAAAGATAAAGACGTGGGATATAGTGAACTTCACATCTTGCTGATATTGATTATTTTATCCTGGAAATATTCAACTGCTGTGTTTAATTGCTCAGCACTTAGGGATATGTAGACTTCCAAACAAAGGTTTTTCACTTTGATCTTCTCTGCCATATGTCCCATGAGATTTATGTGTGTTACTCCGGAGTTTTTCCTTTCACCTAAGTACGTTGCCTTTCATCCGAGATCTTGTCCTTTCACAGGTAAGGGTCAGGCTGAATTTCTTTGGGACAAATCTGTGAAGGAAGTGCAGAGGTAGTAGCCATTAAACTTTGAGTGTACACTGTGTCTCTGTGGGGATAGCTCAATGTCATCTCCTGTACCAGAAATCAGCAACAAAATGGCTTTAGCTGTGCAGGGCGGTGGAAATTCAGAAACTACAACTGAAAGAGTACCATATTTTCAAAGAAGAATTTAAGGGTGTCATATGTGTTTACTCTGAACTTTAAAATTTTAATCATTAGTACTACTATTCTAAGAATATAGGCCAGATGATCAGCCCTTACCACAGTGACTGAAATATATTATTTTATTTTGCTTTGCAAGGGAGCCAGTTTCACAACTAGACCATACCAGTGCCTAATAACATAATGAAGTCAAGCAAACACATTGAAAGCCTTCTGAGTTTGAAAACCAAACTCTTTATTGCTTTTTGTTATTTTTTTTTACATTTTAAGATATATTACATACCACATTGTTTTGGCTCATGTGCGTCTCCATTATTTGGATCTTAAAATTTTGACACCTTTCCGTTTGATAAATTTCTTTTTTCAGAATCATCAGTTTTGGATGCTGTCAATATTTACATTTTTTTCTCATATTTAATGAATCTATGTAGTGATAATAATCCTAGCACTTATTGCCCTGCATCAGAGTAGATTCTTCTTTCTATTCTTTTCTAACACCATTGATTAATAACTCATTGCTTCCTATCTGTCAGACAGTTTTTATCCACCTTATTGTAATAGTATTCAGACCATAATTCTCTAGTGCCTCTATGAGCTTCCTGTGTGGTACTGTGTCAAAGGCCTTGCTAAAATCCAAACAAATTACATCCACCACATTTCCTTTATCCGCCCAGTTTGTCACCGCACTGAAATACCCATCACAATGAAACATTTATTGATGTAAGTTTCTCTGTTAAACCAGAATAAATGTGAAGGTTCTGCTGTGATTATGTGATAGAGCCTGCTTCTTAACAGGTATTATCTTTTTATGCACTAAAGATAATATGAGCCATGGGAGATGATACCATTCAGCAGGAGCAGTGAGGCTGTGAAGATCAAAGCATTATGAAGCTTGAAAAGAAGTGGGAGAAGCTTATATGCTACAATAGCTTGTAAAGGCCTTAAGTAAAGTCTTCAAGCTGTATTCCAAGAGATGCTCAGTGAATATCAGCTTCAGAGCTGCTTCACAAAAAAACTGTGTCTTTAGAGAAAGAATTGTTTGGGCAAGGCCTCGTGAAAGCTGCATGCTGTCACTGTTCCTGTTCCTTGGGAACATAAACAGGATCTAGGGACAGCTTGTGCAAGAAAACAGTTGGAATAAGGAATATCATGGTTTTCAGCAGCCAACTTGATTACCATCATCGCCCCTGCGTAGGAGGAAAGCTTCAAGAGGTATTTAGAAGGATGCTGGGTCCCACCTGACTATAACAGAACTACCCATTAAACTCCTAAACATTAGGAGTCCAGGTCAGATCTTAAGTGCAGTTGAAGAGACCAACTCTTCTGTGGGTTGAGAAGTTCAGCATCTCATGTGCTTTCACAGCTGGGCTTCTCAAGTGCTTGTTGCTTACTCTGTTAGCAGTAGGAATGAGTTAGGAGAGTGGACTGTGCTGTTAAGGCACCCAACACGTTTTACAGGTGGTGAAATTGCATCCAGTACCTGTTCCCAAGTGACCATCAGAGTAGATTATGCATTGCAGCTTTTATACAGTTGATTGTCTCTAACTTTCTGAAACTGAGGTTTCAAGGAGTGTTAGTCTTCGCCCAAAGGCAGGTTTTATCATACCTGAGCAAAAATAGTTCAAATACTATTGGGGGATGTAGGGTGCTTGTGAAATGTAGCCAAAAATACACCTTTTTCCTGATTAAAATGCTTTTCTAGCTGAAACAGCCATGGTTTGGAAATTAAAATTTGTAATGGATATAGTCTTCACTGGGAAAGTAAACTCAAAGGACGAATGCCGTGAGGAAGATAAAATCTCTGTGGGCACTCATCTTTGCAGTGGACCAATAACAGATGGAGATTTACCATTTTGACAAGGAAACCTTCGTTGTCCTGCTGTCCATTCCTGCTGTGGGAGGATCCCTTGATGCCAGCACAATGCTATAGGTTGTCCTCTGCTCCCATTCTGCTAAATTACAAAAACCCCCACTTTTCTCTCACCAGCAGCCCTGTGATTCTGGTTTGAGCCACAGTCCTAAAGTGTTAGGAATAAGCCCAGACCAATTCTGCTAATCAATAAAAATGGCTATGAGTTTGAAGGTAGAACTGGAAGTAACCAGTAAATTCCTGTATATTTTTGAAAGTGTAGTAAGAGCTCCAATTCAAACTCTTTGGGAAGATTTTTCAAGCATTGGCATTACTTTTTTTTTCTTTTTTATTATTTCCACTCAGGACAAGAGATGGGTGACAAAAATAAAGCTGTTTATAGAGAACTATACCAACTAAAGTGCATTCACCTTAAAAAAGCAGTACTGTAATCCTATATCTGTGTTAATGAGATTTGTTCTTTAGTGTAACCAATGAACCTGAACAGAGCACTGTGCCGGTGTGTCTATACTGGTTCCAATTTCAAAGTTTGTGCATTTGTTGTTAGATGAGGAGCCTCTACAATTGGCTTTCCTTTTTCGTTTCTGTGACACAATTTCTCCATGGCCTTGCTTATGTTTTCAAACTTAAAATGCCAGAAAATAGTCTGGGCCATATCCTAAGTAATTATTTAGATTCTGAATTTGAAATGAGGTCTCTTGTCTGGCCCATGAGTATTTTTAAATATTCTCTTGAAGGTAATGGGCTTGTTTTTTATTTTGTGTGTATCCATTTGTCATCCAGTGCCCTCCCTGTCTCTTGTGCCCTGGTTGTTGCAGATGAGTTCCTTTATATTATCAATGAGGTTTTTTTCTTGAGTAAGGACATTGGTATTTTACCTTCTTTGAATAGTTACTTGTGGCAGTGGCTTCATTGTTGATTTCCAGTTCAAGAAGTGAACTTGAAAAAGATTGACTGATGTTATAGCTTCAATGTGTAGAAATTTCTAAAGATACTGATAAGTGTTGTACCATATTCTCTTCTAGTCTTTCTTCTCCTCATAACTAATCAGCTATAGACAACTCTAAATGACCTGCTCCAGCTGACTTAAAGTACTCGAGGAAAATCAAAGCCTTACAGATATGGAACTTCTTTATTGCTGAGAGTTTGCAGAATGCTGACATATTCTAAAATGTTTCCCAATAACAAATTGCACTGTTTTTCCTTCTCTTTAATTCTTAGATTGAATGAATACGATTCTTGTCAAAGTGGAGAATAAGACCATAAACATGAGTCAGGCAAAATAGAGTCAGGGGCCCATGCAAGTCATGGAATACTGCTAACGAACTTCAGTCATTGTAGAGTTGGTAGCTTTCCTCTCACAGTTTTCAGACCCTGCATAAGCTTTATGGCAAGAAGGAATTGAGAGAAAGCAAAGTGAAACCTGTTTACCTTCTGATATTGGTTTTTAAAGCCTTTACTGGTAACACTTACTCTGTTAACACTTTACTTATATGTCTCATTCCTGACCTGCCATGCTCCTCGTTCTTGCAATTCCAGCTCTTGTCCTTCTCTCAAGCAGATACTCATTGACTGTTCTTGAGCCATGTCTCTTGCTTTCCACAAGGGGATTAGGGCACTCCTTTCAGTCAACAATCATGACCTCCTGCCCCACAAGTGTTAAGCATCCTCACCTGTGCACAGGAAGGCATGCTCTTACAGAGAGCTGTTCCCGAGGCTCCATTTCTTTTAATGGGAGGATCATAGTGTGTGCTAATTATGCCTGCCTTGGGGAGAGGGGCCACCTTATCTGCAGGCACGATGCCCTCGTGTTCACTTACACAGTAATGCCAAATGTAATGCCCTCCTTTCCCTTTCCAGTCAGAAGGTAGTGGGCAAAGCACAAAAGACTCCTGTTTAAAACTACTAGGAAGGTACACTGAAGAGCAGTTGTCAGGATTGTGCCCAGCATGGGAAGGAGGTGCTATGCCTTTGTGCTGTGACAGGAGAGGACCATGAGTTTCCTCATTCTCTACAAGAAAATGGGCATTTTGGGCAAAATTCGCTGTGGTGAAGTCCGTGCACCAATTTATTCCTATTTAGGTCATCAGAATAGGGCTTCATTGGTGCAGTCTCTATGCTGGCTCAGGGATACATTTCACCCTCAGTGAATGCTCTTTGTTTTCTCACTTGAGGTCAGTTTTTCACTGCATTCATTAGAAGAAATAGCTTTGGATTTTAAACACCACTGCCCCTCTCCTTCCCTGCCAGCAAGCCAGCATTGTGGTCCTGAAGATGTTAGAAAAGGGGTAAATTTGGAAGGGGAAGGAAATGAAAGAAATGCAGGTTCAGGGGCTGAAACTGTTATCACTTATGTGGCAGTTGTGCTTTTGATGGACTTACCAGTTTTTTGCCTGGATTTCTTCACTGTTTGTCTACCTTGTAAGATATCAACCAGGAGAAGGAAGGAAAGTTGTTTGATACAAGGTTGTCTAAAGGAAGAGGAACACACATGTCAGATGGTTCCTTCAGGAAAAATTTCGTCTAAGCCTATAAAGGTTATCTTGTGGTAGCATCATCCTAGTGCCTCTGTCAGGGGGCTCTTGTTCATTTAAATGCTCAAGAATTGTTTCTAATTCTTCCTGTGCTGTTCCCTTCCATGTTCTCTGCTTTGCCTCCTATTCTTCAATAACTCTCATCTTGACAGAGTGGAAAACTTAAACCTACAAATAAGTTTGTGAGCTCATTTTTGTTTGTGCTAGTGGTGTGTGTATGAACATGTTTGTGTGACAGTATATTGTCTGATACAGTGTGTTTTATTTTAAACATCCGTGAGGATGGACTGAGAAGCCTCATATAACACTGACGTCTGAGGAATTGGATTTTTACTTATGGGAGAACAAAGTAAAATTACACTTAGGAATTGCTTCCAGCTTGTGGTACATTCAAAAGCAGTATTAGATTTGCATCCGGGATTTATTTGACCATCTCTGTGAGTGTGCTGCTGGAGAATAGCTCTGACTTTGAATGGGGTAAATTAGGCAAGTTCTGCTGTCACCTTTTAAAAATAAAATTTAATGAAGTTTTGATTTGTTCCTTTAATGAGTCATTGGAACATTGTATATGTCTGTGTATATTGCTGTATCGTTTGTTACTATGAGGCCAAATCCTGACAACTTATTGCAAAATTGTTTTAATTTATTATTAATGTTTTTTTGTTTTTCTCGTTTCTCCTGGTTTTGGAGCCTTTATAATTAGATATAATTAAAACCACAGGTTTTAAACTCCAGTCTAACATTTAAACTCACATTTATGGTACAACCCCTGGAGTTTTATTGTCATTCCAACTATTTCAACTTCATTTTGAAAAAAAAAATTTTTTTGCATCTGTTCAAATGCTATGTCTACAGCTACCACTTCTTAATCATCTGTTTTACACAGTAATGTGACATTTATTTTACATGATAAGAAACCGTGCAGTTTCATAGATGAGCTAATTCATATCCCTTAACAAAAGGTTGCAAGGGACCTTTTGCCTTGTACACTTTAAAAACAGCTTTCCTCTTTTTGAACTTGTCTTTTTCTGCTCCTCCATGCAACAGTCAGAAAGTGCTGCATGCTGTAGAACGAATTTTTAAAAAATGTTGTTGGCTGGCATTATGTAAAACCATATTTTCTCTTTTGGTGCGTATGTTCTGGTCCTAGCAATGTCCTTGTTTTGCTGAAATTAACATTTTTATCCTCACAGTCTTTGGTATGTGATGGTGTTTTTCTGTCTTTTTTAATTGTGATTTTTTTTTTTAATTAGTATAAGGTTGATTGTTAAAATTAAGTGGCAGAAGGCTTCTTTCCAAATTATTCAGAGATCCTTTGCTGAAGAAATATATTTTTCTACTCTCAATTGCCTTTTTGCCTTTTTCTTTCATTGCAAACTACTCTGGGAAGAGCTTCTTTTAACAAAAAAAAAAAAAAAAAAAGGCTACGCTTGACTGATAATGCATTGCTTTGGATGGTGAAACATTATGAAAGTTTAATTTTTAATTAAATCTGAAATACCAATTATAACTGAAAGAGATTTTAACCTGTTTCTTTTCAGACTGCCTGAAGTTACATTGTAGATGCTGAAATCACTGCACCTTAAAAACAAAAAGATTAAGCCCCACTGCATTCCTGTAAGTAAAAGCTTTTCCGGTACCTTTTGTCCTTATTTTTCCTCTATATGCATCCAAAGTAGCACAGTAGCTGGTCTTGGATAAAGGTCAGAGTCCCCTTGAATGGGATTTAGAAGTTCAAAGGATGTTTTATTTAAAAATTAAAAGGGAACTTACATCTTGCAGATCTTTAATTTCAGACCACTGAATAGATCATTCTTTCCTGCTTTGTTTTGAATATTATTAGGAATACAGCACATCTCTGTTTGTTGACTTACAGTTCCTGTGGCTTTGTCAGTGAGGATTTCTGCACGGTGGTGCAGAGATAACAGAAAGTAGCAGAAGATTCCTTATAGCACAAAATATAGTTTATTCTCTTCTCGTGATGTCGTAACGAATTCTTCTCCCTTGTACGAGAAAAAAACAAACAACTTTCTGATGACATCACTGGGGACTTCAGCTGCTTTAGGGTGTAGATGAAGGCAGAAATGCCTAATTCATCTCTGCTGTGACACAACAAAACAGTCAAAAAAAATCTACATCTCTCAGCGAGAAAGGAGTCTTTTTCTAAGAGCATAGTTATTCCGAAAATGCAAGTCAGATTGCATATCACTCTGATCTACCCTTATTTAGAATCTGTTTATTGAATGTATTTGGGTTAATAATTAAGATTTGGAACTTCAGTGACTGAACAACAGGCATGCAAAAGAGGACTGGAAAATATAGCAGATTCAGATACTCTTAATCTAATGAAATAATATGAAAAAAATCCAGAAGCTTGTGGAAAGGAGAAAAAAGATCAATTTCAGTTGAACACTACAAAGCTGTGGAATATTACAAAGCAAAGTCAGTTTGTTTTCTTGTTTAAGATCAAAATGTGCAGTCTGTAATGAAATCCAGAGCCTTCTAAAGTGGTACTTCTGTACTTCAGTTTTAAACTATTTTAACTATTACAGGGAATTTATCATGCCTTTACCTCCCTCCCCTTTTTTTAAAAGAAATATATTTTAATGTTTTATTGTAAACTAGCTAGAGGGTACAGTTACATTGTGGGCAGCTAATGCCTGCCCCTCCAGCACACAGTGCCAAGCATGACTCAGACAGGCAGATTGTGCCATTCTGGCTCTACTCCACTGTGTTTTTACATTACTGGCAAGGGCCATGCCATTGTGTTGTTTAAATATTGTGTATTAACTGCAGGCTGTGGCCAGTGAATGGTATTTAACATTTTCTGCTCTTCATTGCTGAATGTGAGCAGCTTCCTTGGCCACCAGAGGTTAACCTTGCAATTACACTGGTGAGCCGAGTTGAAAACACTCGTGGATTTGCTGGGTCCAGCAGCAGTTTAAAGAGAGGTGTTCAGGGTAAAATGGGGGAACTCTTCTGAATCTGTCAGTACCAAATTTCATGCTTGTCTTGCAATTTAGTGTGAACAACCAGGAAAAATTTTGTTGGAAAGCAGGAGTAATTCTCTTTCCAAAATGCAGCAGCAGCAGGGTAAGAGTGAATTAAGGCAAGTTCTTTGAATCCTTAGGATCCAGATGGTCACTGAGTCCTGCATGGACAGCCCAAGACAAAATAAGAGTAGCAATTGATGCTGGCTGGGATGAGCTTTTTTTAGTTACAGGAGACTCTAGACTTTGAAGAGGAAATATACAACTGTAAAACTCATGTATAGGAAATATTTTTTGTTTTCTTTTTTTATGAAACGTGTCAAGTGCATCCACACAGAGATGTTGAGTGGCTTTCTCAAAGTCCAAGTAAATCAGTGGTCAGACTGGGAATGGAGTGTGGGATCATGACTCCAAAGACTCTTCTGCCTAGGTCTTTCCATTCCATGAAGTAGAGGTCCATATTTTTAATCCTGGAGTTTCTTGTACTAATAGCTTTAAAAATCCACAAACCAACAAAAGAAACTACAACAACCAAAAATAGATGCACAAAACCCCCCACTTTTAAACTTATAGCTGCTTTTAAGTTCTGTAGCCTTGGCATAGTCTGTCTCTGGAAGACAGGAGAACAAGGTGAGGGAAGTTTTACATAAGCACATGTCCTGTAAAAGAAGATGTGGTTCTTGCTATACCTTGTGTCCATGTAAGTAGTTACTTGGCACAATAAAAATGGTGGCACTTTTTCACAGAGGAAGGCACACTTTAAGGATTTGTTTCCTGTATGTTTGTTGTAATCAGATCTTTCTAATTGCAAGATCCTTAATAAGGTGAACTTGCCACAAGGTCTTTCCTGTATTAACCCAAAACCAGCAAAGGCAAGCCATATCCTGGTAGTTTGGTATTTTATTTC
Source organism: Vireo altiloquus (assembly GCA_013396875.1). NCBI lineage: Eukaryota > Metazoa > Chordata > Aves > Passeriformes > Vireonidae > Vireo > Vireo altiloquus. The sequence goes on along the minus strand of VZRF01009248.1, from coordinate 6,893 downwards.
TTTAAGTAAAAACTGTGGAAATCTTGCTTTAATGTTAGGATGTCCCTAAAGTGACTGATTAATTTAGGATGAGCCATTTTTTTGGCTAATATAAAGTACTTTACTTGGTACATGCCATTAGAAGAAAATACAGATACACAACACCTGAACATCTGTCAGATAGTTGCATGAAAAACTCTACTTTCTAAATGTACTACAGATATTCTCCTAATGCAAAAGGTCCGTGGGCTGGATTCTTGCTATGTTGGGTTCTCTAAACTGAAGTTATGTGGGTTGGTAGGCAAGCAGATCTATTGAGGTCAATGAGACTACTCAAACACTTAAGTTTAAGGACGTGTTTTAGTGCTTTTCTGTTTGCAAGTAACCCCAAATAGGATTAAGTCAAGCATGAGGAGGTGTTTCTGCTCACACTCAGTGTCTGCATGATTTTGGAATGAGACAATGACAGCATATTCTGTGTGGAAGATGTGCTTTCAAAGTAATGGTTTTACTTATGTTGCAGTGGGCTGAGGGCAACAAGGAGTATATGACATGTTATTTTTGTTTAAAAAGAGGCTGGTTTGTCAAGGTCAGCCATACACAGCTCGATCTGATCAGTGACCAAGAGATCTGGTGTTCTAATCGTTATGGATAGTGGATCAGTGAGTGGCATGGAACAAGTCATTTACCCTCACTGTGCCTTGTTCAGCAGATCACTATTTCAGTCTGGTTCAAACTGATACAGCTCCTTGAACATTACTGAATTTGTGTTTGCAAAGCTCTTAGTGGATAAATAGTAACCATTGTTATTATTAATAAGTATATTGTGTAGACAAATCATGAAGGATGGCAATACAGCCACTCTTGGGGGTGATCTTTCACAACTCGCTTGTGCCTTTGTTTAATGCCATCACTCAAAGGTATCAAGGCCAACTTCAATTTACAGAAGTATTTCTCATGTTACTCTCCCCACTTTTGAGTATTTTATTGTTCGTGTTCTCTCTCTGTTTCTTTGCTACCTTCCTCCATGCTGAGTTAACCTTGCATAACAAACTTTATTCCTTTTTTTTTTTTTTTTTTTTTTGCATTATACAGCAGAGGCATTTGTGTAACCTCCAAATTACAGAGAGCAAATTCATTTTGTCTAGTGATTGTTTGCTGATGATGTATGAAACAGACAGAAGACAGTTTGAATTTTCATAAGTTCAATTGAGCTTGCAGGCATAAGGAAAGGAACAGGCAGAGCCCAAGCCAATGTGACACAGTGAGCTGCTTCCCAGAGTGCAGGCTGCATGTGTAGCGTCAGGATGTCAGGGCTGGGAAGGGCTTCGTCCATCACAGCACTGCTTTTAGATAAGAGTTTTAAAGTAATAAACAAGCTGCACTACCATGTTCTTTACAGTGCAAGAATCCTCACGATTCTTGATGGATTTGGGACCTGTCCTTTCCTCCTATAACTTGCTGGTTTAGCTAGAATTTCAGGTCTAAGATGGGCTTTGAGGTCACTCCCAGTTGCTGTTCCTCTGACAAAATGTAGACTCTCATGAGCTTAAGCCTTTTTTTCCCTTTTGATGCAGATACTGGCTCGTAGAAGCTGTGCTGCAAATGTGAAATGAGTATGGAAGTGTGCTTGCTTTGAACAAAGATCAATGTCTTGGGGCTGACTCTCCCTGAGGAATAGTGTTAGCACTAACAAAGAGAATTAATTTTGCCTTTTCCCCTTCCTTTACCAAGGCATTAATCCAGAAACTCATGGGGATAAATTCTGCCCTGATTTCTACCTGTGGAACCCCAGTGGAAATGTGGAGAGGTCAAAAATGTTTGTCAAGGCAGAAATTGTCCTAGAGTTAAAATTGTGGAGAAAGCAGAAACTGGTTGATTGTTATGTGGCCTAGGGGCAAGAGACTATGTAGGAGCTGTACCTGGCATTATATGCTTCTGAAAGTGTTGCTTTTGTTGTACATTAAGGAGACTATACTAAAAAAAAAAAAATCTAGTGAGTGAAAAGTTACAGTCAAGAGCACAGTGATTAATTGTTCTTTATGTCCACTGGGAGAAAGACCTAAAGAAATCAGTTCAACGAGCAGTGACAATTACAAGTTAGATATTAGGAGCCATGTTCTGACTGTATCGGTTGTAAAGTGCTGGAACACACAACCTGTAGGTACTGTGGAAGCAGGGGAGGTTTCTTTCCTGAGGAATGGCTTGGAAAACCACCTCTCAGGGTATGCTAGAACTTCCCAGAAGACAGGAGACCAAACTGTACGGGTTCTGTTACTCGCAGGCATTTATCTGATTCAGTGTACCATTTGGGAATGTTGGTATGTGGCGAATACATTCCTGATTAATAAAGCCTAATGTTCCCAAAAGATCTCCAGGGTTCTCATTTTTCCATCCCCTTGTAATTGAAAGCACACTGTGACTTCAAAGATTTCATTGGGCTGCCAGCATTTTGCTTTGACCCTTCTTTTTTTAAAGAAGGACAGAGAAGGGAGTCAGATGGACATGGAAAGACATGTCCATAAGACATTTCAATTGTGGTGGGTCTGCTGAGGTTTCTTTCCAGTCAGTGCACAAATACTGATTTGTTTCAGTTACTGGTATTTAAAATTTGGATTAATGGAGACACTCCAGGTATTGCCTGATACAAGCTTCTCTGACAAAGAACATGGAGACAGTTGAAAGTTGCAAATAGGATTGATGATCAGAGCAAATATGTAATGAGGCTGGAGTAAAGCCTGGTACAAAAAGGTAAATGTCTCAGGAGATTAAGAGCTTTGTAATTGTCTCTCTTTTCTTATGATTGCCTCTGTTTTCTGAATTTTCATGCAAACATCCTAAAAAGTTGTTTTCACTTAATGAAACTGCAAATGTCAAAATGCAGCTGGCCAAAAACAAAGAAACTTCTTAGTTCTCAGGTTGGTTTTAATCAGTCTCATTCACAACTTTGCACAGAGAAGAAGTTGGGAATTATTTTTGATTAAGCCCCTCGTGATTTTTTTTTTTTCTTACAAATGTTTAAGGGTTTTTTTGGAAGGTGGAGGGGTTGTGTGGGACTTTGTATGTTGTAGGTCTGGATGTTAAGGGCACCAGCTGTAGTGTACAAATGATTAGAATCATGACTTTTTTCATAGCTGGCAGCTCTTGTTTTTGCAGAATAGTGGCCACAATAGATGAGGATAGGAAAATGGCTCTCTGGTGTGTGGTTATTTTAGTATATACAGGAGTATGGGCTGTGATTCACTCATGTTAAAAAGGCATGGGAATATAAGCATTGATTCCCTGCACAGCACTGCTGGAGCAAGTTGCAGTAAAACACTTCAGCATTTCAGCACCTGAAAATGTTATGGTGAAAGTGGAAAATCTTTCACTCCATTTATCAAAGCATTTGCTAGTCTACTTCAAGCTAAAATAAAGATTAAATATTATTGAGCAAGGAAGGTTGTCTTAGACCAGAGATGTCATTAGATAAACTATGAAAGAAAAAAAGGCAACACAGACCTGGCCTTTTCCAAAGTACTCCTGTTTTTTTCTATCGGAAATGAAATTGTTTAGCTAAACCAGTGTATAATGGGAGGGACTCCAGAGAAAGGCATTGTGGTTACTCTATATTTACATCAGTGTCCCTGAGGACACCCTCACTGAATCATTTCAAATTCCAGAGTCTGATGCAGGGCAGCCTGATGAATGTGAGTTACCCAAATTTTCTGGTCTGTTTTCTTCACTAGTGTAAGCTGTCCAGCTCTGAATTTTACTATAGAGGATCTTGTTCTTGCTGTCCTCTTTCCTGCCATTGCCCCTGCAATATCTAGATGATCGATTCGGAAGAGATTTTAATCTGTTGTGCCAAAATTGGTCTGTTGTTTTCAACAGTTTCCACTGGCATGAAAGAGATCAGAATATTTGTTTTATTTGTTTATTTTTATATAATAACCAAAAAGAAGTATTTGACTTCGCAAAATGTTTTGGTGTCAGCAGTAACTGAAGGCATCCCTGAGTCAAAACCTGCATAAACAATTTTTTGAACCTGTTGCTTTCTTTGGCAGATTTTCTTTATATTTCCTTAGAAATTTCGTTCTAGTTCCTGCAATGTTCTTATTGAAATTTTGAATAATTAAAATCTTTTGTAGAATGGAAGAGTGTTATCTCATTTCTTCCAAGATTTGCAGCAAGTAATCAAGAATACTGTGACTCATATCAGCAGAACCTTTTCGAGAAATAAGGTTTATATTTCTCAACAGCAATGACAGCAGTTGTGCACGAAATCACTGCATGTCCTATCTGAATACAAACCAGATTCGGTCATGATCATGCAGCCCCAGGTCATTTAGGTGGGGTATAGTGGCACAGTTCCTATGTATATAGTTTGTAAGATCAGACCATCAGTGGAAAACTCGGAGTCAGAGACAGATGAATTCTCATCTCTTCCCAGTTCCTTTTCCCATTCATTAGGGTTTCAAGTGAGGAGGGTAATCTGTTTTGTCATGTCTGTTGCCCTGTTTTAATACACAACTAACCTTCTTATGTCTGAGCGGCTGTCTCCTCCCCAGAACAAGTGATACTGGGTTCCTGAAGCAAACAGCTATAAAATGATCATCCTTTGGGGCAAATTTAGTGCATTACTGACAGCTTTAGTCCGCATGCTGTTAGCAACCAGAGGGAAATTCCAGCGGTCAGGGCATCACAAAAGCCTGAGGAATGCAGAGAGAGGATGCTGAGGGACCCAGAAACCAGGTGACCAAGAAGGTATAGAATTAAATTAGTCTGTCAACTCAACTGGAAACATAGCATGATTAGAGGTGAAAAATCCCTGAGTCAATAGGTTGCTATAGGTAGTGATGCTCATAGATGGCACCTGAATGTAAACATTTTGATTCCTCATAATTGTTTCAATCCTGCAGGAAGGAAAGGCTTATTCTTTTTACTTTTGTCAGGGCTTTAGTGCTATTTATTTTGTACCGGTACCCCATGGCCATGTGACATCACTCCAGAAACAATCCTGTTTGCGGGTTCTTCCCGTGTCACAAATTGGCATATTGCTACTTTTCAGCTTCTTTGTGTGTGTGTATGTTTGTGGCTTAGAAAATCCTGCTTTTTTACAGCTACATCTGCCCTTCCTCTGATCGTGCTTGCCATTCAAGAACACATCATGGCAAACTCTTCTTCACTTCAGCAGTCTTTATTATGCTGTGGTGTTCTTGTGCCTACGTGCTGGGCTCTAGACCAGCACTGAAGAGAACATTCAGATATTAGTACAACCCTAGATGGCTAGAAAATATTTAGTTTCTTCAGGATACCAGTCATGGTCATCTCAAACGTTTTCCTGCCCTGTCCACAGAACTGTCCTATGGCAAGAGTTCAGGAGAGTTCTTAGTGTAGGAAGGTAATCACAACTAACAGTTATGATTATAATCTAGAACAAATAAAAATTCCTTAAATAGATATGGTTTTGGACTGGTATTGAACCAAAGCTTTGCATTCAGATAGTCCCTGAACTTCTGTGATGCTCAAAACATCATTCTTTTCTCATATGTAAATCTCAGACTATTGCAAAGATATGGAAATAGCTGATGAAAGGACACTTTGCTACCAGGCCCAAAGCTAGATGCAGTAACATTTAGGTGCATGGCTCCACATGGAATTCAAACCCCACAGTCAGGGACTTTATCTCAGCACTTGGGATGTATTAGGGGCAAAGGGAAGCACCTTGTTGGATGGTGTTCAGCCTAGAGCCAACCAGAGGGAAGCTCTAGAGACTAAAGACTTGGTGATTCTTCCATGGACAGGATATTTTTCCTTACTGCAATCTATTAATGTCCTAGGGAATTCCAAATGTGCTAGGTACATTTTATTTTTTTATAAAATTATCAGCTGTTAAAATACATTTTCTATACCCCTATAGAATTTGCCTTTCATGAACATGAGATAGGCAGAGATTTCCTGTGCCTGAGAATGGTGGAAAACAATTCTGATGTCCCTGCATTGTCAGACTGTCAGTGGCACAGTTTTCTATGTGATTATCTTCATTATGACTTAATTACATTTAAAAGCATTTAATTTCTAAAAATCTCTTAAACTATCTCTGTCATAATGTTTAGAATGTATCTATACCATATAGTAGATATTCTTTAAGCTCCTTATGCTATTATTTCTCGTGAAAGACATATACTGTATAGCAAAATAGAATTCCTTTTCTTAATGCTAAACTAATTCTCAGAGCTGTGTTGTGATTAATCATGGTTTCACTGGTGGAAGTTTAGAAAGGGTAGTAGGCTTTTCTTCCTGCTTTTTCTTTGTTGACATGGTAGGAAACCTGAATATCCCATGTTATGAAACACTAAGTCTCACTTCTGCTGCTGCCAGTGCTTCATCACACTCTGAATGGGATAGGACTTTGTCTGCACCTCCTCTCTGCTGCTTCCTAGAGCTGGAAACTTAGAGCTGTGGAACCAGGTGAAATTGAGGGCTGCAGGTAAGCAGTGTGACAAAGCCAATGTTCTTTGTAGTGCCCAGAGAGGTTGTGCAAACATAATTACCACCTGTGATCTCTGCCAGATCTCTGCACACTGTTTCTGGATGAAGTGCAGCCATTTTCTGATTACTTCTTTTGCAGATAAACAGTGAAGTCCTGGTCCAAATAAAGTCCCTGGGATTCTTCCACATCCCTTTCAGTGGAGGTGGGAATTATTGCAAACATATGTGCTTGAGCTGGCCCTTTACATGGGTTGGGTTTTGGTACGTCTGATGCATTTATTTGTGCCCAGTTCTGGTTAAACAAAGGTTTATTTTGGATTTATTCTTATTTTCAGGTGATTTGGAGTTCTTTTGTAGAAGGTTACAAGACTATATTGGTTAGAAATCATTCCTTTTGCCCATTTTATCTAGTCCAGCTTCAATACTAACTTATAAAACAG